>CM017194.1:3666154-4216154 GCA_004837865.1 Musa balbisiana
CTTTCTTCCAATTAGGCAACAGAAAGGGAAAAAAAGAAAATTTGAAGAAGGTAGAGAAACAACGTCATAATCTTTCTGTCAGTTACAGTTCATTGTAACTCAAATCCAACATAAGCAAGGTTTTTATGCTGTCTTTTGTCATCTAAACTTAAGGTAGCTTGTTGTCGATTGATTGCTGGTTCTCTTACAGATTTTAATCTTTTTTAGTTCATAGTTTAGAAAAGAAATCAAACCAGGTGCAAGGAGATCTGGATTCTAATTAGGTGGTTTGCAACTTGCTTCTTGGTTTGCTTTTCTCATGACATCACTTGATGCAATTGTTAATATCTTTTATGTGTTTGTTAATAGCTCTATGTTTATAACCTTTGTTGGCTGACCTTTTCTTTTAAATTGTAAGGAGAAACTTGTACTGATGAAATGAATATCAATCATTGCAGCCTTAGATATCCTCTTGAATGATAGGTTTTGTATGGATGAAATGACTATCAATCTTTGCAGCTTCAGAATATCCTCTTGAATAGGCTTTGTATGGATGAAACAAATATCAATCTTTGCAGCCTCAAAATATCCTCTTGAATGATCAGCTTTGAATGCAATCATGTGAAAGATCCAAGCACCTGAGGGCAAATTGGTTCTGGTTAGTAGGTTCGCAGCTTGTTTGCCCTCCAGTTATGCATGACGATTTCTATAGCTCCAGCTCTGTATTTGACAGCACCAGCCAGGTTCAGCAAAAATTACAAGCTGATATCCACTTTCTTCCACCAAGCTAAGATGCTATTAACTATGCTTCTTGTTACAATTACTAGAATAGATGTTCAGACTCCAACACTATATGCAAATAGGGCAGCAACTTGCTAGAGAGTCTGCAGCTGGACGGGTGAACGGTTTAACAACATATTGGTCAAAAATCGAGAAGAAAAGAGAGAGAGATTACAGTTAAGGGTTATTAGTCAATGTGTAGCTAGGGCCTCCAGTACCTCAGGATTATGTGCAGCTATCCTGAAGAGGGAAGAAAAAAGCATACTCTTGTTCATGGGAAGCTAGGAAAATCTTTGGTTTTTCAATAATAAATAGCTGACAAGATGCAGATATAACCCCATACCATGTGTTTTAGTTATCTATTCATATCTTGATTTTAATAACAATAGACAAACAATTTATTTGGCTTAGTTTGCATAGCTTCACTGTTGCCAATATAAGCCTTTTTTAAAAAAAAAATCAATTTTCGTGACCTTTAAATGCCTGTAAGGAATATTTTATTCTGTTTAAGTTCTCTCTGTAGATATGGAATTGTATCCATCTTCATTGTCTTCAGAATTGTATGATCACAGAAGTCAGATGTCGTGTGCACATACCTTCCATCATGTCATGCTTTGCATCATATAAGTTTTACTCGGAGGATATTGATGACAATTACCTGGGAAATGCTTTTGGAGTTTTAGATTATATTGAACACTGCTTCTATGCAATGTGTCTCATATGTCAGGCTTTCTAGGGCCTACCATTTCTCCACTTTTATGCATTTTACATCTCTTTTCATTAGACAGAGTACTGATATTTCATTAACAGGTTTTACATCATGCATCTAGAAGACAGAGACCTTCAATTTTCTAAGATCACTCATCATGCAAGTGTTACCCAGTGTCTTGGATCAGTTGGTGGCGAAGACTGGTATCTAGGTGTTGCCAAGGCATCTATACTGAATGAAAGTGAAATTAGCAATGAGGATGGACAGAAACCCATTCGATCTTTCTGTGGCCACTATTACATGCCCCCTCATCCTGATGATGTTTGTGTTTTCCGAATTTCTGGTCCTAAATTTCTAAAGCTTAATGTTGGCACATGGCATGCAGGCCCTTTGTTCAAGAAAAAAACAATGGACTTCTACAATCTAGAGCTAAGCAACACAAATGTGAGCATCTTCATATCTGGTGTTTTTAAATGTATAGCAGTTATGTTGTTCTTAGGATTTTTTCCTATGTCTCCAGAATTACTTCACATCATTGTTTGTTCCATTCGGACCACATGTTCCTATATCACAGGGCATATTGTCTTTTGTGGCTATGAAAAATGTTGTGTTAACTTTGGTGTTTCATCTTTTGACTGTATCACCCTCATTATTCCCTTTCCATTTCTCATCAGTACATAACCCCTTTCCAGCTGATATTATCAGACACGCAAGCTGACTTCTTTTATTTCAACACAGGAACTATATATACCTTTTAATATGTTGTCTGGGATTTTAGTTTAGTATCTACTAAATCCAACTAAATACGAAATTCTTGAAAGAGAGTTCTGTTTATTGGACAAATGACATGTGATGAGAGTAATGCTGATTTTTTTGTGGATATGTTGATGGGGAGACTAACAAATAAAAGACAGCCATAGTGGTATCATGGGAGAGCAAAAGCATTTCTTGAAACATTATTCTTCTAGTCCTCAAAACTTTAAGTTTAGGTATGACAGGCTATATTTATAATTCGGAAGATAAAGAGTCTAAAACACCTAATCAATGAACTCTGTTGCATAAGTCAGGCAGTCAGCCCACAGTACTCTTCATAGGTATCTTCATACCCATGTAAATGTTACTAAAAACTTTGTTGCCTGATTTTTCTTGCTCATTTCATTGTAAACTCTTGTTACTAGTTTAACATTCAAAATTATTTTGTTAATACAAGTTCACACTTCAGCAGCATGACAGCAAATTGGAGATTTTATGATGAAATTCATGATGTTTCTCTTTCGGGCAAAACTGCTAGTTTCATTTTTTTTCCAAAAAGGAGAAATATATTACTCTAAAGCTCTAATACAAGGTAAACCATGCTCCACGGAGCACAAAATATGGCCAAGTTCCTCTCCAAATACAGGAGGATTTGGAGGTTCTAGCAAAACTTGCCAGCCAATTGGCACTCATGTTTCCTTCCCAGAACACACGGCAAAATTTACATTCTTGGAAGCATTCAGCCAAAAAAAGAATACTTCTAACACAATTCAAAATACTGCTAGTTTCTATGGGAGTTGAACCCTTGACCGCTTAAGAGACCATACAATGTGGCAATTATTTGGATGTCTCCACTGAGACAATTTCTTTCTTCTTTTTGAATAAATGACCTGCACATAACTTTTGACAATCTTCTGGTGGGTACCGGTATGTAAAATATGTTGTATATGGCTCGATGTTTGACTTGTACTGTCTATCATGCTACATTCCTGCTTTTTAGTATGAACTTTATGCAACAAGTTTTTCTGATTATAGAAGCAGTTATATGGACTTCATTTGTAAAACTTGTTTCGTTTGGATTTTTTAATTTGGAATATCACTTTATTACAGGTGGTGGATCACACAACACATGATTTTCTGAAGCACGATAAAGTGGCATTCATGATTGAAGAGTAAAAGTTTCATTCCGTGGGCTACTCCTTTCAAGGTTGATGAATTTGTTGATGGGATTCTTATGCTTGCGTTAATATGGAAAGTAAACATCGGTCAATATATTGGACAAGCTTGGCCCACAAGCTGTTAAGCATGTCTTTGTTCAAATGGAATTGACTCACAGGAGCCTCCGATGTTTGCACTTGATGCCGACGACTACATTTTTCTGTTTGGTACCTCTTTTCTATGTAAGCTGAACTATGATTCCTAATAAGTGCTCCATATTTGCTCAGTAGCTTGATGGTATGCCAGAATGCCTTCCACCTCGCATGTATAGTGGTCAAGATACACATAACAGTAATCCTTGTTATGAAGGACATTTTTACTTGTTGCTTTTGAAATGTGTTTTATAGCAAAATTTGCCATTTCCGCTTTTATTGTTATTCTCGAGGATCCACTCACCTTGTAGCATTGCCACATGGCTGAGCTTAGACTATGATTAAAAGGTTTAAACCTTCTTAATTAGGTCATTTTGATTCCTGTGTTTGTTTGGTTCTTCATTTACCTAGTTTGTCTTGGCTAAGGGATAAAATGGCACCTGAGAGTTGCCACCAGATTGACAAGCACAGAATTGTGCTGAAATTTCTGAGAACCCTTTCATTTTGGGTCTGGTGGACAAAATCCTGAGAAACTCAATGCTGATATAGTTCAATTCCAAGTTGCATTTGCTCAGATACATGAACTAATAAAGCTTGTTTGCAGTTTCTGGGCATCATGTGGAGCTCATTAGATACCTTCTTTTCCTCTGTTTCTTTTGGTCTGAGTTCTGTGTACTAACCAAATGTAGGTCACTTCATCAAACCACAAGCTCTCTAAAACTTCCATCTTTTCTGTGAGTAGTATTTTAGATTGATTGCTGCTATATGTTACTTGTCTTTGGCCAATGGAACAGAGGGCATCTCTTCTCTTGCATCAAAGTGGCTACTGGTAAGATTTTTTGTCACTCTTTAGAACAAACATATTTAGAGCTTTTGTCCAACATAATCATTCACCCAGGCGAGAATGGGAAGCATCTTCCTCCATGCTGGTCTTTTTGTTCCTGTCCAAAGACTGCTGCTTGAGCCCTTTTGAATGGTTGATAAAGTTATTATGTCCTTGCAAATAGAATACATTCTTTGTTGTAATCACTGGATTTTTATTCCATATTTTCCTAAATTGAAAATTCTATATTTTGCATTTTACCTTATTAGAATAGTTTGTTTCCTTACACTCTTTCTTAATTTTAATGAGTACATTTAGAATAATATAATTAATTATAAATTAGGATTTATACCATAAATTAGGATTTATAACAAAGAAGAGTCGAGCGGACTCTCTTATTCATTTTAACTCTCATTAGGAAGAGTTCGACAACCCGAAGGAGGACGATTCAACTTAAGATAATTGTGAGTTCTCATTTTGCTTCTTTAATTTAATTTAAGAAGTATTTTATTTATGTTTTGATTGATAAAATTTTTTGTGCACTTCGAAATTAATTAATTTTATATTTTCAAATTTTAAGATGCATGATAAATTTAAGATTTACTATGTTACTTTGAATTTTAATCATAATTGACATATTTCGATTAAAAAAACTCATTGAATATCATTTTTTTTTTTGTTTGATAGATCTTTTTAGATAGATTTAACTAGTGAAATATTTTTTTTCTAATTTATGTCATTGAAAATTGAATTGCTTGGCTATGGTTTGGTCAAATCTGATTAGCCAAGGCTCAGCTTAGGCATATGTGTCTAACTTAGATTAGACTCGAACTAAGTTAGGTTAGTAAGGGCAATTCTAATCGAGTCTAGCTCGAGGCTTGTAACCTTGTATGGCATGAAGCTTACGGTTTGTCACTATCGAATCGTTTGAATAATTTCAAATCGATCCAAGGTAATTTCGAAGTAGCATTTATTCAAGTTGATTTTGGATGATTCCAAACCGATTCTAAGTTCATGTTCAGTTTAAATTGAACTTAGTTCCTTTCTAATTGACATTTCATTATCTTCTAACTTAAGAAATTTGAATGTTTTAATTTAAATTATACTTTAAATCTTGAGAACGTTTAACAATTAATTCTATAGAATAAAGAGGATGATACAACACATAAAATGATAGATAGTTCATGGCTTTGTTTCCTTTCCCAAGAGACAGATAATAAACTAGTGATGCTTCACTTTGGGGATTGGAAGACTATGTTAAACTATTCTATCTCAAATATTGATAATACAATATGTTAAAGACTATGTTAAATTATTGATAATGCAATATGAGTTCTTTGCATTTGCTACGGTAAAAGTAAAAAAAAAATTATTATCTGAGATATAATTTTCATTTAATCTACTCACCATTTGAAACCCAATCATAAGTGTTTTTATGTTTTTTCGAATTAGAGGCTATATTTCTGCATTGAGTAAATGACTTTATATATATATATATATATATATATATATATATATATAGGGTTTGAGTCATATCTCTTAACGAAGTGATGCTAATCCAATACCATTTCTTGTTGGAACACGACAGCACCAGTTGGGACGATTGATTCTAACACGGGATTTGGGGTCGATTGAGGGAGGAACAGACGCGTCTTCCCCGACGAAGACGACGACGAGAAGAGCAACAACAAAGAAAAGATCGCAGCCGGCCGGTTCACTCTTGTTCTCCTCCTCTTCCTCCTGTCATCCGTACCTTCTCACGAGATCTCCGATGGTTCTCCACAACACCAGCCGCGACGCCACCTCTTGCTCCCAAAGAGACGTCTTCTACAGGTACACTCCCTCCTCCTGCGTGTGAGCTCCGCGAATTGGGAGAAGCAACCGAGTATCTTGAGATTTCCTCTCGGCAGCTGCGGTCACTGCGGCTACGCGCTGAACCTGAGCTCGTCGGACCGGAACACCGCCAAGATCGGGGTCGAGTACGGGAAGGCCATCAAGAAGGGCGTCGTGTCGTTCGTCGCCATCGACGAGAGCCGGTTCACGCAGGCCGACGAGCTCCGCTGCCTCCCCTACTTCCGCTCCCGCCGCTCCTGGGGCCTCTTCCGCCACCAGACCCGCCTGCTCTGCCGCGGCTGCGGTAGCCTTATCGGCGTCGCCACCTACGACGGCACCTCCTCCCCTTCTTCTCCCTCCGAGGGGTCGTCGGAGAGCAATTACCCTGCATCCTCCGGCTCCCGGAAGTACAAGATAAAGATCGGCGCTCTGCAGCCCTCCGACGACGACTCGGGTACTCTTCTTTTGGATTGATAGATGGGTTATGGACGATGGAATTAAGGATAATGGATGGCTATATATATATTCATATATGTAGTTACTAAATCGTGAAATCGTGGTGTTGATCCTCTCACTCGAGTCTTGTACAGCGAGAAAAGGTCTCCTTTTTAGCTTCAAAATTAGGAGAAAGCATATGATTATTGTGATATTTGAACTAATTTTGTTGGTTTGCATATGTCGAATTGATGTTCTTTCTACAAAATCATACAGCTCTTTTTGTTGGATTTGTGCAAAATGGTACTTCATTTTTGAAACATCGATCCAGTTTTGTGTGAGTGGTTCATGAGAGAAAAAAGGGAAGGAAATGTGACTAGATCTACTTTTGAAAGGTTAAGAGTTTGAAGTGTGTTGTTTCCTTGGTGTTCACCTTTATACCTCTGTTGCCTTTGTTAGTAGGCTCATGCCATGGTAGCACTTGCAGATCAGATTTCTATTTAGATAATTTGGATTACCAAGAGAGTATGGATGGTTGTATTTTCAGATTTTAGATGTGTCATTGTTTACCTTATCGATCTGTGTCGATATATCGATCGATCATCGGTATGTATCGACATGTGATATAGTGTGGTGTATCGATAGACTAGTATGTACTATCCATATCGATCTTCCGTCGGATTGGTATGTATCATCTATATGTATATCTCGAATCTTGATTTTTTATTATTAAAAGTTTATTAAACTCATTTGTTATCTTTATATTAAGCTTTTTGGCTTCGTTAAACAATATTTCAGTTTTCAACCATGTTTTGATTTTTTTTCATATATTTCATATTATCATATTGTACACATGATATATATATATATATATATATATATATATATATATATATATATTAACGTAGATAGGATCATTATATTTGAGCAGTTGCATTAAATTGGCATCTCCTGTTATGGTTCCCAATGTTGGCTCTCAGTTTCATTCTCGGTACCCTTTTGAAAGGATTAGTGGTCTTTCAATCTTAGTTTCATTAGAAATCACAAAACATCTTCCCTTAGAACACCACATTTCTCAATTTCATGAACAAAAAACACCTGTAATAAATTTCTTGCGGATCCCAACTCTGTTTGCCAGTCGATCGAGGACCAAATGCCACCTGAAGGTGAGACGAATGTAGACTTACTTGGATCGACGTTCACCAAATTTCTTCATGTGGATGGTTTCTTGAGGTCGATGTTTTTGGCTACTCGATATCGGCCACCCATGTCATCCTAACGATTGTAGCTTTGAGATGAACAATCCTGTGATCAGTGGGGAGTTAATCCTGTGATCGCGATGAACAACGACATGGTGTGGAAGAAGGTTTACAAGTAGTACTCGAAGACACCCCGAAATGAACTAAAAGAAACCGTTGGTTTGTTTTGTACAAGAAGTGTATGGGTTTGCTTACAACCCATACACTTCTGCTATGCCTCACCTCTTCAAAGATTTGGAATTATCAAGTGCACAACTTCTGATATGAGAAAAGCAATCGATCAAAAGTCAAAACACAAAACTAGCGAGAATAATGGTATGACTTCAACCACCTTATCAGTTGTATGATACTTCGATATGCATGCATTCTCCCAAATGCTTATAAACATCAAATCGAGGTCTCCTTAATTTTACAGACTGAAAGACTGAGAAAAGAAAGAAGCATACATAGGCGGTTGTCTTTAGTAAAAGGAAGAAATAACGAGAAATGTGCTGTTGAGGTCTGAAAGGAGTCTTGCTCCAACTGTTCAGGTGTTACAGTCGTATGATGGAGTCACATTCAGCTTTCTAATGCTTCACCACCACTAGAGTACTGCTTATGCACCATTTTCTTGTAATCTGTTAGCACAAAGAAACATCAGTGCAGGTCGCATACGAAAGTAGCGATTCTAGATAAACTAACCATGTGTGTTACGGGAAGATAAATTAACAGACGACTATCGACAAGCACAGAAAAGGATCTCATCGAAATGATGATATCATTTTTAATGGAATTTCAGCAAATCAGAGACAGCATCTCTTAAGCAGAACTTACCTCTGAATGTTCACCAACAATATATACCCAAAAAAAAAAAACCTTATTGCTCAAAACGTCAAAATGCATTTCCTTCACAGGTTTGGTTGTGCTGTATATGATAGAGTGCTGAGAAAACGGATATGAATAGTAGTAACGAGTCAAGGATAGAGAAAACATATAAACCTTCTTGATTGCTCCACAGTGTTGCAGCATAGCAATTGAGAGGGCTCTCATTATTGGGTTCTGTCAAATGAAATAATCCAAAATCAACAAGATAGAACATCCGGTTAGACGAGAAAGCGCCATCACATATCGTCAAAAAGATCCAATTTACCTCCTAACAAGCTCTGTATAGATAACAAGATCGTTCTGCAATCATAGGCGGACGACCACATTTCCTAGGTCGGAGCACAGGAAATATCATGAGTAAAAAGTATAGCACACCACATTAGCTTGGTAGTAGTTTCCTAATAGTACAGCTAAACAGCAGAGTACCTGAAGGATATCTAAACAAATGTTGCCACATTGATCAATATTTGGATGGAAGCATGGAGTTTCAAACTTAACCAGTGGTGGCTTGAATGGATAGTCCAACGGGAACTTCAGAGAAAGCTTGTACGACAAGCCTTCATAAGGAGTTCCTTTGCTTCCCTCGATTGTACCAATCCAAGAGAAGATATTTTCACCTTCGGGAAATGCTGATACTCCAGTATCTCCACTCATCTGTGGATCGAAAACACTATCAGATACTGACATAGGAATATTGATACTGGAGGAAGACTCAAAACCGCAAAAATTATCTACCGAGTCTCCAAATCCATGCTAAAGAAAATTAATTCATCGCAAAGGGTTCTCTTCTGCAAATAGCATGTACCAGATAGTAATTAGATATTCTTAGAGGGCCACACACATGGAGAACATATTAATCCATATAGCATTACCCATATGAATAATAAGCAAAGAAAATATTAATCCGTATAACAAAATTTTGATGTTTCATGTTTAAATGATCAAATTGATTTCAATTAAAAACATGATTAGCCTTTATCAAAAGCTTCATAAGTAACTTCAGAACTTCTAGATCCAGTTGGCAGAAAACAGGCACCACCAACATAGAGCATCCTGATAATTGATAACAGACCAGAACAAAGAAGGCCAGGAGTTTTAGCCATCGACAACAATGCGAAACCAAATGCAGAAAGAAACCCTAATGGATTGGGATTTAATTAAATGTAAGTAAAGGAGGATTCCCAAGTTCCTATTGGAAGTAATGATCGATCAATCGATCGGTCAAACAACAATTTCATACATCCCATATCACGAAACTAAAACTACATGAAAGATGCTGCAACACTTGAATTTAAATCTGCCTTTGCATCATTTGTAATCTATGACGACAACATATCATCTTCGATCTACAGAGAATAAAGAGATCGACAAAATTACGCACTAGAGAAGAAAACACACCATAAGAGCCATCAACTCCTTCTGAAGCCTGCGAAGAGAAACGTCAATCGGAAACCGATCTAATCATAAAAGAACCCCTAAATAAAGCTAAGAAACAATTCAGAGGAACGAAGAAAGGGAGGGAGGGTTCGGATGGACCTCTGGGAGACGGAGGCGGTGTCGACGGGATTAGGCGGAGGCTTGGGCTGCTTCGAGGAGGGCGCCGGCGAGGGCGGCGGGGCGGACGCGTTGTCCACGTTCCGAACCTCCATCCCTGTCCCGTCCCTCACGAGATCGAAGGGAGAGTCGAGGCGATGAGATTGAGTGACTGTTTTAAGAGGGGAAAGGGGAAGAATTGCAATCGAAAGGGCGAGAGGAGATCAAATAGGATTGGGGGGGGGGGCGGTGGGGGGAAGGGAAGCGAAGGGGCAGAGACACCTACTACTACGCGTCTTGAAGTCGAGGAGGGAGAGGTGTTCCCGTAGGTGAGCCTTGTGGGCTCCGCCACCACGTGGTGTTTCACCTCATCAATGGACTGGGCCCACCTGAGCCCTCACTTGTCAAACCCATCCGTTTCTTTACTGCTTTTATATGGATATTAATTGTTTGATTCTCATGCATTTCAATTGATTTTTCAGTCAGATCTTAGATTGGAAATTTTAATTTCCACTATTTGATTCTTTAAATTGATTTTTCAATCACATCTTGGATTGCATATTATAATTTTCATTATTTGATTCTTATAAATTTCAATTGATTTTTCAATCATATAATTTTCTCTAACTTGTCAATTTAACATGGTTTATTTAATTATAATAAACCATGTTAGTTAAACAAGTCGAGTTTGACTATTTATAACTTTCGATAATGACGAATCCTTTAAATTTATATTAAATTCTACAATAAAGCTACATTTATATTCCATCGACTTATGAAGTTTATGAAACCCAATTAAAATTTGCAATAAAGTTATAATGATGACAAGATTATCCGCATCCAACCAAGAAAATATGTTATACTTATTTATGAGGAGGAAATTGAAGAGGAGGTAAAAGCAAGCATTAATACATATTCATGAGATCTAATACGTGACGATTGATTTATATCACATCATATGAACATAAATCTTAATCGATTAATAATAAAAATAATTTCTAATTGATCTCAAATAGTTAAGACTGAGTCAAATCAATTCGCACCCAAACAAAGTCTAAACATGGGATCAACATTTACATTGACTCTAATTGATTCCGACATGACCCAAACAGACATAGGCCCATGTGTTGGTTTGGTCCAAGACATCCACAAATGGGAGGTCGCCTAATTAGTTGGACTCGGCTTCCATTTTATGTGATTTCTTATTGTGAATCTTACACGAGCTCATCCGTTCACAGAAGTGACCGAGCTGTATCACGTGACGTGTCGATCTCTCAGCTCTCTCCCGTCACATCCGACGGCCCCACTCACAGCACCCAGTCAAGTATTCGGAAATCGTCCACCACCAGCGTGCCACAACAGAAGCGTGTCTCTCGGCCACAGCGACGCCTCCGTTGCGTCGCGTCGTCGTCGTCGTCTTCCACCGAGGAAGTCATTCACGAGGAAGAGGACGAGAGGAGGTCGAGAGGGGTAGAAGATGGTATCGGACGAGATCCCGAATCCTAATTTTAGTCCATATCCGAGCCCTAACCCTAACCCTAACCCCAGCAACGATCGAGATCCTCTCATCGATCGGAGGCCTAAGCGAAAGAGGAATCTTCCGGGAACCCCAGGCAAAACCCTTGTCTTTTTTCTCGATTTCTTGATCGATTCATCGATTAAAAGCTTACCAGTTCCGGTGCGGTGCAGATCCGGAGGCGGAGGTGATCGCGCTGTCGCCGGGGACGCTGCTGGCGGCGAGCAGCTTCGTCTGCGAGGTCTGCGGCAAGGAGTTCCGGCGGGATCAGAACCTCCAGATACACCGCCGCGGGCACAACCTGCCGTGGAACTTCGCGGCGAAGAAGGTGTCGTCAGACGAGGCGGCGGCGAGGGCGAGTCGGCGGGTGTACGTGTGCCCGGAGGCGAGTTGCGTGTACCACGACCCGTCCCGGGCGCTCGGGGACCTCACGGGGATCAAGAAGCACTACAGCCGGAAGCACGGGGAGAAGAAGTGGGAGTGCGAGCGGTGCCCCAAGAAGTACGCCGTCCGGGCGGACTGGAAAGCGCACACCAAGATCTGCGGCACCCGGGAGTACGAGTGCCACTGCGGCACCCTCTTCGCCAGGTAAACGAACGCCTCGCTCAAACTCGCTTCGTCCGCGGGAGGATGATACGGTTAGTTGGCGGTGGAAGCAGGAAGGACAGCTTGTTGGCCCACCAAGCGGCGTGCGAGGCGACGGCGACGACGACGACGACGACGACAACGGCGGAGGAGAGGGAGGCGAGCACTGTGAATAGGGAACTGTTGTTTCCGAGCTTGTGGGGGCGGTCGACGGAGCGAGCCGGGAACAAAGGCGGCTGATGCAGTTCCATGGCTCGGATGCATAGACTCAAGGCATTGGGTGCGGAACGCACCCCATCTTGTAATAGATTTGATGCCGATGCATGACGAGATACAACTCGAACAATCTGATGCATGATAGGTACTCCATCATAGTATATTTTTATCGGGTGAGTCATGTTGAATGACAATGGGCAATTAAAGATTATCCTTACATTTCGATTTTTATATTTTTAAAAAAAAATTAAAATATTTTATTTTATTTTATTTTTTCTCACGTTATCGATTTAATTATTGAAAATATCGTGTATGTTCAACGATAAATTAAAATAAGACAGAATAAGTATATGTAAGAAAAAAATAAGTTTAATTATTTTATTTTTATAAATATAAAAATCTTAATATAAAAGTAAAACAGAATAATATTTTTTAACAATATATATAATTTTTTAAATTATTTTATTTTATATACTTAAACTATTTTTAATTCAACTAAATATTCTCATTTTAGAGATGATGATAACCCTCTTCACATATGCATATATACTATTCTGGAGAGCCTTTAGGAAGCACAAAAAAATGGAAGAAACAACAGCAGTTCAAATTGTCATCACATGGCACACAAATCTTCTTCACTTCATACCAAAGGAAAATATACTGCTCAAGTCAAGCAAAGATAGTATGATCAGACTCAGCATCAGAAAAGCTATACTTGTATAAGATGAGCAACTATCTTTTGTCATCATGCTATGCAATAATAACTGCATTAAACATCTGAAACAGTCTATAAGATTCATTCCAATTTTTGTTTAATTTTGAAGATGGTTTTGTTTGAATGTAACACAACAACAACAAGTTTTTAGGATGTTTGAATGTAACATATTAACTAAAGAGAAATATGATCCACCAAAGTTTTCTTCTACATGAAAACTAAACATAAAGAGATACCTTTGGATATATTAGGAAGCAAGAATCTAGTGAATAAGATAGTTCTTCTGACCATACTGGAAGCTAAGCAGAGAATACTATCTCACAGTCAACTATTTCTGGGCACTCCACTCCACATCAACAATCAAAAAGATAAATAACATGCATATACCTCTTGGAATGTAAAAGTTATATTATCATGAAGACAACAATTTCTTATTTTAGCTGCAAGATCACTACTTTGAACTAATAGCTATATCTACTTCGACAGCAAAGTACTAGAAATGAGTAAAAAGGTGCTGAAATTTGTAGGAAGATAAATTGGATCAAAATTGGCAAAAGAAAATGGTATTCTTCTGAGTACCGATTCGACAGTAATGAACATTTCACTGCCCATCTCCACGAATCTGTATGGAGTAGTATTGATGAGTCAGATATAAGCAAACTGTTTGGTCAGATCATCACTAACTTCAAATTTTTTGAAGCTTTCCAAGATTAGTAAGCATAAATTTCTTCGGGTAGTGACTAAAACATTAACATGACAAGTGTGCCTTCCAACTTTTCCACAACACCCAACTATATAATGAACAAAAAAACCTCCTTAACTTTCAAAAGGTTTTCATGAAATCGTACGCCAATCAGATTGCTAACAAGATGATAAAACATCTCATCTTTCTTTGGCATGCCAAAGAAACTTCCAGCAGTGCATTTGAAATAGGACACCGAGTGCCTTACAGCCCACATCCTAAGTCTACCCAGATCGAACATTATTAAAGCAGTACAGCCAAATTTAAGCATTGCAATCACTCTTTTCTCTGAGCCAGAATATAGTAGCTACTGTGTAGCCACAGTGGTTATCGGTATACCATTTAATACTGGACTAGTTTAAGAGTCTGATAAATTAATGACTTGCACAAGGAAGATACACATACAACACAGTTTGTGGGTTTGGGCATGAAGTCCATGTAACAATGCTCATATCTAAAACAACATGCAACAAGAAGCAAGAAGAAACTCTATACAGAATCAAGTCTTAATCCAACATTTAAATCACAAACTGCCATAGCTGAATTGGAGATGAATAAAAACCATCATCCTACTATATCTCAAGCTTGTCCAAAATAAGGGATCTTCGAAAGAGTGAATCAAACAATCCAGCTAACATCCTTAGACAACTCAATACTGAGTCCCAGTTACCAAACATGTTTGGTAGGGTAAACATCTTTAGGCTATATCATTGGAATTGAGTTCTTGAACTCAGAATATTATTAGTGTTACCAATTCTATCCTACATTTCCGACTTTTAAGCCGGCTATAGCCCTTTCCGCTCTGAAAAGCTAGAGCTAGCAAATGCTCCTCACCTTGTAAACTTTATCAGGTTCTTGAGGACTTGGAGGAAATAACAAAAAACAAAAAAAACACACACACACACACACACAATCAAGTCATTGTCATCCATCAAATAATCTTATTTGTTATTCAATCAATCTCTCTGTCTTCCAATTATATGAATTGAATCTTATCTTCAGCTTCATTAATACTCTCCAAAATGAGGCCTCAAGAAGATCCCTCAGACAATCCAGGGTGAAATCACTATCTTTTCCATAGTAGCAGTGCCCAGCTAATCTTGGCACAAAGGTAAAACTAGCTCGGCCGAGCAATTTGAGGCAGAAACCCCATTTACGAAGGTTGAGGGTTCAAAGCCTCATCCGATATCTTTTTACAAATCATCAAATGCTTGATTTACATGTTTTTTGAAGGTTTAGTCATCAACGAGTGTTATGTAATTGACAAAGAGCTGATATATGTATGAACAATGAACAATGTGTATGAACAAAGAGCTGAAATATGTATGAACAATCTCAGAAAGAGAACATGCAATGTAATAGATGAGCAAATTAATGCGAGGACAGGAAAGATAAGCTTGGTGCAAAAGATCAGAGCCTACGAAGAGATGAGACTCCATTTCGGAAGTACTCTTTCTTCAAACCCTCAGATCAAAACAACACGAGATAGAATCAATCAAAAAGCGGAAAGACAAAAGGTAAGCGATCACGAACTGTTACATAGTTTTCTCCGGCGTACGCCAATAGATCGGGGGTCGGCGGATCAAGAGCCGCCGGAGGAGCGGTAGCGGTAGAGCTTGCCGAAGACGTGGAGGGCGGTGACGAAGCCGATGAAGCAGAGACTCATCACCAAGACGACCGTGGGCGTCATCTTGAGCCCGGGGACGTCGTCGGTGTAGAAGCGCAGCATGTTGCTCCCCCCGCCGCCGCCGCCTCCTCCGAACCCCCCGGCGGAGCCGCCGCCACCCAGCCTCCGCCTCCGCATCCCCGCCGCCGCCGCGGGCGTCCCACGAGGCCCCACCGTGGCCGGCCGCGCCCCACCCCCAGCCGACGACGCCGTCTGCGACTGCGAGCTTCCCCTTGCCATTCCACCGCGAGATCGGTAGATCGAAGAAATCAAAACACGCCAGAAAAGGACACCGGAAAAACCTAGGCTTCTTCTTCTTATTGTAATTTCCTTTTTTGGCGAAAGACTTACCCGTAAACCAACCCACCGACCTGCTCCTTTACTGACCCATTAAATGGGTCCCACGGAAGGACCCCGTGCAACAAACTACCGGGCGGATGACGCAGTGGTATGCGATCCGAGTAGGTCACACCATCCAGTCTGATACGGTAGCCGGATTGCGGTGTTCCGGCGGTTTAGCGCAAGAAAGCGTCACTGTCCACTTGGATGACCACATGTCCTGGGTCCCACTGGAGCCCATGTCTCCCTCCAATCACCACGCGGGTCGCGCGTCAGGTCATGTTCCAAGGGTGAGAAAAAGAATTGGCTTATAAGGTGAGAATTCCATCTTCAGTGATCCATAAATGAGCATTCATCAGCAGTAACATATCATGTTATCTTATCTGACACATTTAGGTAGACAAGAAGTGTTTGGTTTCAGTCTTCAAATCATGTGGCATAATGATTCAAATTCAATGTGTTATCTGCTTTCATGAATAAAGGTAAGTAATGGCTTATGAGTTGGTTCATCAACTTCTCTGCCATAATATGCTCCTCCAAACAGCTGCAATGCCTAATCATATCAGACAATGCTTCCAAGATACCAAAATGAGAAATTATAAAGGATACAGTGAATGCAACATTGACAAGTACTTGATAAATTGAATAAAGTGAGAAATTATTTCTTCCTCCAACTGGTGATTGTAGTTTTTGTTCTGGAGAAACTGTATAGTAAACAGCAATGAATTGACTGCACTAACACTACTGTTTGCAGTGACAACAACAGTGTATCCGAGGACACACAACCAAGCACAATAGTAAGAAATTACATATTGAATGTTGCTGCATTTTGATATTGATGTGCCAGTTTCTTACATATGCAACTGATTCAGCAAGATTAAGCTGCTTGTGAGGATCATAGCAAGAAAGCCTATTCAACTAGTTTGATAAATCCAATATCCTTTGAGACCCTGTGCCTCAATGCCTTGTTGTAAGCTATATAGTTCGTGTTATATGAACATTGCCCAATCATATCATGCATCATTAACAAACAAAACATATGTTATCTCAGAATATTTCTTATCATATGTCTAAGGTATCTAATGATATAAACTTCATGGAAATAAAATGATACAGTCACAAAAGGACATTATAGTTGTGAGCAATGGACTCTCAGTGAATTTGTTACTGAAAATCTAATAAATCAATCATAGTGTGATAAATACATTTTCTTCTCACCTTTTACCATCAACCTTCTTTTTCTTCCATTATCATATACCTTTATCCTTTATGAGCAATTTGCTGGTATCAGGGAAGTCATCTGTCAAGTCATGTAAGCAGATGATTCATGGTATATTTGATCCATCAAATGGTATGATTTTTCTGAGAAACGATGGAGTTGCTAGTAGAAATTTAATAAAGGCAGCATGTTTCATACAGTAAATCGACAAGTGCAATTCCATTGAGAGATAAGATTTCTTCGTGACATGCTAATAAATACAAATGTAATACCCCTTATTGCTGCTCCTAGTATTTATTTTCTGGCCAACCTTAATTGACACCTGATGGTACATTGGTTGCTAAAAATTTCAATAACCTAAGAAGAGTACCAATCGAATCAAAAGAGTTACGATGTGAAAAGAATATATTAATCATGGATTCTATGATTTTGCAGATTTGCTCCGCTTAATCTTCTGTGTAATCTTCTGTGTATGATTGCCTAGTCTGTCATGCTCTGTGGTTTACCTTGGCATGGGGCGGTTCTTTAGGAATTGTCTAAATAGTATCATAGCTTGTCGAGGGCGATGAAGAGGGACTTCATGCCCTGCTCCCATAATCGTCACAAATGTCAAACCTTTGTAAACTTGGCTCCATCCACCAACCTGTCAAACAATGAAGCATAGAGTTGAAAGAAAAAACATCTTGATTGGTAATTAGACAGATTCATTCAAGTATACGTTGGTGCCAGAATGAACATTGTTGTAAGAAGGATTTTTCCCAACTGACCTTTCCTTTGTCATACCAAGGATACCAACTTATTAGGGTTTGGAGGTTAAGAGCATCAATGGAGTATCTAGTTGCAGTCACAGGTACCACGGCATCAGTGTCTCCACTGCCAAGGAAGCGCATGGAGTAGCAACAGGATGAATGAGGAACATGAAAAAGATAAAAGCAATGTAACCATCAGGAGCAGAGATGGAAGAAATTAACACTTCAGAATCAGTTTGAAGAATCTTATTGATCATGAAATTAGCTTCATTCTTATCTAGCACCAAGGAGATATTTTGTGATTGGTTTGTCATAGCTGGTATCATGATTAAAATGTGTTGTCCATTCCCATAGTATTCGAGCTTTTAAAGTTCCTTTTTTTTATTTTACTTCCGCATGAAGGGACAAGAATTTTTTATCTTAAATCAGTAGGTTGACTTTAAAAGTCCATGTATTGCATGTTATCTTGGCAAGGATATATATCATACTAATATTACAGCTACAACCACTCATCATATGTGCATACTAAGGATGAGTCTTATATAATTAACATATATCTCAAAAACGTGGAAAGCACTTCCGCCAAAGTGCATATTATCAGCAGTCAGTACTGATTATATGATGGTGATCTGCAGTACCGCAGAAGGCTGGTAAAAGTAGGACGTTGTGGGAAGGATCTGAGGACTATACCTGGTACATAGTTTTAAAGTTGCAATTTTAACACTAGTTCCACAGAAAAGAGAAGAGTTTGTGTGCAGTCCTGTGTACGAGCATCTTCCAATTTAAGCATGAAATAAAATTTATTTGGCAGGTTTTATATGTCTATAAAAACTTTTTGAATGAAAAGATAGATCCATTTGGGTTCTATTGACAGATTTCTTCAATGAAAGTTGCTATATACACATATACATAATATATTTCAATTAATCACCCTTGTATTTTGCAATTTAAACACCAAATGCTATCAACGATACTGAATTATTATGTTCAACAAATGAATGTTGACATATAAGAATTGTCAAAACAAAAGGGGAAAAAAAAATGTTGTTATTGTAGAAAACCTTAAACTGCATACAGAAGGATTTTCAAGCTGATTTAAGAGAAAGTAGCTAGTTCTTTTCAGTCTGTCATGCAGAACTGAATTAAGTATTATAAGGAGCTTTTTTCTTGCTAAATATATAGAACTGAAGTAATTAATAGATATCTAACATTCTAAGATAAAAGAAAGAATAAATACTTCAGATGAGTTCCCACCTCAGTTTTACATATGTTCCAAGTAAAGCAAGCTTCAATCTACTTGTTATATATAACTCGGCAACTATCATCTTCAATCAGACTAAATAATTTACTTTTCTTATTGATTTAGTCAAAGTTTGGTACCTGGTAAAGCCTGTGACTGGTATAAATATATTTCACATACCAGATAAGGTTGGATAATTTAGGAATTAATCTCAAGACTAGATGCAAGAAAATTATGTTGTGAGAAAGAAAATGTACCTGAACATCCATATTCTTAGACCAGCTGCAATTAACTCCTGATAAATAGGTAGCATGGACCTAGGAGAATCTGCCCAATAGTTTCCTACAATATCACTGACGAAGGAGGTAAACATATAATGTCAGTTGTCACTGAATCAAAGACCACTATTTGAATGTTCATGAGAAAAATGTCAGACAAATCAAATTTTATTCATGATATATGAAAAACCTGCATGTATCCCAAGGATATTGAATTCCTGTAACATTTGCATGGAGCGTTCTCTGCACTTCGGGACGATTGTAGTATACTTTGGCGTATCTGTCAGTGCAGGGATCATATGCTCTTGACATCCAGGGCTGAATAGTACAGATGAGAAATAAGGGATATAAACATGTGTGATAGCCCAAAGTTCGTATTTGAGCATGTATATAGACTAAACATGTAACAAACCATGAAGAGCAATATAATTGAGAACAAAACTGATATTCAAAGTGCACGGATGTTGATCTTCCTATTTGCCTTTGGATCAATCAATCTTTACCAATTTTAAGCATGCACTTAGCCTTCAGAGACCTCCAAATACGATAGTCAGAAAAGATAAAATGATTAACGTTAGTGTTACGAGGAGAGATAGAGGAAGACCTAAAGACTTTATAGAAACTAGAAATAAATATTTAAGTACTCTGAACGTAACTAAACATATAGCATTTTACGGATCTCAATGGCAGTAAAAGATCTATGTAGCCGATCCCAAATAATTAGAACTACCGGCCTTGTTGTTGTTGTTGTTGTTGTATTTAGCTTTAGTAGCAAGATTCATATGACAAAAATAAAAGCATATAATTGTCAAACTATCACATCCATATTCGTACTATATGATTTGCAAGACAAGGAATGTTGCGGTGCTAGAGATCTTACATAGCGACCATTTAGGCTACTTTTAAGAGACCTAGATGAATTGCAAGGTTGAGTATATATGCTGTAGGGATCGATATTGCCCTGCTCTGCAGTGGCTGCATTGAGGTTCTTCACACACTCAACCGAAGGATGCTCTGAGGATTGGAGATTGCATGTGGCATTCAGATCATGGTAGGTGCCATCGGAGATCAGGCCATGCGTCCACCAGTACTCAAATGTACCCAAATAATCATGGTAATCATCAGTAACAGCATTGCCCACCTGAAATCACACATATTCAATATATCAATATATATATATGTGAATGAACAATAGAATGCACTTCATGAAGATTTTGAATAATACCATGAACCCTTTCAAATTAATGAAGGGGTTCTGAATCCCTTTATTTCTCCTGTAGATAAGCTGGGACAACTGAGGAACATAATGGCCTGAAAACAAATGAGACCACAATAGCTCAAGTGAGATCTCCTCAACACGCTGCTGAATGCTAAGAGATCCATTCCGAGTCAATACCTGCATAACTCTCTCCTGCGATGTAGAAATCTCTGTACTTGTACTGAGGAAACCTCTGAAACCAGCCCACCAGAAAAGCATATGCATCCATCGCTACAATGAAATTAATGACAAAGATCAAGAAATTTGAAATCAAATAGCCCTAAATTGTTCGTTACCAATAAGATCACGCCATTATGTAATCACAACCTGTCCTCATGTCACCAGCAGTGTACAGATCCATGGATGTATTGGAGTACGAGAAGCCGACGCCCGCAGGAGACTCCAAGAACAACAAGTTCGCCACTGCAAAACCAACCACCGGTTCGAGGAACAAATCAAAACCTAAACTCGACCGATCAGTCGATCAAACGAACAAACATGATCACCATTATTCCAAGCGTAAGGATTGACGTCAAGAGTCCAGCCATCGGGGCGGATGCGAAAGGGCCCGATCTCCTCGGAAGCGCCGTAGCCGACGGACGAGCATCCGGGGCCGCCGTTGAGCCAGAGCACGAGGGGGGCAGGCTGGGCAGCGGGCGGGGCCTCGACGAGCCAGTAGAAGAGGGCGCGGCCGCGGCTGGGATCGACGGTGACGTAGCCGGAGTACTGCGCGAAGGTGACGGCGGGCTGGCCGGGCAGCTGGCCGATCCGGTCGCTCTCCTGGTCGGCCGACATCCCGCATCTCAGCTGAACCGACAGCGACAGCAACAGCCACAGCATCGGCGACATGCCTGTAAAGGTCGAGATCCCCATTCGCCGTGACTCGCAGTGAGATCCAAAGGAGGCAGGAATTAAAGGAAGGGAAGGGAGTGGTGGGGGCAGTGACGACAGTTGACATTCTCAGGATGGCCACAAAAGAGCGATGGATTCCTCACCCTAACTCATGATGGCCACGAGATCTGTTGCAACTTCGCTTTTGTTTGGGCGACAAGGAAGAGGAGCACATGCAGAAGGTTGCCATCGCTGGCGGTGGCAGTAAGAAACCTCTCCGAAGCTCTGTCAGAGAGGCATTCACCGCTTGACAAAGAGGTGGGAGAAGCAGACATAAACTCTGACGTCACTCACCACCGACCTTTGAAATATTAATGACATGATTAGAACGATAAGACAAAATTAAAATTAAACTTAATGATAATAATTAACGACCCCCACTCGCTCATTCTCTTGCACCCAATCAATCGCACGCACGAATCGATGAGAAGAAGACACATTGCAGCTGAAGCTTGCTGACTGCAGAAGACTGAGCTCCGTGAAGTGTCATGCCATCCATGATCCATCCCGCTGAAACCAATGGCAGAGAGAAGGGACGGACTCAGCATCGGAGTGCTGCCTTCGCAGGAGAGATGACATCGCTGCCGTCCTGAATCCGCTTTGTTCGGGAAGATGACGGCGGTGTCATCTGCTGCGCAGGTAGCGTCGCTGCTGCTGCACACACACACACACACACACACACACACACACACACACACACACACACACACACACACACACACACACACACACACACACACACACACACACACACACACACACACACACACACACACACACACACACACACACACACACACACACACACACACACACACACACACACACACACACACACACACACACACACACACACACACACACACACACACACACACACACACACACACACACACACACACACACACACACACACACACACACACACACACACACACACACACACACACACACACACACACACACACACACACACACACACACACACACACACACACACACACACACACACACACACACACACACACACACACACACACACACACACACACACACACACACACACACACACACACACACACACACACACACACACACACACACACACACACACACACACACACACACACACACACACACACACACACACACACACACACACACACACACACACACACACACACACACACACACACACACACACACACACACACACACACACACACACACACACACACACACACACACACACACACACACACACACACACACACACACACACACACACACACACACACACACACACACACACACACACACACACACACACACACACACACACACACACACACACACACACACACACACACACACACACACACACACACACACACACACACACACACACACACACACACACACACACACACACACACACACACACACACACACACACACACACACACACACACACACACACACACACACACACACACACACACACACACACACACACACACACACACACACACACACACACACACACACACACACACACACACACACACACACACACACACACACACACACACACACACACACACACACACACACACACACACACACACACACACACACACACACACACACACACACACACACACACACACACACACACACACACACACACACACACACACACACACACACACACACACACACACACACACACACACACACACACACACACACACACACACACACACACACACACACACACACACACACACACACACACACACACACACACACACACACACACACACACACACACACACACACACACACACACACACACACACACACACACACACACACACACACACACACACACACACACACACACACACACACACACACACACACACACACACACACACACACACACACACACACACACACACACACACACACACACACACACACACACACACACACACACACACACACACACACACACACACACACACACACACACACACACACACACACACACACACACACACACACACACACACACACACACACACACACACACACACACACACACACACACACACACACACACACACACACACACACACACACACACACACACACGTAGGTCGCTGCTGCCTGCATCGACTTGGTTCTCCAGTGAGTAAGTTTATGGATCTTGTGCTGATCGTACGGCTGTGTTCATCATTTAGCTATCCACTGGTATGGTTCGTCGTAGGTACAATATCAGCATGGTTCTTGGATGTCTCCATGAAATATGCTGCTAACTGTGATGAACTGATGGGAATCAGGCAGGTGGCCAGACAGCGATCTGGTCGAGAGTGTCAAGGAAATAGCAGGGATAGATGAGGAATGATTCATGGAAACTGTAACTTCTCTTGCACAAAAAAAACTGATAGCAAAGAAGTAATTTGAACTCTGAAGCAGCTCTTCAAACAAATGAATGGCAGAGAACAGATCATGAACAGCTCTGACACGAAAGAGCATGTTTTCAAGGATTTTTAAGGCCTAAATTCCTCTTTACAGAAGTGCAAAAGGTTCAGTTGGCTAATAAAATAGTATCAGATGGCAAACTACTAGCCTTCATGTATTCCACAAGAAAAGGTTCTGGAGTTTCTATTGTCTTTGTATGGCCTTTCCTGCTCTGTCCATCTGCTACAATGATGGATTAATTTGGAGCAACAATGTAGGAAGCCAACAACTGGGAACACATGGGAGGTCAGTGTCTGTCTCCTGCTTCATGACCACAACAGCATCTCTTAGAAGCATGCAGATAGCATTAATGAAGTGAACCAGCTCCAGAAATGTAGGTTCCTAAAAGCTCACCAGCCAATGAAATATTGAGCCAAACAGTTGGTTCTCTTACAGTTGACACTCATGGATAGTGGGATCTAAAAGAATCCTCTGTCTGGAAGGGGAAGGGGAAGGGAAACAGATGTTGGAGAAAACATTTCAGCAATGGATACAACATCAAGTCAGATTCTGACAGACTCACAAGCAACATCCAAGGCAACCCACACATTGCTTGTGCCTGCAATCAAAAGCCAAAGCACTTTCACTAACACACACACACACACAAGAGCTAAGAACCCTAGGCTACAAACAAGCCATATCAACAACAATGAACCCAACTCTCAATAACGCACACACACACACATACAGGGCATAGCACCAAGACTCCCCCATAGGTTATGAACTAACTCAATTCTCCACTGATTGTTCCTCGTTATTCACTGGGGAAATTTCTACCTTAGGAGGCTCTGAATAGTGCCTAATCCTTGTTGCAGGAGATGATATACTGTTATCATCAGCCATAGGAAAAGAAAGGCGTTTCTTTACTGAGCAAATAGATCTCTTCCCCGGAGTGTCAGCCATGTCACTCTGTGGGCTATGGAACCGGGACCTGGCTCTAGCTGATTCTGTGGATGCCATGTAGCTCGGAATGGACTGTGAGCTCACCAGGCTCTCGTCGTCTCTCGCTGATGATCCTGCAATGCTGTGCCTCCTTGGACGCTCAGACTGAAAGCTGACCATGCTCCTCGCATCCTCATCTACCAAGCGTCGACCACCTCTTGGACTCAGTGATATCTTTCTGGACCGTGGCTTAGATTGTGGTGTCATGGGTGACTGGCGGCTGGGAGGTCGGCTTGATTTCCGAATTGCTGATGGGGTGCGTTCCAAGCTAGTGTCGCGCCGTTTCATTGTTTGTCCGATGAGACTGAAGGTGGCACTCCTTATGGAGTCATGATCATTGGTCTCTGTTATCCTGTGGTTCTCCCATGGCCTTGCTGCCATCCACCGTTCCAACCAGCTCCAACCCCATTGCGGATTCCTTGGGTCGGTGAATGCTGGAGTCAAGGATCTGGTAGAGCTCTTCCACTGTGCCAGAAAATGCATGAAATCATTACTGCAGTACAGAATAAAGTACAAAATACTAGTAGGAAAGAAAATACATCAAATAATACCTAATATATAGTTAATCATCATGCTAGTGCAATGAAGAAACTTGAGAACTGGAATAGCAAGGATAACAAACATGCATTAACGAGTTGAAATGCCCACTACCTGATGAGAAAATGCATAAGCTAGTGCCCTTTCTCTTCTTACAGCAGCTTCTTGTCTGTTCAGTAGATTTGCTTCAATTTTCTCTTTGGACCGAAGACTATCATCCCATTCTTCTTCGATCTGTCCTTGAACATTAACCATTAGTCAAAATATGGCAAATTCAGTTTGGATGAAAAGACAGCAATACAGGTTCAGGAGATGTGAAATGTGAGAACACATGGATAGACAACAGTTATGGTACCTCAACGTAGATTTGTAAAATATGTAAAATTGTACATATCATCATTAAGATAACTGCATAATCAGTGCAAGTGATAAATCTCTCTTTCCAAAATGATGTCGTATAACTTACTAGCAATGGATGTACAAACTAAATTAGTATGGCCAAATTGAAACCCTAGTTGTTTATTTTGTGCAGTTAGCTTTTCAATGCATTAAATTTGACCTGTACAAGATACCGAAAGAATGACTTGATTAGCACTTTCCTTAGCTAATCATCTTGGTGGAATGTAATCTTTTAGAGACTAACTAGTTAGTTGATTGCTACATTGCAAAGTTTACCATTAAAATGGGACCAAGATAGTTTGAGAGCATTATCGACCAAACAAAATACAAGCAAAGGTGGAAGACTGGAACCAATCCATGCAGTGCTGAATGGAACCCGACCTAACTGGGGTGGGGTTTTCCCTAGCTCATGGTTGTTTAGGTTTTATTTGAGGAAACCTGGATTTTGACAATGCAAGAAGCAGTTTGGCACAGACCTCAACCCCGACACAAACCTGATTCAAACCCTCACCCTTAGAATATAGTCTAGCCTACCCCGTCTCCCTCTCCCTCTCTCTACTCCTATTCCTTTCTTACCTTCTCTCGACAAAGCCCCAACACCCCCCCCTCTCTCGCGTCATCTCCTCTCGCTTCTATACAATGAGGAATAATGGGGTTGGCAAAGTGGGAACTAGGGATCCTATGCTTGGATAATGCAGAAATGGGGGAAAGATTCCTGTTGCAATCAAGAAATAGAGCAGATTTCGGGTAGGTTTGGGAATGTTAAATTTCAGGCCTAATTAACCAAATCGTCAAACTAGATACAAGGTTCTTCACCCCCCATACATGAAGGTATTATACCATCTAAAAGGTTCAGAATTAGAATAGAGTAAATTAGTAGCATTATTTGAAAATAATGTGGTTATTTCCTAACATGCAAGTCCTCACTCTTGTGAAGTAGCATAGTGAAATTAATTTCCTTCCTAGATCTTACAAGTTTACACAGCTTTTTCGAAGAAAACATGCAGATATCGTAGATTTCTGAGCATCAAGAGCTGTGTTATATGAGATTTTAACATAAAATGCACACTCACCTTCACTTTCTCTAGTTCCTTTTCATATTTCCGTTGCAGATGCCTCTGGAGAGCCTGGTTTTCCTCTGTCATTCTGATCCTCCTGGCACATATCTGTGTCTGAACTCTTGCCATTTTTTGCATGCAATGTAAGGTGTTATAGGTTTGAGACCTCACAGCATTTCCATCAACTAGTCTCTTCAACCTAAACAGTCCTCTCAGAATTCGCAATTCTCTTCTTGCCTTGACAAAATTTTCAACAAAAGACAACGGTTCAAATCATCAACAATAACAGAGCAGCGTAAGATAGCAAAAGAGAAATTAAAAAATGGCCTTCATTCACTGCCAAACTAGTTCATTCATGCTAGAATGCATAGGTCTTGGTAGCCCTAAATAAGTACATGGCATTACTTGATGCTAGTGCGCATGTGGCAGAACTATGCACTTGGAGTAAACTAGCCTTGTCTTTGAGTACATGAGTAATGGTTTACATTTCATGGTAACTTGATGCTTTCTTGCATTGTTTTAAAAGAAGATTATACCGTTCCATCAAGCTATCAGTCCAACCAACTGGCAGAAACTTCTGGAACTAAAAACTCAAACCATGTTACAGCTTACAAAAATTTGTCAAGCAAATTGGCATGCATAACTAAAGTGAAAAATAGCACATAGAATAGAAGTTTTCCAACATAATGTGCCCACAATTTTGTATTATATGCCAATGTGCATACCATACATTTTAAGCACAACAACAGTAAAACCGTAAGTCCAAACTATTTGGGATCGACTATATGGATCTTTTGCCATTGAGATCTGTAAAAAATCATATGTTTATTTAAGTCACATTTTGAGCAATTAACTTTATATGATTGCCATTATCTAGTTAATAAAGAATTAATTAAAATCCAATATCTTGCTGATCTTACTTTAGTTAAAACAAGTATAATAAACACAAAGCAGTTTACCAAACGGATGACCATTTACCACTAGCAAACTCAAACTAAAGTAGGAAAGTTATCAAAATTAGAAACCCTAAATATATAAAGTGAACAATCATAGCATGTCAAGATTCCTTGATTCTCAGATAAGGCGATATTTGCATGACATTCAGAAGGCAGTTCAGTTCATCTGAAAGTGAATAAATAACAAGAAAACTTTCCCTTTTCTTTCTATGCATGATAGCACAGCTCAACCATTGTCCCCAGGGAGGAATTTTGAAACCAAACAAATTGTACATTTGATAATGGAGGAAAAAGTGAAACAAGAAACTTTACCAGATACCCCCTGAAAGCAGTCTGGATCTTGATGGCTGCAACCTCTTCTCTCGACTCACCTACAAGCCTAGTTGTTGAGGTGGTGAGGCAAACAACCTCTGCTGCAGCCTGAGCGGCGACAGCTGCAGCCTCTGCGGCAACAGCACTGGCAAGCGCCACCACCGAATAAGCATGCTTGCTCTGTTCATCCCCCTTCTCTGTCAGTTTATCCCCCTCAATGGGCGCCAGTGGCAGTGGTTGAGCAGCCTCATGAGCAGTAGTCTCCACTTCTTTTGTAGGGAGTGGATCGGAATGCTTGGATTTGCCATGATCTCCTTGACAGCAGTTGGGGATCAAGACACTCTTCACAACACTGAACCACTTCCCCTTTCTCCCCATCTCCACCTTCCTCCTCTTGGTCTCCTGTGCTCTCTACTAGATCTCTCCTAAGCTGCAAAGAAACAAACAAGCACGATCAAAGCCTAACTGGTGTTATCCCATCTCCGCCACAAACCACAAGAACTAGATTATCTGTGCCGCCAAGAACTTTTGTCTAGCATATCAGAAAAGATTTAAATTGGCGTTCCTGCTCTCGTTGCAGTAACAAAGCGTTTCTGAAGGTGACATCTTTCCAAGAATAAACGGAACCATAGAAGAGAATTTGACGAGGAGAGCAAAACTGAAAGAATAAGAACAGACTAAAAACCTGAAAATTCTTTTGGGCCTCACGGATGGAATTTTCCCGAAGATTTCATCTTTTACCCAGAATAATCAGCTTCAGAAGAGACTAAATCACACCGGAAGCAACACGACAAGGAACTAGAAGCTAGCAAGCAAAAAAAAAACAGAAAAAACATACCAAATTTCTCGCATAACTGAAGAAAAAAGGAACAGCAACGCCAAAATGATCAAGAACAGACTGTGGGGAGACAAAAAAGAACTGGTAATCGCAGTGGGAGAAGCTTTTCAGTATCACCATTACCTGGTACTGGTGGTGAAATAGCAGAAGCACCAAAGGTCCCCCCCTTTCTTCCCAAAACGAAAACAGGCAGCGGAAAGAGATGAGGTCCAAGAAACAGGTTGCTGGCACGATCACGCGAAAGACCTCAGAGAGAACCTGTTTTTCTCTCCACCTATCAGGCGAGAGCCGAGAAGCGAGAGTCGAGAGTCGTGAGGAAGAAACGACACAAAAGACTAGATCTTGGACACTTGGACGAGGCCGCGAGGGGGACACCAGGCCACCCCTTCCTGGTCCTCCCTCTCCAGGCGGGCCCACCTCCACCAGCCTTCCCCTCTTTGACAACAGCGAAAAGCTTTCGCATTTGGAGCACCCTTCTCCATTCCTCTCGCTTTCTGAACCTTCTCCTCCTCACCTCACCCCCCTTGAAACCAATGTCCGATCTCGCTGGATAGGGCAACCAACCGGTGCGGTCAATAGCGCTCAACTGCTGCTTGCGTTGGGAGCTGACCCGCCCATAGATTTTGGCTCCCCTGTCCCGGCCGAGACAGCGGAACCTCACCCCACAAGACCCGGCGCGGGTGGCGGGCCCGGGGGGCGCGTGGGACTCGTGGAAGCGCCGTCTATCTGGAATCGACGGGGGGCGGGTGCGCGGGGGTCGAAGGCAAAGACTAGACCGGGGTCGCAAGTGGCTTTTCTGCCGTCAAAAAGATGGGGTATAAAGCTGCTCTTCTGCTCTTTCCTTCATACAATATTCCACTCACGGAATCTTTCTCTGCTCTCGCTTTCGACTCGGCCGACTCGAGGGTGAGGATGAAGCGCAGTGGCCGAGCGGACCGATTCGAGCCTTGAAAAGTTTCAGGAGTGACGTCATCCTTGATGGCACCCAAACTAGGGGTCCCGTATCACGTCTGTCGTACACCCGTGAAAGTTTCCGGGGTGATTCGTAACCCCCTTAGTAACTTGGGTGATGTAACGATAAAAACCGACGGCTAGCTAACCGGTAAAGTTCTTAACGGTTTATTTTCGTCGTTTATTCTTTATATTAAATGATAATAATAATTCAACGTTATGAGTTTTTCTCGTTTTCCTTTTCTCATTTTTATATTTACTAAAGACAGCTCATTCTCCTTGTAGAAAAATTAAAGTATTCTTAAAAATAATTTTTCATCCAAATATAATTTAGACTAAACTGATGTGATATTATAGTAGTTTTTGATAAAATCATAAAAAAATTTATTCATAGTATTTTTGAATAGAGCTATAGAATTTCATCTTTATCCTTTACATTAAAAAAAATCAATAATGGGTTTTTCTCGTCTCCCTTTTCTCATTTTTATATTTATGAAAAATGGTTCATTCTCTTATAAAAAGATTAAAATTTAGACAAAATTGATATGGTATTATGTTTATTTTTAATAAAATCATAAAAAAATTATTTATGATATTTTTGAATGGAGTTATAGTATTTTACCTTCGTCATTTATTCTTTACATTAAAAAAACCCAACGACCAGGGTTTTTCTCATCTTCCTCTTCTTATTTCTATATTTATGAAAGACAACTCATTCTTTTCATTAATAGATTAAAAAAATAATAATAATAATAATTTTTTATATGAATCAGATTTAGACTAAGCTAATATGAAATTATATCATTTTTATTTATAGTGTTTTTGAATAGAGTTATAGAATTTTACCTTCATCACTTATCGTGTGCATAAAAATAAGAAGGATAACTTAACAAAAATATTTAAAATATTTTTAAAAATAAATTTTGTTCTAAATCCAATTTGGACTAACTGATATGATTTTTTGGATAAAATAATAAAAGAATTTATTTATAATATTTTTGAATGGAGTTATAGAATTTCACCTTCGTCACCTATCCTTTTGTATCAAAAAAATAATAGTTATGGGTTTTTATCGTCTCCCTCCCATCGTTTATATATTTACTAAAGACAACTTGTCCTCTTTATAAAAAGAATAAAATTTTTTATTTATAGTATTTTTGAATAGAGCTATAAAATTTTATTTTCATCACTTATCCTGTACATAAAAAAGAAACTCAATAGCTATAGGTTTTTCTCGTCTACCTCTCTTCATTTTTATATTTATAAAAAATGACTCATCCTCTTCATAAAATATATATATATATATATTTTTTAAACAAATTTTCATCTAAATCCAATTTAGACTAAAATGATATGGTATTACATTATCCTTTATCATAAAATCATAAAATTTTTATTCTAGTATTTTTGAATTGAGTTATAGAATTTCTCCTTCGCCACTTATCCTATACATAAAAATAAAAAACAAAAATCAATGGCTATAGGTTTTTCTCATCTCCCGCCCCACATTTCAATATTTATAAAAGACAACTCAATCTCTTTATAAAATATATTAAGATATTTTTAAAAAAATACTTTTTTATCTAAATCTAATTTAGACTAAACTGATATTATTTTTATAAATCATAAGATTTTTTATTATGGTATTTTTGAATGAAGTTATAGAATTTTACCTTCGCCATTTATTCTTTACATTGAAAAAATACTTTTTTTATCTAAATCCAATTTAGACTAAACTAATATGGTATTTATATTCTTTTTCAATAAAATCATTTTTTTTATTTATAGTATTTTTGAATGGAGTTATAGAATCTTGTCTTCCCCACTTATCCTTTGCATTAACAAAAAAAAATCATGGTTATGGGTTTTTCTTGTCTCCCTCACCCTATTTCTATATTTATGAAAGCTAATTCATTATCTTTATAAAAAAGATTAAAATATTTTTTCATCCAAATCTAATTTGGACTAATATTATTTTTAATAAAAATCATAAAAAAAATTATTTATAGTATTTTTGAATGGAGTTATGGGTGTTTTGACTTATAGTAATAAAATAATAATAATCTTATTAAAAAAATATCGTAACGATTTCGATTGAACCAATAACATTATAAATTTATTCAAAAATGCAATAATCAATTATGTTTAACATCAAATCTGATTTAGCTTGTTTCAACAGAAAACTCAAAATCTTAAGAAGTATGAGCTCTTTTAGGCATTTTGGAAACAAATGATGCTATTCAATAAATAAAAAAAATCTAAAACTATGAGATTTTTCATCAAAAATTATCCAAATAATTTTTTAATTTAACTATATATTAAATACTTGGGATTTTGTGATAACAACGATCTATATCATAAAATTCTTTGAGTGTTTAAAGAATCATATGAAATGACTCAAATATTAAAAATGATGAGTTGATATTGGACGATGCATTATCAGATAAAAATATTTTATCTAAATTATTATTATTCTTCGATCGCATTTATAACTACGGATGAAGTGATGTCTTTCACCTACTAACATAAGCCTTCCAGTAAAATATAAATAAGATAAATGATTATCTAGTTTTCAAATTTAGCGATACGCAAACCTTCAAAAAAATAATTCTACTAAGAAAATAATATCCTCAATCATCATACATATTATATGTCGAATTAAAAATTAGTCAATGTTTTTTAAAAAAATCATAGCAATCTTTTCAATTAAAAACTTTTAGATTCTTTAAATTAGAAGGTAGGAAAGTCTCACTTTCTTCATCGGCATAAAACACAATTAAATTGGTCTAACTTAATTAGAATCGATCGGCATTATTCAGGATTGAACATTCAGTTCAAACTGATTAGGTAATCTGTAAACATCCAAAATCATATTAAATTAGTACCGGTAAAAGAACTTGAAGTGATTTGAAATAATCAAAATTGATCTTAACTCGAGTATACTATATCTAAGCCTAACTAAAGCCTAACCAATAATAGTTTTATTTTTTTTTATTTTCCGTTGATACAACAAATAAAATTTTAATTTATTTTAATTAATAATAATAATTCGATAATGTGTGACACATCATTAATTGAATTTAATATAAAACAATTGATATTACTTAAATCAAATAACAAATCAATTTTCTAATTACGATAGAAATTTGAGATAAAATAGTAAATTCCAAATTTATCATGCATCGAAAATTTACCATTAATTAATTTCGAAATCCATAGAAATTCTATCAATTCAAACATAAATCGAACACTTTTCATGCATCCAAAATTTTGAAACTTTACGATTGATTAATCCAAAATTCATAAGATTTCTATGAACTAAAGCATAGTATTTTTCGTGCATCACGAATTTCAAAAATTGTCATTATTTAATTTTGAAATTCAAAATATCTATCGATTAAAAATATATTTTTGAAAGCTTAAAATTAGTTAATTCCAAAATTATTTTTATTCTTATCAACATAAGCTAAATGAAGGAGAATGAAGAGTTTGTCCGACTTAGATAGGTGATGAGGGGAAATCCATTTATGACATAAATCTTAATTTCTAAACTCAAAACCTAATACCTATATTTACAATTATATATCAATCAATCATATGAGAATATTAAGCAAGAAGTTAGCATATGCTCCGAATAAGTTATACATAATTAGTTCACAAATGTCAAAAGATTTTTATTATAGATATCAATCAATCTTTACAAGTCTAAGTTAGTTGAAATCTTAGAAAAATTTGTAGGATAAAGATATGGATATAAATAAAGATAATAACCACTTTGCGTCAATTTATTAAATTGAGGTTTGAAATCAATTTTGAAATATGTCAATGTATAATTTACATATTGTTGATATGATTCCATATCTATCCCTTTATGTATATTATAAGAAATATTTGGAGGCATATGTATTGTACTAAAATATGAAGGGGTAAATGTGATATTTTCAAACATTAAAAGAATAAACATGTAAAAATACTCCAAAATATAAAACCCGTGTGGAATGACTAAACGGGTATGGATCTTTATTTCGATCCGAACCCGGCCGAGATACGGTTAATCGATTCGAACCGAGTCAATGTACCAAATTTCCTTTTTACCCCTATCGGTCGTGCCTTCTGCTACCGGAGATCGCGAAGAGCTCATTCGTTATTTCGGAAGAGGGTGAGGGTATTCCTGGATTCTCATATCTCTCGCTTCTTCCCCACTTGAGGACGGCTCGGCCCCTCCAAGAAGCACTCGTTGGCCTCCGAAAGAGATCGGAACCTTCCGAGTCCAATGGCGGTTGCGAATCGAACCAGGCGAGAGCGAAGCCCCTCGCTCCAGATCTGAAGACCCCCTCGCGCTATTCCTCTTTCTATCCCTCCCTCCCTCCCTCCCTCCCTCCCTCGATTCTTTGATGCCACATCTTCTCGATCGATTCGTGGAGCGATGAAGTTGTTCGACGATTTGCCGTCGATGGATCACCTTCGATCCGAGGACATGAGCCTCGTGCAGGTCATAATCCCCGTCGAGTCCGCCCACCGCGCCGTTTCTTACCTCGGCGAGCTCGGTCTTCTCCAACTCAAAGATGTGAGGAACCCTAAACCCGTAGATCTGATCGTCTTTGCCTTCGGTTCCCACCGCCGATCTTGTTCCATTTTTCTGGTCTTTCTTCTTAGGTCGTCTTTATCTTGATTATATCGGCGTTCTCGATAGTTCTCGTGATGTCAACGGATCCTTCTTTTAAATTTTCTGTCCCTTGATGGATGATGTTGTCGGTTTAATAAACTCAATGAATTATCGACTCTGCTGATTGCGAGTGTGCTGAATTCAGATCTTATGCAGTCAGATGAATGCGATTCTGGTGAGATCTTGGCTTTTTCTGGATGTAATTGATTCGGCAGCTGCGGAAGTTTGTTGGGTTTGTTTGGTTTTATCATTCTTAAGAAGAGGAGAATAGACGATCACATGTGTGCTCACGGTACCCACTTGTTCATTTTAGATCTGGGGTGATAAGGAAGTAATTGGGACTTGCTATGTAGCCAGAGATGATATAACATTCTCTAATTCTGGAAAGAGGTCATCTTCTGAGGACAGAGTTAATAATTTTTTTCTGAGAGTTCGCCATATATTTTGGTCATGGACGGTGATTAGGTTGGATGATGTCGTGGCAGTAACTAAGGGTGTGTATTACAGTTATATTTTCTCCTTGAGAACATTGATAACTTTTAGTCAACATTTTATCATTATGGCCTATACTGGACCAATTAGGTTTCTTTTCCGTAGCTATTTCTGGTGCTGTCAATTAGTAAATGTCTTAATTTCTCCGTGAGAACATTGATGGTTTAGAATCTTTAGTATGTCTCTCGAGGAATTCATGTTGGCTTGAGATCTTTTTTTTTTTTCTTTTAACGAAGACCTAGAATACTGCCTGCTGTTGTCAAGCATGTTAAATCTGTTTGTTAAATCTGTTTTCATAATCCTGAAAGTCATTTGATAATTTATTCTCATCACAAGTTAGATAAATGTCATGACATCTAATAATGTATTCTCATATTTTGTTCTCATTAGACTCCAATGTAGATTAACTAATCTAAAGAAAATAAATAAATAAGGAATTCCATGGAAATTTATTTTTATTGACCAATCAGAAGTTCAGAACTACCTTCCAAGACCTATAATTGTCTCAAAAGGTCCAATATGCACACATTATTGGACCAAAGAATGGAAAAAACATAATAATACATTCTGATCTGGCCCCTACAAAAATTATACTATGTATTTTTATGTCATAGAGTTTAATTAAATAGCAATTTTGTGTTTATTTATCGGTACAACAGAATTTTCTTATAAACTGTTTTGATTGGTGCAGAGATGCTGTAGGTTCCATTTCTTCACATTTAAAGGTTCACATTCTCTTGAACAATGTAATATTGATATAATACAAGTTAATTGACTCTTCTTCTCACTAGGCCCTAAAAAATATAAAAAACAAAAATCTTCTTCTCTGGCTTTGCAAAAATTATTCCAAATCGTGCCACTGATGGCAATTTACCTAAGGCCATGTTGGAAAGATGGAGAAATATGCAAAAAAATACTGTATATTGGGCAAAGATACATTTGTTGCCAAGATGTTTGACGGTTGTCAAAGCCCAGACCTTTGCAACTTCTTTGATGGTTTGTCTTCTAAGATAATTCATACCAGTAAAGCTTTGTTAGTTTAAGAAACTTTGTGATAAGGAACCACCAGGCCAGCATTGGTGTAGCCCGTAGGCGTGCGAGGAATTGTCCGCTTTGAGCGAGCGCCAAAGGGTTTTACCCTTTCAGAGCGTGTGAGCTCCAAAAGGCGCCTCTGAGAGTAAGGGAGACCCAACGGACTTATGAGCCCTTGGTTCCCATACTCCTCAACCAATGTGGGACTAAATGATATTATCAGTGACCCCCCCTCGCAGGGGAGCCAAGGGCTCAGGGCCCTCCTTCTAGCGCCAATCTGATAAGGGACCACCAGGCCAGCATTGGTGCAGCCCGTAGGCGTGCGAAGAATTGTTCGCTTTGGGCGAGCGCCAAAGGGTTTTGCCCTTTCAGAGCGTGTGAGCTCCAAAAGGCGCCTCTGAGAGTAAGGGAGACTCGGCGGACTTATGAGCCCTTGGTTCCCATACTCCTCAATCAATGTGGGACTAAATGACCTTATCACTTTGCAATGAAAATTTTCTTGCAATCAAGTACTTTGATGGTGGCATGATACTTCGGAAGCACCACTTCTGTTTAGCCATTGCAGTTTGTTTCTTTAAGCAATGACTTTTCAATCTTCCCTAAAAAGAAATTTTGTTTTGTTAAAGAAATTAATCAGCACACACTTTGTCCGCTATTTATCATTAAATCTGTTTTCATAATCCTGAAAGTCATTTGATAATTTATTCTCATCACAAGTTAGATAAATGTCATGACATCTAATAATGTATTCTCATATTTTGTTCTCATTAGACTCCAATGTAGATTAACTAATCTAAAGAAAATAAATAAATAAGGAATTCCATGGAAATTTATTTTTATTGACCAATCAGAAGTTCAGAACTACCTTCCAAGACCTATAATTGTCTCAAAAGGTCCAATATGCACACATTATTGGACCAAAGAATGGAAAAAACATAATAATACATTCTGATCTGGCCCCTACAAAAATTATACTATGTATTTTTATGTCATAGAGTTTAATTAAATAGCAATTTTGTGTTTATTTATCGGTACAACAGAATTTTCTTATAAACTGTTTTGATTGGTGCAGAGATGCTGTAGGTTCCATTTCTTCACATTTAAAGGTTCACATTCTCTTGAACAATGTAATATTGATATAATACAAGTTAATTGACTCTTCTTCTCACTAGGCCCTAAAAAATATAAAAAACAAAAATCTTCTTCTCACTAGGCCCTAAAAAATATAAAAAACAAAAATCTTCTTCTCACTAGGCCCTAAAAAATATAAAAAACAAAAATCTTCTTCTCACTAGGCCCTAAAAAATATAAAAAACAAAAATCTTCTTCTCACTAGGCCCTAAAAAATATAAAAAACAAAAATCTTCTTCTCACTAGGCCCTAAAAAATATAAAAAACAAAAATCTTCTTCTCTGGCTTTGCAAAAATTATTCCAAATCGTGCCACTGATGGCAATTTACCTAAGGCCATGTTGGAAAGATGGAGAAATATGCAAAAAAATACTGTATATTGGGCAAAGATACATTTGTTGCCAAGATGTTTGACGGTTGTCAAAGCCCAGACCTTTGCAACTTCTTTGATGGTTTGTCTTCTAAGATAATTCATACCAGTAAAGCTTTGTTAGTTTAAGAAACTTTGTGATAAGGAACCACCAGGCCAGCATTCAGTGGTGGAATATAATCGTATTATGCACTAATGAAGATCTTTATTCTGGAGATCTTTTTCTATTATTTCTTTCGGCTATATCCTTAATAGTGGGTTGGTTACACCTACAACCAAAATGGAAACCAAGTGTTTCCTGGTTCAAAGATGCTAAATCTCATCTAAATCATCATTTGTTAGGACTTTTCGGAGTGAGTTCTTTGGCTTGGACAGGACATTTAGTTCATGTCCCTATTCCAAGATCCAAGGAAGAGGACGTCAGCTGGAATGATTTTTTAGATGTATAACCTGATCCTCAACAGTTGGGACCACTTTTTATGGGCCAGTGGAATCCAAAATTCCGATTCGAGTAGCCATTTATTTGGCACTTCCCACGGAGTAGGAACTGCCATTCTAACCCTTCTCAATGGATTTCATCCACAAACGCAAAGTTTATGGCTGACCGATATTGCTCATCCTCATTTTGCTATTGCATTTATTTTCCTTATTGCTGGTCATATGTATAGAACTAACTTCAGGATTGGGCACACCAGCACAGTATCAAAGATATTTTAAAAACACATGTTCCTCCAAGGGGTCGATTAGGATGTGAGCATAAGCGTCTTTATGAAACAATCAATAATTCACTTCATTTTCAATTAGGTCTTGCTTTAGCCTCTTTAGGGGTTATTACTTCCTTGGTAGCTCAACGCATGTATTCTTTACCTGCTTATGCATGTGCAAAGAAGGCTTTTTTGAATGTACATGCCTTTGTAATAATAGTGAGGTAATCAAAGAAGGTTCCACAGTCCACACCCAAAACCCAATTGGAGTTTGTACATTGTACATGCCATATATCATTCTGAATTCTCAATGTTCTGTCCACCTATTCAAGCTATTAGATTTTTTTGTTATTGTATCTGTGCACATGTGGAGAGATTGCTCCCAAATCAGGGCAAACTGTACTGTACTGACATGACAAATGCCGATCCATGCCAACAGGTGCCAACCACCATGGCAATTCTTACTCATGAGTGCATTGCTTGAGTATTGCAATTTTCAAGTACCTTATAAGGATTCTTTCTAGTACATTTTTGGATCCTTAGCCTTTTATAATAATGATGTTGCAACATTTGACTCTGTATATGAAGCACCTATGTCCATCTTTTTTGTGCAGTTAAATGAAGATAAGAGTCCTTTTCAACGAACATTTGTCAACCAGGTATGCGGTCACATGGACTTCTATAAAGTCACTTTCAATTTAAGATTTTTTTTTAGTTTTGCTCTATGTTATAATGTGATGTGCCATTTTAGTGATAATTCATTGTTAATAACTTAATATAATGTTTTCTCTTTGAACTTCCATATATTTAGTGTTGTAGTTTTATATTCTTGCATATTCTTCACAGTTATTTAACATCTGATATGTAATTTTTTAGTGTTCTTGGTGGTGCAGTCATGTACTTTTGCTATTTCTTCAGTGTTATTGATGAACAGCCAGCAATACTTGAAGAGTTACTTCAGTTTGTTGCAGAAGAAAATGCTAGTTCTTTATTTTTGAAACCAATGGTGACCATATACTTGGACATGAGCTGATATTTTGGTTTATTTTACTGTCACTTTTTTTATATTTCCCCACTTGAGTTTCTAATTAATTCAGAAAATTTCCGTTGCATTAGTTGTGATTTTGTTGTTACTAGCGATCTAATATATATAAATTATATGATCACTGTAGTATTGTACTGTATTTCAAATAATTTATGTTCAATGACCAGTGACAGGCAACTGTTATTAGAAGTTGTAGGTAGGTTTGTTTCTAGTAAGATTCTAAATTCTGGTCTGACACAGAGTGGTACAGTTCCAAGAGATCTGGTGGTATTAGTTAAAGTATACCGGTAGTTAATTGTAACTAGTAGTTAGGCCACAATAGTCTATAAGTAAGCCTTTGTTAGTCTCTCTAGATATCATGTGTTATCTTCTCTCTTTTTTTTTCATCCGGTAACAAAGCTCCTACTTTTGCTTTAGCTTAGATTCTTGTGAGGCCTTTCTCCTCCTCAAATTGGTGAAAATCCTAGTTTAGGAGGGTCAGCAATAACATATTACTTTTTGGACTTAAAAACAAAATTTTGAGAACTCTATTCATCATACAAGTACAGAATTGTTCAGTAACAAGTAAATACTTGTCTATTTCCTTTTTGGTATCAAACAACATTTTACCTTAAACAGGAGACTGAAACTGGTAAAAACTTTCTGGTCATTGCTGGTCTAAGATGCAAATATGAAGCATAAATTCTTCTCAATTGTTGCTGTCCATGTTAAGGCCAATATTCATCAGACACTTCTTGATGTTCTTTGGGTTGTTTATATAAATGCACTATATATATATGACAGACTTCAATGCACTTCTAGTTCTTGATGTAACTTTCTAGTACTTTTGTGAAAAGTTCCTACTTGTCTGAGTGGTTATTTTTCTAATAAGTTTTATCCATGATGATCTGATTTTATTGTCTATATTGTACAAAATATAAAATTGCAAAAACAATTTTTAAGAATATACTGATTTCAGTTGTTTTTCACTTTTTCCTGCCATAAGATTTCTGTGTCAGCATATGTCCATGCTGCATTCATGTCCATGCTCCACAGAATGCAGTGATGCTTAACGAACATATTATGCTTTAGTGATTGACTTATTTTGACTGTTAGTATTTGCTTTAAATCCGATGTTTAACACATTCTTTAATGTCTGAGAACTGTCTCTAGACATGGCTTGACTTGCATTTTATGTGGACAATGTAACCGTTTTTTAACTTCATCTGTTGCCCCTTAATTTGGTGGGTTTATGATTATAATCAGTCACTTGCACATGGCTGGTGGCATTTTTTTTTGTGTTGATGAATTTGAATGATATAATTATTCTTTTCTGTTTTCCCTTCTAACAAGCTTCAAGTAATTGCAAATAAGTCCTGATTAAAGAGTACTTGCTCCTGGAGATCTTCAGTGTATTTGTTTCGCTCTTCCAATGGAGGGGGCCTTGCAGCACTTGGACGATAATGTCCAAATGATCATATGTTAAGATTTCTGTAACTACATGAATATTTAGATGGTTTTTGCCCTTTTTCTTGAGTTTTATCTTTTTTTTCATCTCATATTTACAACTATAGCAGATCATACATCCTGATGAATCATAATTGTATTTGACATTAGATGTTTCGCTGATCAAATAGGTGAAGCGATGTGGGGAAATGTCACGAAAGTTAAGGTTTTTCGGCGACCAGATTAGTAAGGCTGGTATTACAGCTTCTCCTTGTCCTGCTTCACAACAAGTTATTGACTTGGAAGAGCTAGAGGTAAATTGCATATCCCATTAAACTTGTATTTTGTCATCTTTTTCATAATTAAAATATTATTTGTTCACATGTTAGCATGGTTCATCTTACCAGTCTATATCGGTGTACCGATCGGTCATCGATACAATACGTACCGAACTATAGCGACATACCGACACATGGTACGGTGGGGCATACCAACAAATCGGTATGTATTACCCATACCAGTCCTTTATTGGGCCGGTACATATTGCCCCTACCGGGCGGTATGCCGTGATATGACGAACCTTGCATTTTAGAATAAGAAAAATCCTTTTTGTGTTTGAGTTTATCCATTTGGAATCTAGGACCTTCAATCTTCTATTTATTTTGAATATCTACTCTCTTATTTCAGGTGCGATTGAGCGAACATGAGGCTGAACTTCTAGAAATGAATGCAAATAGTGAGAAATTGCGGCAAACATACAATGAGCTCCTTGAATTTAAGTTGGTGTTATTAAAGGTAATTTGCTAAGTTACTTTTATATATTTTGATGCAAGTATAACTTCATTTTTATCTGGTCATCAATGTCATGTGTGGGTGTGTTTGTTAGAGATCATATGTTTTACTTCAAAACAAAGTTTTTGAGCTTGTCAGCTTTACTATTTATTTTGTTGTAGCCTCTTGTTGACTTTCAATTGGTTTGTAGCTTGTTAAATGCTTTTCAGTCTTGTCAAGCACGAGGTTTTGTTGTCCTTACCATGGACGGCCAGTCTCGTGCGAACCGGTACATACCGTTGGTCTCATGCGGACCGGTATGCACCATCGCTCAGACCGGTACCAAACAGGTGGTACATAGACCACCCTCGTTTCGGGTGGTCTGCTTCAACCCAGTAAAACAGGCCCGCTTTGATCCATTTAATTAGGACTTTTAGGGCTCACATTCTCAGGCCCTTTGTGAGCATGTTTGAAGTGTAATTTGAAGGCATGTATATATATAAATAGGAAGACGGAATATGCTAGTTGTGATGTTCTTGGTAGATAAACAATGTATATGCCTGTCACTGGACCTACACTTACTAGATTTTTTATTCCAGGCAGGTGGGTTTCTTGTTGCAGCTCAAAATCATGCAGTTCCAGCTGAGACAGAGTTAGTTGAAAGTATATACTCCAAGAAAGATGATGAGAGCCTATTTTTGCTTGAACAGGTTTTCTTCTTCTCATCAACTAATGATGGGTAGTAATTAATTGCTCTTCGGCCTTTTTGCTTATTGTGACATGCATATCATTATAGTCTGTGCAGCCTGAGCCTTCAAGTAAATCTGGCTTGAGATTCATCAGTGGGATTATATGTAAGTCAAAGGAGTTGACATTTGAGAGGATGCTTTTCCGAGCTACTAGGGGCAATATGTTCTTCAATCAGGCACCTGCCGGGGAACAGGTTATGGATCCAGTGTCTGGTGAAATGGTATGCATACCTTTACCCCTGTCTGACTCTGCTAATATAAACTGAATGCTTTTGAACTGTGCCCATCCAGTTTATGAAAAAAATTACCTTCAATGAATTCTATTTTGCTTGGAAGATTTTATTGGCAAAGAAACTAATCTTTTCTGTAGGTTCATGCTTGTCTGTTAATGCCTTACGACATGTTTAAACATGTCTCTATTCATATTTTCTTCTCATTTTATGCAGGTAGAAAAGACAGTCTTTGTAGTTTTCTTTTCAGGGGAGCAGGCTAAAAATAAAATACTGAAAATTTGTCAAGCATTTGGAGCAAGTTGCTATCCTGTGCCGGAAGAGAATAGTAAACAGATGCAACTGACTCGTGAGGTATGCTAATTTCTACTGTATCTAAGCCATTCATGTCATCCTCGGTGTCTTCACTCAGATAATTAGCATTTCAGCATGGTATACTCTTGGCAAGGGCTGCAAGTTGCATATGGACAAACAACCAAGCTCAGCAGTCAAGGGTTGCTCAAGTCTAGTCTAGCATATAGAAATTCAATATTTGTGGAACATAATCTTTTGCAAAAACGAACTAGTTATGTACTGATCTTTTGTGTGATCCTTTTCTTTGTTCTCATATTTAACAGAGGCAACTGTATCACAAACTATATGTGCCCTAGACCCCACATTGCTGTGAGGTTTATGCAATGTGTCAGCATTTTTTAGGTTTTCCATTCAACTGTTTTCGGGGTCTCATGAATCAAAGCTATCTTGAAACTATAGATATTTTGAAGAGTCAAATACTGAACAAGTCTTTTTTGACTATTGACTTTTGTTTGATGATACTAAATGATGATGGAATAGTTAATTTTTGCTCTATTTGCCAGGCATAATACCCCTTAGTTAGCTTCTAGTGTTAAAATGCTTTAGCATTTAGTGCATGGTCAATTAATATCTCTGTGGCATGAGAACTGCATAAAAAATTATGAACAGCTGGAGCTTTTAGATGTCTCTTCATCTATCATTGAAGCTGGGGAATTCACATTATTGCTTTATTGCATGAGAAATTTAGAATGAATAAGTTTGCATTGACTCGTTACTATCCTCATCTAGGTTTCTTTGCGTTTGTCTGAGTTAGAAGCAACACTGGATGCTGGAAACCGTCATAGAAATAAGGCCTTAGCTTCAATTGCTTCTCAACTGTGGAATTGGATAATCATGGTATAGCTGGTTAACTCCCAGTTCCTCTTCTTCTAGTTAATTTTAATTGTTATTTGGCTTATAGTTGAAACTAGTTTTCCAATGGTGCTTAAATATATGCTAACTTACTGTAATTAGGGCAGGACCTGCACTGCTGATTTTCATTGTATTATATTTTAGGTGAAAAAAGAGAAAGGTGTGTATGACACATTGAATATGCTCAACTTTGACGTTACAAAAAAATGCCTTGTTGGAGAAGGATGGTGTCCAACATTTGCTAAACCTCAGGTGATAATTTTTGTTATATTATTGTGTTCACCAGGCTGCATCCCAGCTGAATGTAAATTGTTTGTTGGTATTATATTTAGTATAGAAATAAGATGTTTTTGTTGTTTCAATTTTTTTTTTTTTTTTGCCACAGATCAAGGAGGTTTTGGAACATGCATCAATTCATAGCAATTCTCAAGTGGGGATAATATTTCATGACATGGATTCTTTTGAATCTCCCCCGACATATTTCAGAACAAATTGGTTCACACATGCATTTCAGGAAATTGTTGACGCATATGGGTTTGTCCTTGAAACTCTAATGGCAGACATTTTGACATTTGCTTTCTGATACTTGTAGACATTTTCATCCAAGACCAACTAAATATCACATGCTGGATTGAGATGACTACATGAGTCTCTGCAGTGAAAGTATTTAACCATTTTTCCAAAGTCAGATATTGAATGTACCTGCTGCATTGTATCTAGTTTTGGTATCATTTAACCTCCACCTGTATCTTGTATGTTTAATTATATTGCAATTCTTTTCTTATTCTAATTGTCCCATAACCATTCTTAGCTATTTGAAATAGACAAATAGTACTAATATGGTTATGAAGTATATTGAAATGTCCATGTTTTGTTTTCGTAATTATATATTTGATTTTAATTCTCTATCTCAGAATTTCTAGTTGTTGAGAGTCTTCTATCTTGGAGTTCATTTCTACTACCTTTTGAATCGAAAGAGTGCCATTAGCTAACAACAAACGCCATGGAACTTGATATTGAATAGTTTCTTTATCTTAAATGGTTCCTATCGATCTTCTAAAGTTCAAATTTTCTCACACAATTTACAAAAGAATAGTCTGTGACATAATTGACCACCTAGTCCCGTGGAGAGATCTATTTGTAAGGAAGATAAAGAAGAATTGATGATTAAAGAATGGTTCTATACAAGTATGCATAATGGAGAATAATTCACACTTGGTAATTTATGTTGGCTTTGCATTAATAATTCAATTTGTTATTGTGCAGTGTTGCTAGATACCAAGAAGCAAATCCTGCTGTATACTCTGTCATAACCTTCCCATTTCTTTTTGCTGTAATGTTTGGTGACTGGGGCCATGGGTTATGCTTGTTGCTGGGATCACTGATTCTTATCCTTCGAGAGAAAAAGCTGGGATCTCAGGTAGTCTTTTTAGCTTGAATTTTGACGTAGAATATTTTGTTGGTTGTTGTACTGTATATGAATTTGCTAAGGGTTCCTTAAATGTCAATCAAGGAGTCAGCATGGTAGTGGCATGTGTGATGTGCAATGTTGAATTTTGTTTATCACATGCTCAGCTTTGCAGATGAGCACACCAATCACCATCTTATCATTCTGATACTGTACATCAGTGTGTCATGCTACATAGCTTGCATGGCAAGTATTATCATGGCATTTCTTTTTTATGTAAGATGTCCTAAGATGCTTTAATTAACTCACTTTCCGTCTGCCCCTAGAAATCCCAAGTGTGCCTAAAAGGATGATTGATACCTTTTTTCCTGTCTCTAGGTTGTTCTTGTTGAGAGAGTACAACATTGAAGATTCTTTAGCAATGCATTGGTTCACGAATAAAAGTATTTCTTTTTCTATTTTTTCCTAGTAACTCTAAACATCCATCTCAATATTCTCATCTCGATAACACAAAATTTTTGTATATATTATTTTTTAACTGCCCAACACTCAGATTCATAAAAATATTGTTCGTCTCACAATTATCTTATAATATATTCATATGTCAGCTAAAACATTTATTTAAAATGATATGTTCATATGCCAGCTGTCTTATAATATGTTTATATGCCCAACACTCAGATACAATGATATGTTCATATGCCAGCTAAAACATTTATTTAAAATTTGCTTGCTTCACATCTTATGTCATATATAAGGAGTTGCTGAATCTGCTGATCTTTGAAATATAGAGTCTAGTTAAACCATTAGTTTGTTTGTATAAGATTTGAAAGATATGCTTGGCACCTTCAATCGTTTGTTGTTGCTGCGATTACTTTTGTCATCAGTTCATAGCATTTCAAAGTTAATGGTACAATTGCCTTCGATCTATATCTTTTATGTCAGAGCTGATTATTCTTCTACCTAAAGACTGCCAAATTAACTGCTATTTGCGTAAGGTAATTAATAGGTTTTTTCTTTTTTTTTTCCAGAAACTTGGTAGCTTTATGGAGATGGCATTTGGCGGGCGTTACGTAGTACTTCTGATGGCACTATTTTCAATATATTGTGGATTGATATACAATGAATTTTTCTCTGTTCCTTTCCAGATCTTTGGCAAATCTGCTTATAAATGCCGGGATAGCAGTTGCAGGTTTAATAATGTTCATATCTGTAGTTTCGTTGTTAATTATTGATGAGTCTGTTCTATTCGGATATAAGTATTCCATATGATGCTCAAAGTAGCCCAGGATTGTTAGACTTGCATACTGTACCTACTTGTGCTTCAGATGTTGTGCAATACTAGTTTAATGTGTTTTAAGATTAGATGGTTTTATTTCTCTTATATGTTACTGTTATTTCACTTAGATGGTTTTATTTCAAAGCAATGAACTAAGAGATAATAATCTAACTAATTATAAATAATGTTAGGACTATATTCTTTGACCATTAATGCAAGATATTGATAGATAAACTCAACCCATATGTTAGCCATCTGAAGTGTCTTATGAGCAAAGATCACCTTGCGTTAGTTGTTTTTACAAGTTCATTACATATTTGTGTTATTTATATTCCTATTATCTTCAGTGCAAACCATTTAGTTTTTATTTTCATTCAGCTGCCTGTGCTTCTTAAGATTTTGTTTCATTGCCACAGCTCAATTCAATTACTATCAAATTACATTTCTGATATCTTGTGAATTAATTAATTGATTTTGTGCTAATCTTAAATTGTCTATGAACGTCACATTCTGAGTTCCAAATTTTCTTGTTAGATTGCTACTTCTAATTAATTTGTTTTCTTTACATGCTTCAGTGATGCACATACTGCTGGCCTTATTAAGTATCGTGATCCATATCCATTTGGCGTGGATCCAAGATGGCGTGGAAGTCGATCTGAATTGCCCTTTTTGAACTCCCTCAAAATGAAGATGTCAATATTATTAGGTGTGTCCCAGATGAACTTAGGCATCATACTGAGTTACTTCGATGCAAAGTTTCATGGAAGCTCCCTTGATGTACGGTATGTAGTAGATATGCTTGGTATATTTTGTGTGTCTAATCTTATCAACCAACTTAAGGTTGAGAGATTCTGATTTCTTACACCTTTTTCAGGTATCAGTTTATGCCACAGATGATCTTTCTCAACAGCCTCTTTGGTTATCTCGCACTCCTTATTGTCATCAAATGGTGCACAGGATCTCAAGCTGATTTGTATCATGTTATGATTTATATGTTCCTTAACCCAACCGGGGATCTTGGAGAAAATAAGTTGTTTTGGGGTCAGAAAGAATTGCAGGTTGTACACATTGTATTCTTCTTTACAAAATGATGATCTTTAAGTTTTCACTGTGCTTCACAATTAAAGTTTGCTTGGTTCGGAATGCAGATATTGTTATTGCTTATGGCTATCGTAGCAGTTCCTTGGATGCTCTTTCCAAAACCATTCATCTTGAGAAAGCTTCATACAGAGGTAGAATTTTAGTTCTTAGCTTTTGATTACTGCTCCAGATCCTGGATGTGTCGGTTATTTAAAAAATCTGCATTGGGATGTCCAAGCGATGTCATTGACCAACTTACACGCAATAGTAGCTGCTTGATTCTCTTGCTTACTGTATATATAACTTATCATAGTTTAAATAATGTTACTTGTTAGTTTAATGGGAAACACAATGTCATTAAACAGCTGATGATGTTTTCTGCTTTATTTTCTCTAGTTTATGTCATGACGGGATATAGCTCATGATGAGCTTGAAAGCTATTTGTTTACTTTAAGAGAAAATTAGAACTGAGTTTCCTTCATCATCTCAATTTTCTTGATACATATGTTTGTCTATGTATATTTTTTTTACAAGACATGAGACTTAGTCTCAGCTATAACTATTAGATGCATGAATTTTTTTAGAGAATATGCTATACAGCTATTACAATGTGCATGGTGTCTTGGGTAGAGATTTCAAGGCCGGACTTATGGTATCCTTGGGACATCAGAAATGGATCTTGATCATGATCCCGATTCTGCAAGGAGGCAGCACCATGAAGACTTCAATTTTAGTGAGGTATTTGTGCATCAGATGATACATTCTATTGAGTTTGTTCTTGGTGCCGTCTCGAACACTGCATCTTACCTCCGCCTTTGGGCCCTGAGGTATGTTACATTAGCTCTGACAAGTTTTTTCTTTACAGTCAACACAGTATTTATTGGATTTTCTGGTTTCTTTTGTTACTCAGCTTGGCACACTCAGAATTGTCAACTGTCTTCTATGAGAAATTGCTTCTGCTCGCGTGGGGGTGAGTTTGAACAATAATTTAATATGTTGCTGCTTCCTTTATGTAAATATTTTCCTTACAGTTAGTAAATAACTGATTTAATTATATTCAAGTTTCAGAATTGATGATCCCTAAGACCATCTAGTGTTGGTTCTATTCTGCTAGAATCTTGTTATGCTGCTACGAAGGCAAATTAAATATATGAGACACCAGGAGTTTGTGACTTTGGTTTATTTGAGAAAATCATGTGTGCAGGTATGACAGTGTCATCATCCGGATAGCAGGGCTCGCTGTCTTCGCTTTTGCAACAGCATTCATTTTGCTTATGATGGAAACCCTTAGTGCGTTCCTTCACGCCTTGCGTCTTCATTGGGTTGAATTCATGGGCAAGTTCTACCACGGTGATGGCTACAAATTCAAGCCTTTCTCATTCAAGTTACTAGCAGATGAGGAAGATTAATAGGTGGTGGTATATGACAGAATCTTTTGCTTTATTGGAAAGTAGAGGAGAACAACATGATAGAAAAAACCGATGAATGTGGAAATTGTTATTGCACTGAAAGCATCAGACAAACGCTGCAGGTGCGACAACTTAGTTGAGCGCACCATTTAAGAAACCGTGCAGATGTTATGCAAGCAGTCGGTTTTGAGAAATTGAAACAGCTGTGCAACGTTTGCAGACTGACAGGCCTAAGAGATCACTCAGAGGAGGAATAATGTTTTTGAATACACATTAGCTGCATAAAGTTGACAGATTCCAGAAGATGTCCTTTCTAATTTTTAGCTCAAATGTAGATTCTGTTAAAAACTGAGGTCTACCATGACCCCTGATATTTTGTTCTACTCACTGCTATATTTGAAACCACTTAAAAAAGGAAAGTCTATTATTTCTGTCATTTCGGCTGCTGCACTTGATAATTATATCTATATATCGTCGTCAACCATTACATAAGATTTATGTTGTATGAAGGATCAATTCTTGCGGTTGTACGTCGACCATTTTGAGCGGCCTTCAGGTGGAGGCCCCTTGATGGCTCGTACATCACATCACGCGTGGGAGGCTCCGATGATTTATAACCCAACTTTAGTCTCCTTCTTGTGCTCCAATCCGTCAGGCAAGCTTTTATTTAATTAAAAAGAGGAAAAAAGGAATTCTAGTGAGATGATTGCTGTTGTTCTCTTTTATTTTGTGCATATCGAAAATAGTTATGATACAGAAACAATTACTTAGATTGGTGGTTGTTTTCTTCTTCTTCTTTTAACTTTGTTAGTGACACGGTTGATTTCTGTTTTGTAATGATCAGAATTGAGGTCCAGCAAACCAGCACTACCCGAGCCAAAGTATAATCAATCATAAAACAACCCGCTTCACCCTGGAGCTTTCATTTCCTTTGATTCTGATCCGACGGTCCTGATCTGATCAACCATGCCGAATTGGCCCGACTGCTGGACCGGATTCTAAATGGACTAGGCCCGATCGAGGGCCGACTCAACAGCCGGTCCCAACAAAAAGAAAAAGAATAAACAAAATTTCCAACGTCCACGGCTTCAGACGGTACGAGGCCACGCCCTAGCTTGCTTCCGCCGGCCGAGCCCTTCCGCCGCTGCTTCACTGCTCCTTCTCTGCCGCTGATACTCTTCTCTCCTGATCTAAATTCTCTTATCTCTCCTGACCTCTCATCTCATCTCATCTCCTCCCCTCTTCTCTCCTCTCCTCCCTTCTCATCCCCGCCTTCCTTCCCCTGCCTGTCCGAAGGCAGCACGCACTATTCTCTCTTTCATCCCTGCACCATTAAACCTATCAGCCCGTGGATCTTCAGGTGTAGTTTTCTGTTCGATTAATTGAGATCAGCATGATAATGTTTATCATGAATATTCGATGTGATATATTGATGAATCCTACTACTATGAACCAAGCATGAGTGTTTAGGTTCGTCAGAGGCTGATAGTTAGAGTTTGCCATAGGAAATAATTTTTTTCACAAAAGACAATAATAATAAAAATTAAAAAAAAGCATGAGTGAATTTTTTTATTGTCAAGGATTGAAATTTCATACCGTACCAATATACTGAGCTTTGATTGGTATGATATGGTATGACATATTGAGCGGTACACCTAATTCAAACATAAAATCCTTTGAAAATATCTGAAAGATAGAAAAAAAAAATTAGGATAGGGTTTCTAAGTTAGAAATAAATATACATTAGGTTTAGCAAAACTAATGTAAATTAGGTAAGGATAGCGTCACATATCTTTTTTAGACTTTGAGAAATAGCATTGTGCAAAGTTCGTAATTTCGGTCTATTACGGATCATCATTCTATTTTACCATCATAAATATCTTCTAATATTTAATATGTATGAAATATAAATATTTGACCTATTAAGTATCTAATTTCGAATAAATCAATATAAAATATACTAATTATAATATTAAAGATCTTAATCAATCTCTAATTAAAGAAAGAGAATACATACCTCTTGATTAAAAAGTTTTTCCTCTTAATCCTTCTAAATTAGTCTCGATTCAAGTCACAAATCGTTGCTTTGTAGAATTTAGGAGAGTGCAAATGTGACAAAAAATGAGTTTGAAATAGTTTAAGAAAGTGTGAGAGTGAAATATGAGGGAGGATGGGTTTAAAAACCCGTAAGTAAGGGCTCCAACTGTCAAATTGACCGTTGGAATCAACCGTTACCGATCTATACCAGGTGATAATAGTCGAAATTTCGATCGTTACCGCTCGATATAGCCCCGTATCATCCGTTACAGGGCTATATCAAGCGTACTATCCAGTACGGGCGGTACGATTCAAAATTTAAATCCCTGGTTGCTATATGGTTTGTTCACATGGTATGGTATATTCCTTGGTAGCTTTCTTCTTCTCCGTTGAATTGAATGGGTTGCTATCAATTATGAATTTTCTTCTTCTCAATAGCAGATCCTTGTGAACTTCTATTTGATTCTTGATTCAAAGGGGGAGTGGCAAGAGCCGATCCATGGCATTGCAAAGAAGCACGTGCAAACTAGCCAACAGTTTGAAGTTTCTCCTTCCTCGGAGAGCTTCATATCTTCATTCACATGCCACCAGCTTTGGTACTACTAATTATGTTCCATTATTTTTTATGGTTTTTCTTTATTAGGCTTTTCTTCTCTCCTGCATTTTATTTTATGTTTATATATTGACATGGTTCAGTTCTGCTCTTGTTTCAGTTTGCTGCTGATTTTATCATTTTTAATTTTTTTTAGATGTGTATTATTTGATTGTTAAAGCTTGCTTAAAATTTTTTGTGCACATATTTATACTTGTTTTCTTTTATTTCTTGCATCTTTCTCTCAGATAAAGTCCAGTCGCAATTTATATTTCTTGTAATGGAACTGAACTTGCCATTTATTGAGCACCTCAAAATATCTGTATGGCTTGGCCGGTAGCATTTATTATTCAATGAAGAAAAGAAGCAGGGAGGTCTTGGTCTCTCTTGGTTTGTTTAACATATTAGCACCTCAAACAGATAGGACGTATGTAAGGTAGGTGTTAGATGTTTGAAATCTGTTATGTTCTGGAATATGTACTCAACTTGTTGTTTCCTCAAATCATCATGCAACTTGTAGCAAATGACGTATTTTCTGTTATTTACTTGCATTCATAATTTTCTCACTTTGTCAAATGGATCACTAACTTCTGATGCAGGATTTAAGGAAGTCCGAGAAGAAGAAAAAAGTAAAATGGTTGGTAATGTCTTCAGTAGTGTCGCTTCAAACTATGATCTGATGAATGATCTGATGAGTATTGGATTGCACAGATTGTGGAAGGACAGGTTGGGCCAATTGTATGTTGACTTGTGTGTCCATAACTAAATGTTCCATAGCTGATAATTACTTTCTTTTGGAAAACTTCAGATTGGTTACAAAGTTGGGTCCTTTTCCTGGAATGAAACACCTTGATGTGGCTGGCGGGACAGGTAGATTAATGATGCTACGGACGAGGATGCCTTCGACTATAACACTTAGAAATGACAAGCATATTTTCTACCAGTCACAACCAACGAAGAAGTCCTGACCATTTGGATTGAGTGCACAAATCATTTCGTATTGTTAGTTCCATTGATGACCATATTACTAGTTAACATAAAAACTATTATTACCTCTTTTTATTATTTCTAAGAAAGTTTTGTATCTCTGCACGACTAATCTTAGTCGACCTCACTTTGCCTGACCAGTGCATCTATAGCTTTACTATGGACATATCATAGTCATACCATGTTAAATGGTATTTCCTCCTCTCTTAGTTGTTATCAGCATCGTGTCTTTGTCCTTATCACACATTATAATAAAATCCTATTGATTCTTTATTTCATCCTATTTTTTTATCATCTTCCATTTTGTTCTACAGTCTAACCTTTATTTGATTTTGTTTTTTTTTTTAGCAAAATCAATGTGAACATGTATGTGTTAACCACTCGTTTAACTGGTGCACTATTTTACCAAGATTTAGCCAAAATGAAATAATGGAGTCTATGACCAGGATGGTTTTATATGGGTCTCCATGACCACCTATCATGGTTTGTCATCGTGCATTCATGTATGTGCTTGCATTTTGTTTTTGGAGGGGGTGGAGGGGACAAACCAGCCCAAATATAATGGTCAACTTTGATCTCTGTCAGATGATTCCAGCAGGAACCTAACTTAATAAGTACTTAATCCAGCAATAATTTGATAAAGTATGATTATTTGAAAGCTTATATTGGCAAGATATTCTTAGTGCAGGTGACATAGCCTTCCGTGTCCTTGAGAGTATAAGGAGTGTGAGTCGCAGAGCCATGCAGGATGGCTTCGCCGAAACTGAGGAACAGACACAAATTTACATATGTGACATTAACCCAAACATGTTGAATATTGGCAAGAAACGTGCTATTGAGAGAGGTTTATTATTACGCTATGTCATATGAGCTTGCTTTATGAGCCTCTTTGTTGCTACATTTTTAAATAATGAGTTCAGTTTCCTTATGTAGGATTTGCGGAGGACCGCTATCTTCACTGGGTAGAAGGAGATGCGGAAGCTTTGAGTTTTGAGGATGAGTCAATGGATGGTTACACCATCGGTTTTGGTATCAGAAATGTGACACATATTGAGAAAGCTCTTGCGGAAGCTTATAGGTAATGTTTTTGAAGTTCTACATAATGTTGTTGGTGTTGTTTGGTCCAGGTAAGAAATCAGCATTTCTCTAGATCATTCATGAATTAGATAGACATGATAGAATATTGAGATGGTACCACTCGTCTTCCAGAGTGCTCAAAATGATTGTTTATTGAAATAATGAATCAATAGCTTACATTTAGTCTTGAATATGGATGATCTTGCCTTCTCTAGTAATGTCTAATAGTTACCTATTCAAGAAAGATCAGATGACCTATATCCCAGTCTTACACGATATGGTTTCTTTTACTCTTTTATCTTGTTTGTATGTTTACATACAGAGTCCTAAAGCGGGGTGGCAGATTCTTATGCCTTGAGTTGAGTCATGTGGAGTTTCCTATCTTTAAACAGCTGTAAGTTTGACTTGTCTTATCATATTTATCCATTGTCCAATCCTTCAACTTATTGAGAAATTCCTATTACAAATGCGATCGACTGAAGTGAATGGGGCTCTTGCTGATATTCCTGTCCAACTTGCTTGACGTTGGGTCTGTATTTGCAGCTATGATTACTATTCCTTTTCGGTCATTCCTGCTGTTGGAGAGCTTGTCGCTGGTGATAGAGAGTCTTACCAATACTTGGTCGAGAGCATCCGGCGATTTCCTAATCAGGTAATGGTTTCTTATGAACTTGCATATGAAGAAGTGCCTGGATATTGATTTAAGCCTCTCACAAGTATGCATAGAACACCTTGCTGTGATCTTTTAGATGCTGTTGCAGTGGACCATGCAGTTGACCTTTCTGTTAATTGGAAATAATTTTGAAACCAGCAGGACATGTAGAACTTGTGATGAAAAGAGTACCAATCATTTGTAGTTTCATTGAACTCCTAAACTATATGTGATCCTCATGGTAATGTTGAGTTTCTTATTGTTTCATTCATGCTGTATGGTGCTCATGTGACATCTGCATGGTGATTGTTCGGTGCCAACCGTGTGCCAGAACACCCTTAGATGAAATATTACCTTGTTCTAGCTGTCATGGACCACATGTTCTGTAGTTGCAAATTGTAGAAAAGAAAGAATAGTTTAAAGTTGTTCCATGAGAACAAAATTGAGTATCGTCATGTGTCAGTGGATTCTTTCATGCATGATCTTGACCATGGCTTTGACGATGCAGGATGCATTCGGTCGGATGATTGTCGATGCAGGCTTTCAGAAGGTGGAATACGAGAATCTAGTCGGTGGGGTGGTTGCCATTCACTCTGGACTAAAATTGTAGTGTCCTTGCGTTGCAACGATCACACATTCTTTTCAAGATTGAGTTTGATATCCATCAAGGAATTGTGTCGGTGGCATCTTCTCAGCAGAAATTCAACTAGCAACACCTTTGATCATATGATACTTTTCTTTCTTTGTTGAGATTCAGTGGACCAACAAAAAATAAAATGGTGTGCCAGCAAGTTAAAGAATTTTTTTTGGCACTCTTTCTTTGTGCTATTATTTCAGCTTTCTTTCCCCGAAACATATGCAACTGAGCTTCATCTTTGTATTTTCTACAAAATTTGGTGCAATTTCTGTTTCTTGACTGATTGCTAGATCTGCTGCCACCATGAACACCATTCTTGACTCATTGCACTCTTGTCACCAAACATAGAAGCAAATTAGGAGGTCTTTACCAGTGTGAAACTTCTTCCCATCATTACTTCACCCCACCAATGATTATTTAATAGGCAATTGCTCTTTCCATCAGTAAGAATAATAAAACATCAATCATCCCATTGTACAGAGTTGAATTAAAATCTTACTAAATACCGAGGTTGAATAATAACCTGTTGGGTGTCACCTCATAAATAATACAAATAGACTTCCAGCCTTAAAACGCTTGTGCTACCACAATGCAATCAATAAAATAATTCGCTAAATAAATATCTTGTGTCAACTCATTTGCACGTTGACCAAAACGCAAAGCTCTCTCGTTGCGTTTGAGCCTCGATCTCTCCTCCACGCGATCTGCATGAGGCGCATGCGACGTGCATGCTTAATGGATGCATTTCGACGACCGACGCAATGACATCGTTGACTTCCTCACCGAGTCCGTGTGATCCAATACGAGGTTGAAGATTTCCTTTTGTATGCTGTCTCTCCAAGTTAATGGACGCTACAAAAAATAATTTTATTTTTCCCTTTATATATATATATATATATATATATATAAAATTCCATCCATCTCTTATTTATTCGTCAAGTAATATTAATATAATTAGAACTAAAAAAAGCAAGCCTCCAAGAAACGCGAGGCATAGAAGGAAAAGGTCAACGGTCAGCCACTGGCGGAAGATGACCCAAAAAGAACACAACACAGGGACTAATTAAATAATTAATTATATATATATATAATATACTTAAAAAGGAATATTCTATGCTCTCCGCATATCGACGGAAGAAGAGAAGCCGCATCCCCCATTCGGCAATCGAGCTCTCCCTCCTCCTCGATCTGCCTCTGATCCGATCCCTTCTGCACCGCCCAAATCCCAGACGTCTCACCGATCGGCCCCTGGTGGTGCCATTCGCCGGGAACTACGCTGGAATCTGCTCCCATTTGTCCGAGGCGGCAGAGATGAGCACCAAGGGCAACTGGTCGCCACCGGCGGTGAGCGGGCGGCTGTTCACGCTGGGGCTGGTGGCGTCGTGGTACTCGTCCAACATCGGGGTGCTCCTGCTCAACAAGTACCTCCTCAGCAACTACGGGTTCAAGTACCCGATCTTCCTCACCATGTGCCACATGACGGCCTGCTCCCTGCTCAGCTACGTGGCCATCGCCTGGATGAGGGTGGTGCCGATGCAGGCCGTGCGCTCCCGGCTGCAGTTCGCCAAGATCGTCGCGCTCAGCCTCGTCTTCTGCGGCTCCGTCGTCAGCGGCAACGTCTCGCTCAAGTACCTGCCCGTCTCGTTCAACCAGGCGGTGGGGGCGACCACCCCCTTCTTCACCGCCGTATTCGCCTACATCATGACCGTCAAGCGGGAATCCTGGATCACCTACGTCACCCTCATCCCGGTCGTCGCCGGAGTCATAATCGCCAGCGGGGTACGTTTAACTCCGAATCTTCCTCCCTTCGGATTAGATAGATCCAGTTTTTTCCCATAGATTGTGATGTATATCATGTGTTTGATGTTTGTACTTGGTTGAATCTTCATCATGCAATCCAAGTGAAAGAAAGGAAATCGTTGCATTTAGGTGGATGTGCATTTCTTGGTTCGTTTGATGTGGATCTGTAAGACACTGAACAATGCAGGAGGAATTAAGTACGGCAGATTTAGATTTATCAATTAGATGATCGTATTATCTGCATTTGGATTCGAGATCTGATTATGACTCTACATGTTAGATGTTAGATGTTAGACTTAAAGTGGCATGATTTTTAAGTTGGGGAGGCTGGTTCATCTTAAAAGTAGTCCAGCTTTAATTGAGTTGCTCCATATGATCTGTGTCTCTTGGCACATCTTTCGGCGGCTTTAAACATCTTTCCTTTCTGCTTGTAGTTCTTGATTGTTTTGCATCTGATTAGACAACCTAGAGCTTGTTGAATGTAATATGGTCGATCGGACGAAATATTTTTTCTTTAGTCGATACGAGGTGGATCGTTTACTTGCAATGCTCCGATATGATGTGTAGCGACTAAAAAACCATAAGCTTCTTCCAGAAACATGTAGGCATTGGCATTCAAAAACCCATTCTACATCAAAGCTTTTCACAAAAATGTTATTGAATTGACTTGCGAGTTTGTAATGCTAATATCATTTCTTTGCGAGGTTGTTGAACTGCCGCATAGTCCTAGTCAGGGGACCCCTCCAGCAGACTAGGTTAAATGCTCAGATGACTAAGCAAGCGCATAAGTGAATTATGCTAAATATCATACGAATTAGTCCGGTTCTCATTTGGGGGATTACGCATCGACTTGTGCAACTTTTGTCTGCGAACATCATATGTCTCGAACAATAAAAATGTCTTAAATTGCAAAAGTGTTTAGTTATGAAAATCTAGGTTAACTAGTAAGTTTTATGTAAACAACGATGTTAATATGTTAAAACCGAAAATTGGAAATTGATTATTTTGACAAAAAAAGCATGCCAGAAAATAAATCTAGATAGGTGTCTGACCAGACATAAAGAGAATAAGACAGTAATATGTTATAGGTTATCTATGAACTCCATGTTTTGCTATAAAAGGATAAATTCACCATGCAGTTAAAATTTAAAAGGCATTTACTTTTTATGTAACACCATTAGAAATGATTTGAATTACCCTATTCTTTCAGCATCTGAGCAAAAGCCATCGGGTAAATAATTGGAAATAGAACCAGGCATTGAAAGAGAAGTTTGATTCTCAATGGAGGACCATTTTTTGGTGGCCTTGCTGGTGTCAAGGAGGATGATTTCTGACCTAGATACTGCCAGCACTCAAAATGGAATTTGCCTTTTCTGTGCTCACCTTTATTGCTTTCCTTATCATGGTTGCTATTGTTGTGTGGATCCAGCTACAACTTTTTCTGCTTGAATGGTTCCTTGAGTACATTTTTTGTCTAATTATTAACTTTTATTGCTTATTTGCAACAATGCAGGGGGAGCCAAGTTTCCATTTGTTTGGTTTCATCATGTGTATAGGTGCAACTGCTGCAAGGGCACTTAAGTCGGTATTGCAAGGGATACTGTTGTCTTCTGAGGGGTAATCGATGCATTTTTGTTCCGTACATGCAAATGCGTCTGCTCTACTCATCCATGCATCCACTTGTCAGAGCCTCACAGTTTTTATTTTGATTATTATCGACTGGAAATTTTATGGAGGCATTCATTTTCCTGAAAATGTTGTAGTTTTCTTTTTCTTCTGCAATATTAATATCGAATTTTCTGCACCTCTCTTTTTCTTATCAGGGAAAAGTTGAATTCAATGAATCTTCTACTGTACATGGCTCCAATAGCAGTTGTTTTATTGCTTCCTGCTACATTAGTTATGGAGCAAAATGTGGTCGGCATCACATTGGCACTTGCGAGAGAAGATATTAAGATTATATGGTACCTATTGTTCAATTCCGCTCTTGCCTATTTTGTGAATTTGACGAACTTTTTGGTAACCAAGCACACCAGCGCTTTGACACTCCAGGTACGATTCTTGCACAATGTCATTGTCTCATGGTTGTCTATACAACATTTTTTAATGATAAGGACATACATGTACATCTATTTCCATTTATATTCATTTGCTGGGCTTTATGGAAATTTATTTGCTTATGTTTGTGTGCTTTATGATCTGGGACTAGCATATTCGGTTGGGAAAACTTGAAAGTGTTGTTATTTTATACGCCAATATCAAAATTCTGTATCTCTACGAAGTCCATCAAACTTATTTGCGTCATTGCAAAACGAATGCATAAGTTTCGTCTCTTTTCTAGGCTATGGGTGAGAATTCAATGGGTCTCTCTCTCTTTAGACCTTTAGCCTTCTGTGCCCGCCATGTGGCAAGCTCCTTACCTAAAACTCTCATGAAGATGTACCAAGTTGTGGAAGTTACGCTATTTCTTCATGAAAGAACACTGTGCTCAGTGATAAATTCTGATCTTCATCATCATTCTGCTTTTGTGTGGTTCCTTTATTGCAATGCTACTACAGTATTAGCTTTTGGTGATTTCAGGTTCTTGGAAATGCCAAAGGTGCTGTTGCGGTGGTTGTCTCAATCTTAATATTCAAGAATCCTGTGACGGTGACTGGGATGTTTGGTTACACTATTACGGCAATTGGAGTTATTCTTTACAGCGAAGCAAAGAAGCGCAACAAGTGAGCTTCTTCAGAAACAACAGTCAGGTGTGTGTTTGTTCCTCGTGCAATGGTGACGGCGGCATTGGGTTAACTGAAGCTCTGGAGGTTGGTTTAGTTCATATGTGCAACTCTTTTGCCTGAAACCTTAAGACCAGTTAGCGAGTAGGGTTAGGAAGCGCCAATAACTAATTGGCCTCGTTCATTTTTTGGAGCTGCATTCTTTTTTTCTATATCATTTTGATGGAGGTTCAGAAGAATGGAACTCTTTTGCAAGGAGATTATGCTCCATCTTACTCAAGTTTTACTCTGATTAATGGATTATGTTCTTTATGAATTCTGATTGACAGATATTTGGCTTCTAAGACGATCATAGACCTCATTTTGTTGTTACTTAATGCATTCATATCATACATCGATCGAAAAATGACTAATTGTTCATTTCTTTTCCATGTCCAATAATATCATGCTTGTTTTTCTTAGTTTCCCATGCCACAGCTAATTTGCAGTGCCCTCTCTGCTCTGTTTTGCTCTTTATCCATCTTTTCTTCGGTATCTTAATCGAATGAATGCTCAAATAGAAACCAAGTCATGAAAACCATCTCAAGCCTCAGACCATTTCTCATACTGCATCAATATCTTTAGAACGCTCGATATCGTAGCTGTTTGCTTGTATGAAGCTTCGGTAGTGTATTTTTGCCCAGTGAGCTGATACTGGAATTTTCATGTATCTTTAGTCTACATAAGATTGCATATATTTTTGGTCTCGATTGTTTAACTACATATGTACTCTGAGAGATGAGATTTTGGGCTTTGGAACTGAATACATTGTAAGAGATGATATCCTTTTGGGCTTTGGAGCTGCATACTGTGCATTCCCAAATCACGTCACTGATGCGCGAAGCAGTCGGCAAGTAGGTTGGTTAATGGAGACTGCTATTTAGGTCGACTGTTTCACCCCCAAACAATGATCTCATGTGTATAAATCCTCCGTATCTGCACTAAGATTTCGTTGTCGTCGTCGCACATTCCTAACCTACATTAGCCCAATTATTCTATCTCGCAGCGTCTCCTTCTGCTTCCCCGTGCAGACACAGCAATACAAACTGATTGAACCCTAATCTTACTGAGCAATCATGGAGTCATCATCACCCACCCCACAGTATGTGTAGTAAACAGCCGGGGAAAAGATCGCGGAATACGATGAAGGAATCGAGAACACAGGCAGCAGTAGCCTCAGAAGAAAGCATAGGCGTCTCCAAGGGTGGTGGTGGTGGAGCTACTGATGAGTCCATACCAAGAAGAACCAACACCAGCCCATGGAAGGCCCATCGAAGCTTTGGTCTCCCCTTCGTCCATGTCCTTACGGCCGGCCACTGCTCTTGCTGTTGCATCTCCCAGTCCTCCTCCCTCAAAGCGCGCGAGTCCATCTTCCCCGGCGACACCACCGAGGCCATAGCAAAGGTCGTTCGAGCCACTTGGGTTTACGGTGTCGACAGAGCCACTCCGGAGGATGTCGAGGTTAAGTACATGGTCCGGGAGGAAGCCATGGCCATCGAAGGCCAAGGTGAGGTCATGGAGAAGTGGTGGAGGAAAGAAGGGAGGGGGTCGTGGATGATCGTTTGTGGAGTCGGCGGCGACGGGATCAGTGTCTTGCGCCTTCTTAGAGGAAGCTGTGGATCTTTTGTTCTTCCTGCAGCCACCTCCGACGGGAACGTTCCTAAGGGAGCCTCCCTGAGTCCAATACCTCCTGCAGCCCTTGCAGAAGTACCTGGGCTGGGAGAGGCTGTAGTTGTTGTAGTAGCAGAACTTGGTGTTGGTGGAGGCACAGCGGGGGCATTTGAGGGCCTGTTCTGGATGAGGCCTAACTAGCTTCCTCTCCTGCTGCTGCGGCTGGTTCTTGGGGCACAGTCGCAGCCCTCCCAGCTGTTGGCCAGCCATGGCCTGCAGAAGAAATCACAGGACAAGAAGAAGAAGAAGAAGAAGAAGAAGAAGAAGAAGAAGAAGAAGATAGTAAATGATAGAGAGTACAAAAGAAGCCTTTATAAAGATAAAAGCATGCCAACAAGATGATTAGTAGTCAGGAAGGAGAAAGATTTAGTGGAAGAGCAATATAGTGGGATGTCAGCCTTTGTAAAGGCAGTGCATCAGCTTTTTTTCTTCATCATGATGTCTCAAGTGGGAAGCTTTCATTAATAATACAAGGAAAAGAAGTGGCTGTGGTAGCTTTAGCTGAAGGTAGACAGAAGAACTCAAATTACATAGCTAAGTGTTAATTCAAGAACAAGATGAGCATCACTTGTCATCACAGACCAACAAAAGCTCGAAAAGAGACTGATGGATGACACGCAGAAGAAGAAGAAGAAGAAGAAGAAGAAGAAGAAGAAGAAGAAGAAGAAGAAGAAGAATAGCTCATCTACAGGCAAATAGGAGTGTTCAACCTAAATACAAGACTGTGCAACGGCTACACAAAGGACATGCATGCATATATATGTATATACCTATGTATGAATCTGATCCACCGATCTCACGCTCAAACCAGATCGAAAAACGCAAAACAAACCGAAAAAAGAAAGAAAGAGAGAGAGAGTCCGGAGATGTAAAAAGAGTCAGATGAAGCCAAGTGAAGCGCAGGAGAGGGTGCTGTGCGTAGTAGATATGTACCTGGCTGCGGGCTTTAGGAACTTCCATGCGCCGCCCAAAGGAGAAGCGGCCTCGGAGAGATCGGAAGTGAGGATGGAGAGGCGAAGCGGAAGCAGATGTTGAGGAGAACCGACATCTCACCTCTTCCGGCCATTAAATAAGAGAGAGGGAAGAGACCAGAGAGAGAGAGGAAGGCAATGATTAGGCTACGCACGTACGAAATGAAACGACGCGCTTCTGACTTGCACGCTCGGAAAGCATCGGGAAAAAAAATTCCAGCCGCTTCCCTGCAACAGATCCACGAAGAGACAGACAGATAGAAGAAAGGGTGGGAGAGAGAGAGAGAAAGAGCGGAGGCCCACCGTGGCGTGTAGCGCCACAATAACGCTTCGTTGCTCGGGCCCTACAGCCCCTCGTGCCACCACATGCCCGCCATCGTTTTGGTTTTCTCTACATAATAAACAATTATATATTACTTCAAAACATTTATTACAAATTATTTCCTGCCCCTCAGAGCATTAAAATATATATATATATATAATTTATGATGCTAATAATCTATTTAAAATATTTTTTATATTTACAGTATCCGGCAAATATATTTAATCTTGTTTTCATCGTTTATTCTTTTAAAAAATATACTTTATTTTTATATATATAATAAAAATTTTAAAAATTATTATATAATAATATACTCTAATCTCTTTTTTTACTATAACATTTAGTTTATAAAAAGTTTTATTTACTTAAATGAATTGTCGATTGGTTATACTCTATCTGACACTTTCAATTTGTATTTATGAGTTTTAAGTTGTTGATATTAATTTTATTGATCTATCTATTATCGGCATATGGTGTGGCTATTAGCATTCTGAACTCTGGTGTTGTGAGTCACTGCAGAGCTTCCGATAGGCGACGCGAGGAGCGCGTGAAGACCACCGTTGCGGTTGAGAGGCGGGACGTCAGGAGCGCACGCCCGTTCTGCTTCGGCGTGCGTCAGGTGGTGCGGGCGACGATGTTGTATAACGCACCAAAATGGGCACGGCAGAAGAGCGCGGCGGGTTGTTAGGGCAGGGATGGCTGGAGGCACGGCGGCCGCCATCTCTTGTTTGGCTCCCCTACCGCACGTACGTTCGCCGCCCTCGCCTGTCGTTTTCTTCCTGCATGCGTCACCAAGATCGATGCTGGTCCGACCGAACCATTATGAGAAGTGTACCGCCACTGGCCTTGGGTGAACTCCCCCAGAGTAGCACCGTTTCGCAGGTTGCTTGTTGCACCTGATTAAACTGCCTCTGCTTTTAAGTTGACAGAGAGCTTTGGAGTCTTACTTGAGACGCCAGTGAAAGGCTATTGATGCTTATCATGCACCTAGTTCCAATTTGCATCATCATGATGGCACAATTGAAGTGCTTCATCTCCAGCAGAGCATCAGACGAACCACGCACTCGAGTCCTGGAAACAAAGGCAGCAAAAATAAAGGGTCAGACAGTTAGTTGCTCAGGCCATCATCCATTCTTCTTCGGCGTAGTTTTCGCCTCCTCATGCTAACTGGCTTGCTGCTTACATCGAGTTAAGGGGAACACATGTAATGTAAACCATTTTACTCACGATGTTTATTGAAGAAAATTAACCAATGGATGGGCTAATATGTACTATTTGTTTGCTAATTTACAACAAGAATTACAGAACCTACAAACCTAAATAAAAATGTCGAACGCTTTTCTCCTCCTCCGTAGATAGATAAATGTGGAACGCTTTTCAGCTTAGGGCAAATGACCGCGACTAAATCATTATTACTATAAACATATGGGATCATCGATATAGATATAGACAAGAAACTGCATAAAAGCAAATCAAACATGCAATGAAATAATTCGATGTCTAAAGTTTCACTTATCCAGCTCCTGATGTCGATTCATTTCTCTGTTCAGAGTTTTGCACATTTTGTTCACCCTCATTACTCGGCTTCCCATCACTGGATTCCTCGGGATTAATCTGTGCGCCCTGGAAATACATAAAACATGATATATCAGAATTACATATTCGTGTGGGTGAATATAAATAAAGGCAGGTGCATAAAGATAAAAAAAATTCAGAGTTCCAATGGTGTGAGACAATAGGGGGGGGGGGCGCAAAGGCCCAAGGCTCATTGATTATGCTGACTATATGTGTGAGGAAGGGTCAACTGATAATTAAAAGATTTGCAAGAGATGAAGGTCGTAGTAATTTGTACTACAAAACCGTTGAAAACCTTAGCATATGGACAACTAGAGAATATGCAACAAAAAGATCATTAAGTCCTACCATGGAGGAGAAAAGCCATCGGCAGCACATGCACATGCGTGCACACACACAATAGAAAATTACATGATATTTTGTTCAGTTAAATAATTTGCAGTTAGTGAACCAAAATTATCCGAGTGTGACCAATAAGGCCATAGTCCTAGATTTAAAAAATCTAAGTCTGTTTAAAATTAGATGATTTATGCTAAAGGGAGGCAGTTCAATTGGATGAAAGAGACAAGTTGAGAGCCATCTAAAATACTCGAGAACGTGCATAACATGCATATATAGCAAATGCAGCATAAGCAATTCAGAGTTTCCAATTAAGTTTGTTTTCTGTATACTAGTAGTGGCTAAACTGCACGTGGATAGTCCTAAATCTTAACTTTTGGAAGAAGAATACTACCATAATTTTGGTGGTGAAATTGTAACTAGCCTATAAAGGCGGGCTTTAGAGCTTACTAGAGTGATCATTACTAGACAACAAAATATCATTACCCCAGTGCACTATGTCTGACATTATTAAATTTACAATTTCTTGTAATAGATGTTCTATTATGGTAAGCAGCATTATTTTTCTCAACTACCAGTTTGCTATAAAAACAATAAAATTAAGAGGTAATGGCTTTCTACAATAAAGAGAATCTAGACCCAAAAAAAAAAGGTTATAGGTAAACACCTTGTTCTTATCACGCCAACCAAGTACAAATGGCCTAGAAAGCAAGTTTATTTTCCTGGCAGGGACATCCTGAAATGAGTCCTGACTTGTTCGCACGGACGAGGAATCTGCAGTTGGTGTCCTGAAATGAAAAGGTCACAAAGTTGTGTCACGTGCATGTATGGTGCGCCAACATCAGAGAAATGAGAAGAGTGCGTTTGATGTGAACATGATAAAGAGAAGAAGATATGAAAATCAAGGATTGTCATGACAGTCTGGCATGGGTCCAAACATGCCACCCGAGGAAGGTATCGGAACGCATCACGTCAAGGAGTTTGAACCTATGCCACAGCCAGCTTTTGCCTGGCATGATAATATAATCATGATCCTGTGCTGAAACAACATATGCTCGATGAAAGTCGAGAAAAGAACAAGACTACATGAAGATCGAGAGATAAGGATACTCCTACTGGCAAGCAAGAGTGGCTTGTAAGATTTTGATGCTCTTCTAACAACCCAGTGGAAGAAAACAGAAGAATTGACAGAAAGTGATTTAACATATACCTTGGGGAGCTAAGTGCTTTGAGCTGGCTAGACTCGTATTGCAATGTAGCCTCCAACATTGTCTCTGCCATTACTGCCCTCTTCTCCATTTGTGCAAATAAGAACATGGCTTCTTCATATTTTTCCTGCATATATCTATCTGTAGTGGGTAAAAAATTTCAGGAAGTAAAGATATAACAACCTAATCAAATTTAGAAATGTGTTGTATTAATGAAAAGTGAAAAACAAAAATCAGTAGGAACAATATACATTCCTTCAATAAATGTATAGGATGAGGAGAGCAACAACTCAAAGGGTTATAAAATGCATATGGTACTGAAAATTAGAAGTGGAAACATAAGCATGGAAGAAAAAATGTGAGTGGCGCAAAATTGCCATCTAACTGTTAAAAGGCGATAATGATTAAGAAATGATTTTTTTTTGTACTGTTCATTATGTATCCTTCACCAGTAAAAGCAAGCTCAGCACTGCTTCAAGGCTCAGCAGCATTCATTTTAGCTATATAAAAACAATATAGACACTTTGATTTTAGGTTCCACTTCTGTTTGCAGTTGTACCCATATGGCACAAGTCAAAGAATGTGGAAGGTATTCAAAGAACAAAGATGTAAGAGCTATGTGCATATAGACCATAATTTGACAAGCTAGATCACATCTCCAACTCAGGCCAGCATGTAATAGGTAAACCTTAGTGAAGAAATAAAGATGCACAGAAAACTAAGTCTCTCTGCAAATACACTCAAAACCAAGCAATGAAAAAAATTGCACGAGGTTGACTTGTATCCTCCTGTTTAGCCATAATTGATGAGATACCAGTTTTGCAGCATTCAAAATGTCCAAATTCCATGTGAGCCATCAACTAAGATATAGTTGTTACTTGTTAGCAATGCAATTTTCAATCTTGATCTTATGTTTCCGATCCTCTAATTCCCTGCAAATGCGTCAACCCCTAACTAAAACAACTTCATCAGTGTCGTTTCATGGTCATCTCTCTTCCAAATCTATCTAGTCTGGATAAAACATTTCCACTTAAAAATAAACAAGTATCAGAATCAGCTGAAAATGCAATCTAAACATCATAGACCATAAAAGACCTGGAGGACATGCACAGCATGCCGTTGAGCAACAACATCTTGCTCAGCAAAATGGCGAGCATCTTCCGTGACCTTTTGTTCTTGTTCAACTCGCATCAGTACCTTCACAAGTGCAAAGCTCATTGATTTGTATAAAAAAGCAACCAAAGATACCGAACAGCATGGTAGGAGAAAATCATAGTGTAAAGGTAGAAACGATTATGGCACACCTCAAGCATGGCACGCTCTTGTTCTTGCTTATCTTCTAGAGCCTGCCGCAACTCAATTACCTCTTGCTCCAGCTGCTCAACCTATGAACAGTAGAAATAGCACTTAGATTAACCAGATGGCCAGAAAAAGTGAGCCAGCATGTGTGATAAACACAAAAGTAACTAGAGAAAGAAAAGGTTTAGATTAACCAGATGGCAACAGCCTCTGTGGGGAGCATTTTATATACATACAAATAAAGGCATGTTCATGCATGTGCATATGCATACACATGCATATTCCATGTGTGCAACCATATATCTGTTTTATATACAGATATACATAATACTTCTACATATATACATGTACTACGATTTTTATATAAGCTCATAACTCATGCCAGTATAGCATTAAATCAGTACATACCATGGTATACTGATGGGAAAAAAAATATAAAATCTTGTTTATAATGTTGCTATACTTCAGTGCATTGACACACTGTATACTAGTATATACCAGTCAGTTTAACTCTATGGGTGTCATTAAGAATATACATATATTACAATCCATCCAATAGAGCAACACCATATAATTAACAAAAGAAATTTAAAATCCAGATCGAGAATATAAAAAACTTTGTTCAATATGAAATAAATAACAGCTTAAAACATCATATACCTTTGCACTCAATAGGCGCCTATTATCCTGCTTCACCATCTCCATCAATGCTGTCTCCAACTCCTCGGCTCTATGAAAATGATTAAATAAAAACAAGCAGAACTTAGATGCCATACAACTAAAAGAATGTCATGTAGACATTAGTTAGATTTAGAAAAATATTTCCAGGCTGTGTTTTAGGAGCATTTTTCATTGCGATGTAAAATCAATGTCATCGACTCAAGATGAAAAACACACAGGTATCAGGCACATATTTTCAGGCTTTAAGAGTAAATATATTAATTTAAGAGTAGAGAAAGCATGTCTAAATATTTAGTTTCTACTTTCTAATATTATCACCAATAGGATGCTGAGAACAACAAACCTGAGGGTAGCAGATCTTTTCTCCTCTAGCAATCTACATAGCTCCACCCTTGACCATGTGGCCTACAAATTAAGGGTACACGGAAAAGTATGTCATTTCAAGTAGACCTCTCACCCTTTTTCATTATTGGATAATGAGGCAAGGCCTAGATTAAAGCACAGAATCATTGAAATGATGTACCCTATATGGCAACTTAAGAAATAGCAGCAATGAAAGCATGGTTCTTTTGGTACTAAAAGCTTGATTTCTATTACCCTGAGCTTTATATGTTTTTTATTTGTTATATTTGCACGAAAGGTGCATTTGATATAAAATATAGTCCATTTCAGCTGACAAGTTTACTGTACCAGGCAACCCCCAAAGCTTGATGTTCATGTCCAAGTAATTTCGATTACTCAAGAATCTGAAATTGGCAAATCATTTTACTAAAGAACGCCAATGCATCTGCTTTCAATCTTTGGGCCTTTTTCTATGGTTGAAAATATAGGTAAACCAATTAGATGCCCTAAAATAGTGCTCTAACTTGGTGAGGTTGGTGATATTAAATGTCACATCAGTCAAACTCAAAATATTTGATAAGAGAAGTACAAAGACTCACTGAAGTAGAATGTTTCAATTGATATATGAGGGATCCTGCTTACTTTATATTTGTGGGATACATAGTTACAACATTTAATAATTCTGATATGTCCCATCAACAATATTGCTTAACAAACAAAACCAGATTTTGCCTCAGTTTAATTCTGGTGTTTTTCCCTCCCAAAACCAAAAGCTACTGGCTTTCTTTGTGATTCTCCTACCTATTCCAAAAAATGTACAATACCATATGCTTTATTCTCCTATTCAACTAGATATTCTTAAATTTAGAATGACAACTATAAAAGAAAACATACCGGTTATCATCACCATATGTAAAAGCTACTCATGTCATTTTTTAAAAAGACATGAGTAGCTTTAACAAATAAATAACAGCGGAAAACACATGAGTAATAAGCACTATGAACATGAAAAGACAACAAGGTGAGATTACTTATGAAAAAGTGCCACAAGAATTATCCAACTGGTGGCCCATAGATTCATTTTAAAAATGACAATTAAAAGCCAATGCGTTTGCTTATCATGCAAGTTAAAATAGCACTTTAGAATGAGCAGATTGGAAATCAAAGCCAGTCTTTAAGATTAGAAAAAAAAAATGGATAACATTTGCAAGTGTAATAGTCATTTTTCCAAATGGTAACCATTTTTATATTTCATTATGTATTTAATGCACTGAAGAGGCCTTAACAATGCTCACTGCCTACTGGACATCATTAGTCTATTTGCTTACATTGAACATTTGACCCTCGAACTAGAAAGTGAAACACACTTTATAACAGCAAAAAATAGAAGGATTACCTGCTCTTGAAGATCAGGTAAAGAATCCAACTCTGCATCAAATGTCAGAGTACTACCATCATAATTAGTGAAATCGGAATCTATGAAGTGCACTTCGCCAATAGCTTTCGTGTCACCAGCATTTTCTTCTGATTTTGACTCTGAAACTAGGAGTCCATTGTCACGGTTGAAACTATACAGCTTAGTCGCAAGACCTTTAGAGTCACTCCAAACATGCATTCCTTTGGACCTTTCCTCCATGGCAGCAAGCACAGATGGTCGATGTCTGTTCCTTAATTCTTGTAGTCTCATCTCATTTACAGTTTGATATCCTACACAAGCTGTCAAAACAAGTTGGCTACTGTCGAAAGTCGAACCAGCAAGAGACTGCACCAATGTGATTGCATCTCCTGCGTCCTTGGTTGTTACAATTGCAGGACCTAGAAAAGTTCACAAGAAAAAACAACATTGGTTATATTCCATGTAACAAACTAGACTTTGTATCCAATTAATGTACTCATATGGTCAAACTGTCAAACAGATCAAGATCCATCAATATATTAACCAGTACCATATAACTCCAACAAAGCAAGTGCCGTTCGGAAAAGCATCTCCCGGTTCCCATCAAACAAAAGCACATCCCAAACACGAAGAACTATAATTTAAAAAAAAAATCACAGAAGAAATTAAAATAGCGCATATTGTATAGCACCTTATTGAAAAATAAAAAAACAACAAGTATGAAAAGATTTCAGTAGAGGTAAACTAATGGTCTAACAGTTACAAAATTCTGCATAGGAAAACCTGACCACTTTCCCAGGGAAGCATATTCATGAAAATGGAAAGGAACCACGGTCCTGTGATCCATGCCACCTGCACTCCGAGATAATCTAGATGATTCACTGCAAATAAAGGATAAAAATATAGATATGAATATATCAAACATAAATTTGTGTTGGTTGATATTTTACCAGCACAGTTTCTTGAAGACAATAAAGAGTAGCAAAAAATATGAGGTACTAGGACCTAATTTTGGAAATCTTTCACGTACTAAATCCTCCAAAGCAAGTTGGTCCACCTGGAACATATTTCCACATACATTAATACATCAGCATACAGTAACAAAACTAACCTCTTGACAATAGGTACGTGGAAAGTGACTAGCATGGTAGAAACTCATCCCAAATTTAAAAAGAAGCACATGTTTCATCACAATATCACCTGGGATTCAATCATCTCCTCAGAGTAGTAACCATCAAAATAGTCATCAATGATGCCCGTTAAAGTCCTGTGATACATCAAAAAACTTAGGCTCAGTAAATTCTTTCATGTTATATCTATCTACAGAAAAAAAACTCACTACTCACATTGCCGAATCATGCTAAGCAATCATATAATTTTTTTTCTAAACACGTAAATGATATCCTTGATTAAGTTTAAATCTGCCAGGCAAACCTACCAAAATGCATTTTCCTCAGGCATCAGCAGAAGCAGTAATCCAGCAAAGAAATTCATCACCTGCAGAGTACAAAATCCAAGTAAGATGTTCTTTTTAGTTAGAAAATCCTCATTTTTCTGAACAGAAAGAAATATAACTAGAAACTCTATAAAAGAATATAAAGGACTGGCTAAGAGGGAATAGGTTCTGCATGTTCCCAGAATAAAAATGACAGATCATCAAACATAAAATCCGAAATTGTAAGAGTCTGAATTCCAGTACTTGTAATCACTCTGATATACTTTATAAGAGAAGAAAAGCTCAGAAAGAGAAATACATTCTCTAGATTATATAAAAACTGTTTAACCTTGCGGGAAACTCTTGCAGAACTATTCCCAAAGAGAATGACGACATCAAACACACTGTAGAAACATGATAAGCATGAGTACCTGACAATAACCAACAGATGGATTATGCAGAGCATATGCCGTGAGCAACCGCCTCAAAGCATTTCTCCCATCATCATCTAGAGCAGGATGACCAGGGAATGTTCTGGGTAAATCCTGTAAAGAGAACATAAGCAAGTAATTTGAAATTCAGCATTTGTGTTACCATGACACAGTGAGTAAACGGAAGTTGGACACTTTATAATGGTAGCGACCTTCTCAATCTGTCCCTTCCATTTTTCAATTCCCTGGGGTAGTGTTGGTTTGCTTTCAGTGTCATCCTTAAGCACAGCTTCACCTTCTATAAGCAGAGCATCAACTTCTTTTCCATCAGCCTTAGATTCTTGATCTAACAAGCTACTATAATATCCATCCAACCTGCGAGCTCCAACACCGACAAAAGCTTGCCAAAGCTACAGTTAAGAGACATTGGTAGACATAGATTAGTGGAAGCACAAAAACCAGCTGTAGCAACAGGCAATACACAGCAAAGTCCTGGATACACCTCTCCTCTAAGAGCCATAGGGAGCCCCCCATGGACCAAGCACTCCAATTCCTCCTTCCAAGGGAAGTCACTATCCTCGGGTACTCCTTGACCAGCCATACCAACCGTGACACCATCTCCAGAAGATAACTCCTGGACTGGATCTGATCTCTCCACATCATAAAATTCATCGTCGGAGTCTTCTGTGGCTTTTGACTCTTTTGTAGGAGCAAGGTTTTTCCTACTTCCTTTGATGCCTTCTTCACCACCTTCCAGGAAGTTTTTCTTCTTTACTCGCAGGCTCATCATCTGCTCAATGACAGTAAGGGAAGGCCTGGTCTGGGGCCAAATTTGGACCTGATGAACTCTTCTCTCCTTCTGTGTCGTCTCCTTCTGTGATCCAACTTCCTGTGTGTCATAACACTCGCTAGGCTCGTCAGGATCGCTGTCCTTCTCCGAGACTCCGGAAGCATCCAAATGCAGCACAACGCTGTTTTCCTCCGTGGGTTTGTCATCAGTGGGCGTGCCGTCAGACTTAACCACCCGATCAAGGAAGTCCTTCCACCGCTCCACTCTCTCTTCTTCTTCCTCCTGGAATCAGAATCATCACGACATCCTAAACCAATCCACGACATCAAGGCCACTAAATTCGACCAAAATAATAGGCGAAATTAGAAACGGGAGCCTTGCCTTGTAAATATTAGCATACTCTCGGTACCTCTGCACGTTTTGAGGCCGCACTGCAAACCCATATGCATCCCTGCTCACATATCCTCACCATCAAGAACAGCACGCATCAAAAAAAAAAAAAACAAAACAAAGAACTACCCTTCAAAATACAAGAAACTCAAATCCAACATAAGAACAAGGTTAATTCAACCAGAACTCGAGGCATAACAAACTACACCCTAAAAGCAAAAAGAACTCCACAAAAGGGACCAAGTCAGAGCATCCATGGACTTATGTACCGTTCGAGCTAAAACCCTAGATTCCAGAAGGAGATCCAGGGAGGCCATTCGCGAACTAGTAGTCCATCAGAGAGCTCGGAATAGAGAAAAGTGAAATCCGTACTTTCCAATACCAATATACGCAGATCCAGAACGCAGAAGTCCAGATCGGGCGACTACATTGCCCAAATAATTCTAGTCTCAAAGATCCACGTAACGAGAAAGAAATGGGACAGAAAGAAGAAAGAAATCGGCGTGTAGTAAGAGCAGGCATCACGGGAAGGGTATGCCCGCCACCGGCTCAACACGTGGGGTTCGATCGGCAGCACAATCCTCATCATCATCAACAATAACAAGATCATAGATCGCAGCTCATGACTCACCTCTTGTGCTCGAACGCAATGATCGGGAGGTTCTTCCCCTTCATCTCCGCTAGGTCGATTTCGAGCGACACAGAGAGGAGACAGACTCCGGAAAGACTGGAAACAGAGAACACTAACGCCGCCGCTCGGCTCACATACGAATATGTAGACACATTAACGCCAGTTTATATAACAGATATATAGAATCATTTTAATTTTGCTTCTGCCTTCCAAACACTAATTTGGGTGGTGCCGAATGATGACGTGTGGTGCTTCTGTTTGAACCATAAATTTCTGACGTTTCTCGACGCACCCAATTTCTACCCACATTTTGATTGAAGAAACAAGTTGAATCTACGTGGGACCCTTTTGTGTAATAAGTGTACGAACGCCAACGTACCCTCGTAAGGAACGTTGTCGGCACACCGCCACTCTCACGGCGATTGGTGGAGTTGTTGGGGCCCACAGTACTATCTATAAATTAACATCAACAACAACAATGATGCTCATGATGGTAAGAGATGGCTGGCGTGCATGCATGTGCATGCATCATCGGGAGCACGTCGACCCGGCATGCATACGGCGACACAATCGTAGCTGCCGCACTGCGAGGAAAATAATACGATTATATTAGGATGGCATGATGATGGGAAGTGGGCAGAGAGAGTGAGTTATGGTCCATGCCGTGACGCTCTCGTGGATGTTCTTCCACCGACCTCTTGTTCGCCATTTGAAGATATGGCAATCGATCGACTCCATCCTCAGCAAAAGGAGTCATAGTTTCTGTTATTTCAATTATTCTAATAGCAAACAACACGTAATTGCTTTGCTACTATAGGATATGTGAGACATTCAACGTTGTACAAGTACATATGTGAGGAGAGAGAGAGAGAGAGAGAGCGCTATCTTACCATAGGGAACTAAATGTTTATATTGCTAGCATATTTAATATACATATCATGTCATATTGGATCTAGTTTCTTATTATATCATTTATTAGGTTTACATATGAAAGTTAAAGACCATGTTAGTAGAGGTTTTACATATGTAGATTTACATATATGAAATGTTCTGAATGTTTGGTGAACAATAAATGAGAATCATATTTTAATATGCTCAAAAGTCCATTGAATATTATGTGATAATTTTTTTTTATTTTTAATATTTACTTTAAAAATAAATATTTTTATATTTAAATAATGAATATAAAATAATAAATAATGAATATATGTAATCTTACAAAAAAATTCGTATAGCCCATATATATAGTAAATAAAAAATATAATCATGTAAAATATTAGTTAAAAATAAATAAATAAATTTATACCTTATAGATGTCATAAATTATATTTATTTCTCACTAAATCATGTTGTGAAGTTTTTAGATGATGACATAAGGTACTTTAAGATATATATATGTGTGTGTGTGTGTGTGTGTGTGTGTGTGTGTGTGTGTGTGTGTATATATATGTATTTATATATGTATATATATATGTATATGTATATATATATATGTATATGTATATATATATATGTATATATGTATATATATGTATATATGTATATATGTATATATGTATATATATGTATATGTATATATATATGTATATATGTATGTATATATACATACATATACATACATATATACATACATATATACATGTATATATATACATATATATACATATAAACATTCCAAAATGCTGATTGTTATCATATTAGCATCTAAACATTTGCAATACATCATTTAAATAATATGTTATTTTAAAATAATTAGCATATTTGAAGTATATTTTTAACCTATATTTTAATTATATTTTCAAATGCATTGGACTCTCAAAACTTGTTGATAGTGTCCAAGTATCGTCGATCATGAGTCAACATGATTTACTCTGATCCCAAAAACATAAAGTCATCTGAAAAACCCTTATGATAGCATTGAGCGATAGTTGACGTAGCATTGAGACGGTATTAGGATGATCTTCAAAAGATTTTTGAGTATTCAAAATAGTCTTGAGATTAAGTTTAGGTAGATTTCGATCTCTTTTATGAATCATACGTAAAGTTGATATAGAAGAGAATTTCTTGACGTGACTCATTAAATACTCAAGTTAATTATTTTGAGTTGTGTAGAGTGAAATGAGTTTATGAAAATATATTCAATCCTTGGATAGATCTCAGGAGTTGATTTTTATACTGAGTGATCGAGAGGATCGTTTGTAATCGTCACAACACTCTTCGTTTGACATTTAATGTATGGGGATTGATAAATCGTTATTACCCCTATCTCGTTGTCGAGTGGGTGTATGACTTGACCCTAGTCCTTCATGTTAGCAGCTTGATGGCAACGGTTGGTCTAGATATTAGCATATTTTCTATCAAACTCTATTGGATTGGATGTACCTCAAATCTATACTGGGTTAGGATATTGAATCCATCCTTGATCTAATTTCTTTATTGAACCCAACATTGAGATCCATTAATTGTTATCGGATTCGTATATTTCGGGTTATCTGTCCATCATCCACGTGAGTTTGTTGCTTTACATGACGCGCTCTCGCACGTGCCGCGGCCGTTCTGCTCGTTGAGTATTGAATCTGCCCTACTCGTAACGTACTCGCACACGATGGGCCGGAGAGCCCCGTACTAAATAGCGCCCTCGCAACGGCAAGTCAGAGAGGGCACGGCGCGATACACGGGCGCGAGTCTCGGTGGTTGTGGCGATCGTGGATGGCTCGCGCAAGAAAGAAGGCGGGTGGTGGACCGGGAGAGACGAACCCCCGTGGCGACGCCGCAAGAGCCATAGGTTCCCTTTACGAGTGCGGCGGCGGGAAAGTAGGCATGCAGATGAGTGGGCGAAAGCAATCGCCGCCATCGACGCCGCCGATGCCGCAGAATGGTCCTGGGAGGTTGTTCACTCTGCCGACGGTTCTCACCATCGGCCGGGTCGCCGCCATCCCCCTTTTCGTGAGCAGTACGTGGTCTTAATGCCGATCTATTCCCTTCTTCTCATGCGTCATTTTTTCTTAGATCCGTTTCTTTCCGGCTTACACGATATTGAGAGGTTGGGTCGTTGAACCGAGAAATGATTACCCTAATTTTAGATACATGCCTTTTTTTTCTTGACTTAAATGGTATGTTCTTTGTTATTGGTGCTAAAACGTATGGCGAGGAGGGTCTCGGTCTTTGTATATTTAAGGTTTTGAAGCATGTGATCGAGATTTCTTTTACTTTCTTATATCATGTCGGAAGAATAATGGTTTTCTTTGGATAATCGTGATGTATATGGTGAATGGAAGATAAAGAATCGTACATCTGTAAGGCCCTCTTTCCTTTCTTTAAGAGATAGAAAAGGGAAGCGGCACATCAGTACCAAATAAAACATTCCCAAGATAAGAAGCAAAAGTTTTCTAAAATTCAGCACCATTTTCTCTTGCGGAATTGCTTGGTTGTGGTTGCAGTGGCCGGTGCTGATGAGGGTAGTATTGCCCTCGACGAAGAAACCAAACAATGAGATTTCATATTCTACATATTATAACAAAGGACGAGTTATTGATGCTTTGCCTTTGTTCTTTTTGTTATAACTCTTTTACTATATGCAAAAACCCATGAACAGACAGACCATCATAGGAAGATTCTTGATAATAGTAGACAATCGTTGAATCTGCCTTGCATATTCAACAGTCCATCAAGGGATGAACCTGTAGGCTCCATATAAAGACTGTAATGTGGCACTAGAGAAAATGAACCCTTACATCTTGGATTATTAAATATTATGAACATTAAAAATATATTGAATTTGTTTAATAGCATTATTGGTTACCAATAATCTTGGAGACCAATCAGTCGAAGGCCTTTTGAATTTTGAAATTTCATCTATACTTGTCTGAAAAATGCACAATGTGTCTAAACATTCATAACTAATTTGTAGACTGACCAAATGTGATGCTGGCACAAAAGTTGAGAATTCTAAGTATTTTGTAGTGATCAACCAAATCAGATGGCCATAGTATAAATTTAACTCCATTCTATAGCTGTATTATGTGGTGATTTGCATCTGTTGATCACTGATTGTTGCATATCAAGTTCAATTGCTTAGATTTTTGGTTCAACATTTCGGAAATATCTTTACCTATTGAAGTATCTTCAGATATGTACCTGACAATAATTTCCAGGTCATGTGTATCCTATGTAGTTTACTTAAATATGTAATTCATTTGATAAGAACTTGATCTCTGGTGAAGTTAGGTCATCCAATCGGTGCAAGTTCAATATGAGTAAGCCTTTCACGTTATGTGACTGTTGGGATTTCAGCTTATGTCATCCAGTAGTTCTAGTTTCTCCAGTAACTCTAGCCTCTAATTAACTTTTTATACTTAGATCTTCTGTCTTAGTGGTTGTGTCAGTCATCAGCTAGAAGCTAATGATTATTGTACTCTTGATTCTTTTTTCTCCATATAGAATGGTAATTGTTGATGGTTTTTTTTTCCTCGTTTATGATCTCTTTCTGTTTTTTTGGTTTACACTAAATACCCTACATCAAACAGAGTAATTTATGGTTCTGCAGTTTATTCAATAAAGTGAAAGAGTTGTACTGAATTTCTGTAGGCAGTCACACCATCTTCTAAATTGTATATTGCACTTAATCCAGTTGCTGAATGAAAAGCGCAGTTTTCTTGATCACTAAGCTCTTTATATTTTTCTATTACAATATATGGGAGGTTATCTATGTTTCTTCTTCTTCCTGAAAAACTTGTTGTTGATAGCATATTACTATATTCAGTATTTTTTCAGGTGCTTATTGATTTACCAGTAAAATTTTATAGTTTGTCTATGTGCAAAGGCTGACATGTTAACTACTCTCATTAGCTTTTTACATGGATGGTTGGTGGGGAGCAACTGCTACAACAAGCATCTTTCTTCTCGCTGCAATTACAGATTGGCTAGATGGTTATATTGCAAGAAAGGTATGTGGTTCATATGTCATGCTGCAACCTTGATTGAGTAATGTTAGTCAGGATCTGAATCAGAACCTGAGGTGACTTTGGGGTTGAATGAGTTGTGAATCATATCACCATTTAAGAATCATGTCCATGGCCTTTCAAAAATTATACATTCCTATGATAATGAAATCAATCAGAAATGTGAGTTAATTGAAAATCTGATGAAGTGAGAAAAAGAAACCACTTCTTTTTCACCAACAAACATAAACTAAAGCATGTGCCATAGCCCACTTCAACATGTTTGAGAAAAAAATGGTGTTCTGCACCAAATTTCTTTTGATTTAGTTATTGAAACTTCCCATTTTGCCAAAAATTAAAATAATCTCTTAGTAAAAAGATAAGTTTAGCTTCGATAATTCTATTTCTAATTCTTAACAAATGTAAACTCATTTTAGATTGTGGTGAAGATTTTAATAAATCATTGAAGATAATTGATGATTGCAATATCTGAAACCTTGTTGGTTCTTGTCATTTGAAGTAATGATTCATTGCAATTCTATGGGGTGGCAATGTTTAAGTACAGGACTAAGCTTCTTTTAGGTACGTGTTGATCGGATTGTTTGTTGTGAGACCCTGATGACCATGCATGTGACAAACCAATATATTAGTCACAATTGACACTAACTTGTGGCTATTCCTAGATGCGGCTTGAAACAGCATTTGGTGCATTTTTGGATCCTGTTGCTGACAAGGTATACCTTATCCATTTTACATACATGCTGTCAAGTTCCAGATCTCTCTCTATATTAAATTTATGTGCGTGAATAATAATAATTATTATTTTTAATTTGCTCAAAGCTTATGGTTGCTGCCACATTGGTATTGTTGTGCACTAAACCTTTTGAATGTGCTATATTTGGGGATGTTCCATGGCTTTTGACGGCACCTTCAATCACCATCATTGGTAGAGAGGTAATCACCACTTTGTAAACTAAGGTTTCTTTTTCCATGTGTGTGCACACAAGATGCTGATTCATTCCTTCGTTTTCTTATCTATTATGTGTTTGTATTCTTTCCTATACCACTTAACCAAATAACTTTAAAATTCACACTCCTTTGATATATAACTTTAATATATTTTCTCTGTCAGCCTTATGTTTGTCATTTCTGCCTCCCGTATCAAAAGTTAGTCTATTAATGCATGAGGACAAAATCGGTGCACAATTTTAAGTGTTTTGGCCTCCAAAACTCTTGTTTATTTAATTCACACTGCTTGCTTGTGCATAACTTGTTCCCAGGTTTATTTTTTCTGTCAACCTTATGTTTGTGGTGCTTTGTAGACTTCAGACTAAATGCAGAAGAAATGCACGAGTAAATATATGCAGTAAGGAAATCAAAGTTCAATTTGCCAACTCCATTTTTCTATATATTGTGACTTCAAATGGAGTTGATTTGTTTGTTTTTTTTCTCAATGGTTATTGGCTGTTTTTAGCATTCATCTCTTTTTGTAGATAACTATGTCGGCAGTCAGAGAGTGGGCTGCATCTCAGAATAGTCTTGCTCTTGAGGTATCTCATTTTGGCTTTCCACTGGTTATGTTGTTTTTTCAGCAAATATATTTTGCATTTCATGTTTGGAAAGTTTGCAATGGTAACCAAATAATTCATGGCAGCAGGCTGTAGCAGTAAACAAATTGGGGAAATGGAAAGCAGCAACACAAATGACTGCGCTAACTGCCCTTCTTGCTAGCAGAGATCCCAGGTTAACGATCTTGTTTCGCGCTACATTCATTTGTTTATGGTATCATTCTTACATATTTGAAGTGTGATTGCAGCATGGCAGTGCCGAGTGTTTTCGCTTCTGGCATAGGTCTGCTCTATGTTTCAGCCGGCCTTGCCGTATGGTCACTCCTCGTGTACACGAGGAAGATATGGACAGTATAGCTCAAGTAGATAGTTAGACGCTAAATCTGCCAAATAACAATGTAGATGATGCACCGGCACTATTCATCCAGTTGCATGTCCGTCACGAGAAGCGTGTTCTCTTCATCCGTAGCTGTTTCAAAGCCGCTGCTACAGATGGGATATATGCAGAGAGAAGCAAGCTGATTCATCGCCATTGATAAATAAGATCATGTATTAACAGAAACTGTGCAAGTAAGATGGGCATCGTTGGGAAATCATAAAGTAGGCGGCCGGCCAAATGGACAAAATTCGCTCTAAGTTACACTGAATGGGTTGTATGTGACCTCATACAAAGTAGAAAACGTAGATTGCTGAAGCTTTACCGTCCTACTTGTCTAAACAGATCACAGCTTATTGACAGAAAGCATATTTTGGCGCCCGGGTTGATCTTTTTTTGATTTTAAATGCCTAAACGTGAGTTGCAGTTCAAAAACCATCAGCAATTTGGAGACGTTGGCTGCCGAGGATCCTTCTCAGAGACGCCGTCGATCGACACCGCCGAGTCTCATCGCCCCTCACGGATCCCCGTCCGAGGTACGATAGGTATATTTGTTTGAGCTTTGGGGGTGATGGAAATGACATCGGAGGCCTGCATTTTATGAAGAGGCATTCGAGACGACACATTCGTTTCTTCGTCCGCTCGAATGTCGTCGTCTCCTTTTCCCTTCTCCCCCACCGGAGCGGTGTCGCCTTCGCTTCCCAAGTGGTACGTCTTCCTAAAGCCTTCTCACGATCCATCGTCGCACCGCGCTATGGCTGCATCCAAGAACAAGCGCCCGCGACGTTGGTTCTGAGGCGATCCGACCTCCACTTCCATCCAAGCCCCTCAACGACCGCCTCTCATTCAGTTCTACTTCGTCCACCTCCCAAGCCCTCCGTCTCGTTCTGGCTCCCCAAACTGCCCCCACCCCCTAAAACCCTCCGCCTCCTCGACTGGGACTTCGTTCCGTTCGACGACGCCCTTGATGCCAGGAGATCGATCAGTTCGTGCACCACGATAGCTCAACCGGTGGCACGAACTGATTGATCTCCTGGCATCAAGGCCGTCGTTCAACGGGGTGAAGGGTTCACGCCGCAGCAGAACGATGGGCATGATTGCCAGTGGTGGTCTGCGATTGGTGTGCCGATTAGGGCGGGTGCATGGACGGGAAGAACAGATGGTTTGCCGCCGTGAAGAAGGAGGTCGATGCCGTTGCGGTGGATAAAGCTGAGAGGCGAAATCTGGAGGCTTATGCCAAGTGTGATGGAGCGCAAGTGACGGGTAAAACACTGGTTCTCTTGTTCTTTGACGGGTAAAACACTGCTTCCAAATTCAGGTTAGCACAGGACTGATAGAATTCAGCTATAGATTAGTAGAAAGCATACTCGATAACATTGTGATACTTCAAAATTAGCTTACATTCATGAGATGTTAGAAACTGATTAGCGATACATATTGCCTGACACATCGAATGATCATTGATTCACTAGTGATTGTACTGGATTGTCATGCCAGGCAAGCAACCGGTGCAAGATGAGAACAAGGAGAAGGATGACCAGCACCAGCACCAAAATTATCAACACCCAGCACACCTGTTGAAGAGAACAGCAGACATCATCCGGATTGCAGTGACAGAATCTCTTGGAGCCAAGTATACCATTTCTTTCATACAATACACTGAGCTTCAGGTAATCAGTTCTTGCACAAACTAATCCTCTTCCTAGTCTATGCTTCTAATATTTAGAGGAATCTAGCCACACAATACCACATTCCCACCAGTTCTGCATCTTAATTAGGTTTCTAGAAGAGTGTTCTGTTGGAGGAACGCCTGATCACACTGAATATGCTTAATTAATAAGCAGCTCCCTGACAATGCTATATCTCATTTTGTTTTACTAAACTCTCCTGTTTTTGTTTTAGCATTCATGTATTTTAATGGAATAGTCTCTTCACTAATAGTTTCCATTTAAGAGCTTCACTTACGAGTTCAAAGCAACTTAGCGACTAGGAGTATTCAAAGTAGGTATTACCAAGACTCACCCAAGAAGACCTAGATCTACTGCATTGGGAAGCCTTGTACAGTTGTTCTTTAGCTCGGCATGTCGATGCTGCTGACTCTTCGATATGCTTATCGATGTTATCTGTCTAACATTAATCAAAATTAATACACCATTAAATGAATTTGATGCATACCAATCTCAGGCTTACCTATACTGAGAGGCTGGTCATGAAGTAAGACAGCGAGATCTTGATAAATTTCGTGTATTTGCTGTACATTGTAGTGTATTTCTTTGATATCTTTCTCCCTTTCCTCTATTATGGCCTCATTGAAGGCTATCTCATTCTCCAAGGAGAGTAACTCTTGCCTGCGGATGAAAGAAAACCTTTGGTTTCTTAAGTTAAGAAAAACTAGCAGAGAGTATAGACTAGTAGAAAACCTTTGGTTTCTTAAGTTAAGAAAGATGTCCAAAACAAAATTTCATTCTGCATTACAAGAAGAAAATTTGTACAAAAGCTAAGGTTTATGAGAGAGAGAGAGAGAGAGAGAGAGAGAGAGAGAGAGAGAGAGAGAGAGAGAGAGAGAGAGAGAGAGAGAGAGAGAGAGAGAGAGAGAGAGAGAGAGAGAGAGAGAGAGAGAGAGAGAGAGAGAGAGAGAGAGAGAGAGAGAGAGAGAGAGAGAGAGAGAGAGAGAGAGAGAGAGAGAGAGAGAGAGAGAGAGAGAGAGAGAGAGAGAGAGAGAGAGAGAGAGAGAGAGAGAGAGAGAGAGAGAGAGAGAGAGAGAGAGAGAGAGAGAGAGAGAGAGAGAGAGAGAGAGAGAGAGAGAGAGAGAGAGAGAGAGAGAGAGAGAGAGAGAGAGAGAGAGAGAGAGAGAGAGAGAGAGAGAGAGAGAGAGAGAGAGAGAGAGAGAGAGAGAGAGAGAGAGAGAGAGAGAGAGAGAGAGAGAGAGAGAGAGAGAGAGAGAGAGAGAGAGAGAGAGAGAGAGAGAGAGAGAGAGAGAGAGAGAGAGAGAGAGAGAGAGAGAGAGATGAAAGAAAACCTTTGGTTTCTTAAGTTAAGAAAAACTAGCAGAGAGTATAGACTAGTAGAAACCTTTGGTTTCTTAAGTTAAGAAAGATGTCCAAACAATAATGTTCAAACTCAAATTTCCCAAAGTATAATTACTTTCATCCTCTGCATCAAACATCTCTGGACATCATAAGTCGGGTTATTGGTATCACTCGAGTGCTAGTTTGAAAGTTTAAAGAGCGATTAGCTATCCAGGATGTCCCCAGAAGAATCACAAATTATCTTTCTCAACTACATCTTGTGTGTTGAAGTTTCTTGATGCTGTAATAGCATTGTTTCTTTTATGATTTGGATCTTTGGGGTTCCACACCGAAAAAAAAAAGCTAATTATGTTGAACCTTCTCAGATTTTGTACTGAAGGCTGCCCAGCGGATTGGATCGATTTGTATTTACTCTGATGTTTTCCTACAGGCATGAAGACAGAGAAAATGAATGGATTTGGCTCTCTCTCTCTCTCTCTCTCTCTCTCTCTCTCTCTCTTCTTTAAGATATGAGTTTCCATGGCTCAGCATATACCGATGGATCTTAAAGAGCGTACGTACCATCATCTTGGTGAAAACTTCATCAGCAGCTTTGTAACAAATTGAAGGTTCTATTTGGGCCAATCTCTGTTTTTGTGTACTGTAGCAATGCTTACCTCGTCTGTTCCCAGAGCAGCAACCTGTCGTCGTCACCTGCATCCTCTCTCGCAGCAGTCTCTTCGCCGGGCGAGCTGCCAAAATCCACTACGTCATGTGCAATCAAGCGACTCAAAAGAAATGATCAGTTGAAGAGGGAGGCAGGGAGACCTCGTCAGCGGCCAAGGCCGAGAAGGGGAGGCGTTGGGGGCATCTTCCCGCTTCATAGCGAGCTTTTGGGCCTTTTGGGGATCAAGCAGCGCGGCTACGAAGTCCCCCGCGAGCTTCGACTTCTACCTCTCAAACTCGTCGATCGACCTGCCATTAAAGGAAGACGATCTTAAAGAAGAGAGAGAAAGAATGGAGAAGGGAGACTGTGCGTACGTATTCGCGGCTGGCATCGAGAGCTTGAAGCGCTGCTGAGGTGTTCCTCACCGATGGGCCGATCGTCTTCCTTGATACTTGCCGGGAACAGAGGATGCTTCAGACCCGAGGGAATAGATGATACATGAAGCCCAACGGAAGAGAGAGAGAGAGAGAGAGAGAGAGAGAGAGAGAGAGAGAGAGAGAGAGAGAGGTGCAGAACCTGCCGATCATCGACGAGACGCCAAAATCGCAGCGTCGATAGCAAGTGGAGGTTACCACGTTCATGAGCTCTTCTATGTCGACAGGCTCGTTTGGGTTGACCGTGTTTAGCTTTCGGTCATATCCTATTGTTTTGATAGGGTCGCTCATGTGGATGCATACGCAAATGCTTGTATTTTAAGCTTTGTGTTCTTTGCAGTGGTTATACTATCACTCATTGTTTAACAAGTCAGCTTACGCTATTATTTTCTTAAGAGAAAACAAGATCATGTTGTCAGATCCTGAAGCTACTGCTGAGGAGCATCGAGTCGTCACTTCCAATTCAAAAGATTACGGTGTGGATAGACATGAAGAGAGTTCCACTCAGCAAGCAATGCAAAGACCAACACAAGTCAGTCATGAAGATTTATATTAGAATAGATTACATATAAACAACTACTAGCACTTTTTTACAACCTCTTCAACAATCCCTATTAGTCTGAAGCAGACCAAACCCCAGACGCAAGAGCTGTGTACACATCAATTCTAAAGCATGGCGCATGTACAAAGGAAGGAAAATTTTCGACAGCAGCAGTTAAATCAGGACAGAGCAGATACCACAAGACGGCAGTCTTGTGGATCTCCCCGGGCGAATTGTTCGGTTCTAGATTCGAGTTTTGCTACAAATGAAGAGCCACATGAATGGGAGTTTCTTTCTCCCCGACTCGGAGTCCCTGTTTCATCATATATGTCGCCTGGAGAAGAAGTAAACGATAGGTTTTCTTCAACAAAGAGAGCATCCCAGACTACCGGGTTGCTTGTTCGGACAGGAGGTGAGCCACAGAAGAAACCTGTTTGCTTGCTTGAATCCAAGCCCTCCTCGGATTCATCCTGATGAAAGTTAATTCCCCGATCACAAATATTACTCGGTATCATAGACAATAATAAGATTAAAAGAAGAAATAAAAATCATGAGTGTTCTCTGTCTCTAACTCTTACCTTGCCAGGTAGAGTATCCAAAATATTCAGCATCTGATCCCCTTGAAGTGCAGGCAAAATGCTGTATGTAGAAATAACGAAAAGCAATTGTAAGTAAGTCAATTCTCTTCACTGCTGTGACTAGTGAAAGATAAATTCCTGACATAAGATTGGCAGTAAAAATTAATCTCTTTGCTCGACGGAAGCATTACGCGCATGTAGTGTTTGTTGCAAGCATCTCAGTTTACTGTATTGCCTTATCTAAAGGACACTCATCATTAACTATGAGTCATGAGATAAATTGATGCTTCAGCCAACAAGCTGTTGTCGAAGCAGGTGTACAATTAATGTGGAATCAAGTCTCGGAATCTATGTATCCTATTCTGGATCTGAGCAAGCACAACAATGAACACTATTGTATCGATTACTAAAAGCAAGCAAGCATGTCGAATCTTATGTCGTGTCAACCACAAGAAAAAGATCATAAATGCTTGATTCAGATATCTACGTCTTCAACACAAATAGGGAACTCAGAGAGCAGCAATCTTTTTCTTAGAAAGGGTCGGTAAACTCACCCCTTTGCCTTGGAACCAAAATCCGCAACCCAGTCTAACACAGAGGAGGTTGCTTTCAGGGCGCGACGAGGCTGAGGACAGATAACTTCGACTCTTGGAACTCTTGCATCAGGCAAGAACTCCGGGAACAGCTGCCCGATACCACCCAGTCTGAGAGTGCGACTCTCCATCTCGGATCTTCCCTGCGGCACAGTAACAGTACATGAATGCTTTACGAGTCCAAAATACAAAACAAAGAATTACATACACAGTGATGAAATATTAAGCAAGGCGGAAGAAGAAGCTAATCATTCGGCAACAAACAAATCATGTATGCAATTTCAGGAAGAAAACAGCGTGGTATCAAACATGTAGTCAAAGAAACTGGGATTCACCTCCAGGCCGTGCTGGGAGTAATAAGAACCAACAAAAGATTGCAGTGAATTGCCTATGAACAAGGACACAACTGAACTTACAAGGCAAAGGGTAGACGGATGAGTCTGATACTAAACCCTGAATTCGATGATTCTTATGACAATCGACAAAGTCGGGTGGAATACTTTAAATAGGGTTTGACGATGGCGGCGGTAAGGAACACGAGGGAGATGAATACGAAGTGTCTCTTCGATGAATCCGTAACAAAAAGATGATAACAGGAAGAAACGGGGACCGGAGAAGAAGGCGGTGGTGCTCGCACCAAATCTCGAGACGACGGCCCCGATTTCCCAGGACTCGGATCGGGGATCGTCTTCCAAGAACTGGATCAGGCGACGGCGTGCAAGGACGAGGGAGAAAGAGGAGGGAAGAGGCGGTGCGGCTCCCCCGACCGCTTCTTCTCTCCTCCGAAGGCGGCGCCTCCCACCGCCTCGACTTTTATTCACTGACTTGAGGTTAAAGAAACAGACAACATGGTCGGCGACAATTACTTTTCTGTTTCTTTAGTGCCGGTCGGCCCAAAAATGCCATGACGAAACCAGAAATCGGACCACCACATGGGCCGGTCCGATTCGGTTCACTGCACTCGCACTGATTCCCACGAAGGGGTAGTGAAATTACTTTTGTATTCGAGAATTTATGTTTCGATTAAACCACGATATTTTTACCCACGCAAGTAATACTCTTTTTACGTCACAAGTCAAGTAAGCCATTGCGAGAATGAAGTACTACGTATAAGTTTAAAATAACCCATATAATTAGTATATTTCGATCTTTATATTTTTAAAAATTACATTACAATTTTTATACTTACAAAAATAAAATATTTAATTTCATTACTCCAACAAAATCTATATCACTTTCAATTTTTAACCTTACAAAATTATCTTTTTAATCTAATCCCAATATATTTTTTAAAAATATAAAAATCGAAATACTAATGACAATTAATTAAAAAATAATCTATAATTAACTCATTGCACACCCACTTCAAACTTAAGGACACCACTCGCAGCAATTGCATACACATATAGGCTCAGCAGTATCAAATGCCAAGCGAAGCAAGTTCCAAGTTCAAAATGCCCTGTGCCATCACACTGTTATTGACCCAGATGTTCATACTCAAAACTTGACCAAAGGTTCTGAGCAGAAGAATGACATTTGGAGATGCAATACTAAGAAGTAATTGGACTTAAGAGTGCCAACAAAGAGAACAGTTGTCTTCAATATTGCCCACACTACAGCAAAGTTCAACAAGAAATACAAAAAGACATCATTCAACACCCTAATTTGATCTTAAGATCTCCACCACCTTCACCATAGCATTACCGAGAAGATGCCGAGTAAGAGTTGGACCGATGCAGAGTAAGCATTTTATTGCATATCGAGAACATATCATCGCTCATCGTACACCGACTCTAAATGTTTAGTTGAGATATGCAACCAAATGCAACTCTAAATTGACCACAAAAGTAGTGTGAGCAGAAGAATAACAACTACTGACACAATAATAAGAAGCAACTAAACGTATGAGTACCAATCAAGAGAACAGTCATATTCACTCACACTAAACCAAAAGTTCAACAAGAAATGTGACAAGACAACACTAAAATACCCGAGATCGATCTTTAGATCGCAACCTTCACTAAATCACCCTTAACTAAAGCATTACTGACGATGATGCTTTTTATTCCTTACCAAGAAGGTAATCATCACTCGCCAACTCTAAAGAAACCAAATGTGCAAGTGTAGGCTAACCTGAATGGATCAAACTCGACCAAAAATTGTGAGCAGACAAATCTCATTTGGTGATGCAATAACAAGAAGGACATCGAGTGCCAATCAAGAGCACAGCTATATTGAAGTAATCACATTAAAGCAAAGTTCAACATGAAATGCAATAAGATGACATTCAAAACCCTAGCTTGATCTTAAGATCACATCCTTCACTAGATCAACCTTAAGCATTAGTAAGAAAATGATGCAGAGTAAACCGGATCGATGCAAAGCAAGCATTACTTTTATTGCATAGCACGAACATATCATCACTCACCATACACCAAATCTAAATGTCGTGTGAAGATGCGAACCTACTATGATGGTGTAGGCAACATGAACGACTCAAACTTGACCGGAAGTTGTGAGCAGAAGAACAACACTTTGTAATGCAATCGCATGAAGCAATTGGACACAGAGTGCCAACCAAGAGGACAGTTCTATTCGATTACCCACGCTAAAATAAAGTTCAAATGCAATAAGACGCCATTCAAAACCCTAATTTCATGTTAAGATCTCAACCTTCATCAAATCATCCTTGAGCGTTGCCGAGAAAAAGGTGCAGAGAAACAGTCAATCTCCCTTCCGCCGGAAGGAGCAGCCCTCGGTGAGCCTGGCGCGCCCTCCGGTCGGCTGGCAGAGGAAGGTCTGGCAGTTGCCGCATACAACCACGGTCTGCGAGTGGCTGAACACAGTAGTTCTGCAATTTCGGACATCAAAAGCATGAATCATACCAGATCATTAGACATCTGACTATCGGTTGAAGAAACAGCGTCTTACATGTTGAAGCAGCCTTGGCACTTCACATCCTAGGGTTTCAAAGACACATCAGATGTTTAGCAAGAAAGAAAGAAGGAAACGAAAACAACAGCTGAAAACTGTCACGACGACGTGGGTAGATCGATTACCATGAAGAACGAGTTGGGGGACTGCACGAGGCGCTTGAGCTTGTGCCTCCTCTTCTCGAGATCGGCCGGAGGGTTCAGCAGATCGATATCGTTCGGTAGCACCTGATCGTCCGAGGCAACAAAATCAGCAAACGATCGAAGGTGGAAAAGGAGTAAACAATCGGATCCATGAAGGGAAACGAAATCCACGAGTAGAAGATTTACCATCTTGGTGGAAACCTTAGGCGCTCTTCGAAAGCGAGGAACTCCAGTAAGCGGCAGCGAGAGAAGACCGTAAACCCTAATCGTGGCGACGATGTATATATATATATACGAAACAGAAAGACATTCGTGATCGTTGGATGGTCACGGATGCGATCTGATCCGCCCAGTTGCGAATGGGTTCGGTTTGGTCGGATCCCAACCCGATAATTTGGCCCGGGATGGAATTGGTTCAAAACTCGAGTCCGATCGACAAAGGTGAATTGCAATTAGAGACAAAGGTTCGAGAAGGGACGGAGGCGTAGGCAGTCTGCTTCATCGCTATTAGCGACAAAGGTTCGAGGAAAATGATAGTAAGCCTCCTCCAAGATGAGAGGGTAGCAATAATGGTGCATCCTTTGGTATCTCATAAGTGGGTCACTTAGTCTTTCATTATCTCTTTATCCACAAGCGGAGGTGAGGGGCACGATGGAAAAGGGTAAACCAGATGGGGGAGTTGGGTAAAGGTGATGGGTACTGTCGACGGGTGGAGGTGGTGACAGGGAAGGGAAGGGAATGATATTTTCAAAATTACAAAAAAAATAAGGGCACTATTTAGAAAAAATATAAAAAATAATAGCACTATTTGAGAAAAAAAAATATGAAAAAGAGAGAAAAACTTATACTCTTAAAAATTTCTCACATAGTATCAACACTTTAAAGAATTACCTTGACATCACCTCGCATTGCCCTTGCACGAGGAGTGAGCTGGTGTATGTCATTATCGTCTTTGCGGACTTTATTGGCTCTCATCGAAAATATCACTCGTAACTCGCGCATAAGGAAGGAGGGGGCATGAGGGTTATTGTTGCCTCCGCATACCTTGTTGACCTATGTTGGACTTATTATCTGTAATTCTTATGCAAGAAAGGAGGAAGAGCGAGGACCATTATTATCTCAACGGATCTCGCTGGTCCCCATTATACCTATTACCCATAATCTTCGTGGAAGAAATGAGGTGGTGTGAGGGCTATCATTGCTTCTATAGGCCCTATTCACACCCATTAATATTGTCGTTCTCTCTGTGCCTCTTCTCTTATGCAAAGGCTACGAGCGATGAATTTGAGAGGAGGAGGTAACTAAGTAAGGCAAAGCCGACGACGAGTTTAATATAGACAAAGGTAAAATCATCTTCCTACGAAAGAATAGGTGATTCCTAAAATTTTTTCAAAGAATATGAATGATTTACTTTATACTTTTTTTAAATAAGAGTTTTTCCATAAATTCACTCAATATAAAAATGAAAGTGTTGATGGTGAGTGATGTCATAATTAATTTTATAGCATATTCTAAGAATCAGGTAAAAAACAAAAAATGGCAGCAGACCTCGCTCGCTCTTGTCGAAAATGTCACTCATAGCTCTCGCATTAGGAAGGAGGAGGTATGAGGGTTGTTGTTGCCTTTGCATAGCTCGTTGACTCTTGTTGAACTGGTCACCTGTAGCTCTTATGCAAAGAATGAGAGAGAGCGAGAACCATTTACCTCAATGGATCCCATTGGTCCCCATTATACCTATCACCCACAACCTTCACGTAATAAAGGAGGTGGCGTGAGGGTCACCATTGCCTTCAGAGGCTTTACTCATTTCCATTAAACTTGTCATTCCCTCCGTACCTCCTCTTTTATGCGAGGGCTACGAGCAACGAATTCGGGAGGAAAAGGTGACAAGTAGGGCAAAGCCGATGGTGGGTTTAACGAAGACAAAGGTAAAATCATCTTCCTACGAAAGAATAGGTGATTCCTAAAATTTTTTCAAAGAATATGAATGATTTACTTTATAATTTTTTTAAATAAACTTTTTTTCATAAATTCGCTCAATATAGAAATCAAAGTGTTGATGGTGAGTGACGTCATAATTAATTTTATAGCATATTCTAAGAATCAGGTAAAAAACAAAAAATGGCAGCAGACCTCGCTCGCTCTTGTCGAAAATGTCACTCATAGCTCTCGCATTAGGAAGGAGGGGGCATGAGGGTTATTGTTGCCTCCGCATACCTTGTTGACCTATGTTGGACTTATTATCTGTAATTCTTATGCAAGAAAGGAGGAAGAGCGAGGACCATTATTATCTCAACGGATCTCGCTGGTCCCCATTATACCTATCACCCACAACCTTCACGTAATAAAGGAGGTGGCGTGAGGGTCACCATTGCCTTCAACAAAAAATGGCAGCAGACCTCGCTCGCTCTTGTCGAAAATGTCACTCATAGCTCTCGCATTAGGAGGAGGAGGTATGAGGGTGTTGGTGCCTTTGCATAGCTCGTTGACTCTTGTGAACTGGTCACCTGTAGCTCTTATGCAAAGAATGAGAGAGAGCGAGAACCATTATTACCTCAATGGATCCCATTGGTCCCCATTATACCTATCACCCACAACCTTCACGTAATAAAGGAGGTGGCGTGAGGGTCACCATTGCCTTCAGAGGCTTTACTCATTTCCATTAAACTTGTCATTCCCTCCGTACCTCCTCTTTTATGCGAGGGCTACGAGCAACGAATTCGGGAGGATGAGGAGACAAGTAGGGCAAAGCCGATGGTGGGTTTAACGAAGACAAAGGTAAATTAGTCTTCCATAGGAGTTTTGATTTACTTTATAATTTTTTTAAATAGGAGTTTTTCCATAAATTCACTTAATATAGAAACGAAAGTATTAATGGTGAGTGACGTCATAATTAATTTCATAGCAGATTGTAAGAATCAGGTAAAAAATAAAAATAACAGTGGACCTCGCTAGCTCTCGTCGAAAATGTCACTCATAGCTCTCACATTAGGAAGGAGGGGGTATGAGAGTTGTTGTTGCCTCCGCATAGCTCGTTGACTCCTATTGAACTTATCACCTATAGCTCTTACGCAAAAAAGGAGAGAGAGAGAGGATCATTATTACCTCAATGGATCCCGTTGGTCTCCATTATACTTATCACCCACAACCTTCAAGTAAGAAAAGAGGTGGCGTGAGGGCCACCATTTCCTCCACGGGCCCTACTCACTTTTGTTAAATTTATCATTCCTTCCGTGCCTCATACCTTATGTGAGGGCTACGAGCGATAAATTGGAAAGGAAAAGGTGACAAGTAGGGCAAAGTCGATGGTGGGTTTAACGAAGACAAAGGTAAATTAGTCTTCAAAGTGATTCGTAAAATTTTTTCGAGAGTAGGAATGGTTTACTTTATAATTTTTTTTAAATAAACTTTTTTTCATAAATTCGCTCAATATAGAAATCAAAGTGTTGATGGTGAGTGACGTCATAATTAATTTTATAGCAGATTCCAAGAATCAGGTAAAAAAATAAAAAATTGCAGCGGCGTACACGAACTTTACACGTCTAAACCGTCGCACAGGCTCTAACTATGCGACCACGTAATCCACCGTTCTTTTCTTTTCCTGCAACGCATCAGGGCCTCTCGTTTGATGCGCGGCGTCAAACGAACGGTCGATGTGGCCTTGCCGCCTCAGTGTCGGTTACGAGAGATTTGTTCGCATAAGTCATCTCTATGCAACCGCACGTACGATAATGGAGTCGCGGCGGCAAGCGACACCCCACCAAGCGCCTCTGCCGTCTCTTCTTCTCGCCCAAATTCCAAGGGTAATTAGTGCTAGCTCGATCCGATCGCCTATCCAGGTACGAATCTTCGCCCCGACTCCCCGGGACCTCCTGCTCCGCTTCTAGCTCGCTCGATCTGTCGCCGTCTGCTTGAAGGTATTATATACTCTTGCCGCTTGCTCACGCTCGCTCTAAATCTTGAACGGTTCTCGCTAATTTTTGGAACCGATGATGTCAGTGTTGGTGCAGTTCTAAACCTTTTCTGCTTTATGGTTGTATGATGTATTATGGCAAAAGAATAACTTTCTGCTTTTTGTATGCTTAGCTTTCTGATTAGAGTCATAGTTCTCCAGTGTGGATTCAGAATAGACAACCCCATTTGTCGTAAATAGTAATAGTCATGTTCTTTTATTTGTCGGTGATGTAGCGCTTAGTTCGGAAATGGAGCAAAAGGTGTGATTTCTGTAGATCATGAATAGAGAGTAAATGAAATGTTCTGAGACTAGCCGGGGAATTTATGGTTTGACAGTATAATTTTTTGTACATGCTTCTGGAAGCTTTTTGTTTGTCTTAGATGCAAGTAAAGGAGATGGTGACGGGGGAAGCATGCTGAGCCTTATTGCAGTTTATCTAATGCTGAAACTTGGATTGAAGAGATAGCCGGTCAATAATACTTGGCAAAAGCTTCTGGTCGATATTGTAGAAGTGATAAGATGGAAAGAGAGTTATTGCAGTTTATCTAATGCTCAATGTTCGCACAATTGCCACAAAGAAGGGCATGCTTGGCATGGATGAAAGTTAGATATAGAAACCTTGGCTTGCAGCTTGACTAGACTACGAAGGGTAAATAATTATAGGAATATGAAAGAAATTGAGGATCTATAATTGAAGACTGGGGTAACTAATTGTGCTTAGCCTGGTGGTGGTTCCTTAGTATTGTGTTGTGTTCAGCCTACTGGTTAGTAATGTTGAATTTTGCAGAATTTCAGTGAGTTATAGCCATACCATAATGTTGTTACCAAGACAGTCATTTCATGTGTTAGTATCGTGTTGTGTTCAACATACTGGTTGGTAATGTTGAATTTTGCAGAATTTCAGTGAGTTATAGCCATGCCATAATGTTGGCACCAAGACAGTCATTTCATGCCAATGGTTTTTGGACCCCACACTCTCAAGTTTCTGGATATATAAAATGTTACCGTGACAAAATTTTTCCAGCATGGAGTTTACCAGCGAAATCCAGACATTTCTATATACATTTGATTTGAGGTTGAATGTTCAAACTTATAGAGGTGTCTTCCGAAATATTTGGGACCCTAGAACTTTATCAAGAACCATCAATTCTCTTGGATTCATCTTTTCCCAGCACCCGTTATATATGTTGTTGGTTTTTGTGAATCTTGGCCATGAGTGTAGATGCCAAAAAAATAAAAGATTTTTTGTTCTTCCTTGTTACAATCTATCTGCAAGTTTATTGAAGTATTGGAAGGTTGCTCCTAAGTAGTATGAGCTCAAATGGTAGTAATATTGGTTTTCCATACTCATGTAAGTAGAAACATATTGATGTTGTTCTACTTTGTCCCTGATAAAAATGTACACCAGTTTCATACATCTACTTTAGAATCATATCTGGTTGTGAAAGTCTTCTGAACTTCTGTTCGAGTGTATTAGTCTTAACAGTTTTCTTTACAGCTGATTTTGTACCGGTGGATTAGATATGATGAAAATGTTTATGATGACTTTGATAAGCTTTTGTCATAGATTAACAACTCGAGGTTCATGTATTTCATAACTGGAAAGCATGCAGGTATGGTGCTTGGTTTGAAGTTCAACATTGTTTTCGTGGTGATTTGATAAATTTAGACCAGATATGAATATATAATTTAACTTGCTTATAGGGTTAGCATGGTTCCTGAACATGTGGTCAAAACTTTCTGTTCCATGCTTATGAAAAATGGATGTCCAAATAAAAAAGTGGCTCAAGGTGATGAACGCTGAAAAGATGTATATTTTTAGTGCAATTTTACTTGATTTTTCACTATTATCTTTCTTTGTTTCGTGGTAAAGCTTTTTTTTTTCTTGGTTTATGGGCTCACATCCTGTTGGCACGTTGCTTAAGTCGTTTAGCTGTTTTTCCTGTTTATAATCTATCTTCATATGTCCACTGAATTTTGCATATTTTTTTGACAACTAGGAGGTGCAAATACCAGGTCAATGTTATCTCTGAATACAGAGCTCTCAGAGTCTTGTCAATAACCTGACGGATATGAAGTACTCATCTTATGGAGCTATTGAAGCATCTTTTGTTTCAGGCACTGTTCCAGAAGATATTGGAGGACGTAGACAAGCAATTGTCCTCTTAAAATCTTTTTAAGGCTTGATCAAGAGTAAGATATTTTTGCAGGTTTGACGTCCTGCTCAGTGGTAACTTCACGACCTTGAGTATATTACTGCAGCAATGACCTCAGACCCTCAACTATTTTCCCTTTGCCTGAATTTGCCAGAAACTGCATTATGGGTGCATTCTGTTGCTGTCTTTGTCCTGAGGACTTTGAAGATCATGCCCACACAAGCAATCCCATATATCGACAATGCATATGCTTAAGATATTTCTTTCATCAGCTCTTGAATGGGGTAATGTCATACTCTTCAGTTTATCATAGTTCTTTAAAGAACATACCAAGATAAATCTCTCAATGCGACAGAATTAAAAAAAAAAGAAGAAGCTAGACTTGCTAGTGGGGAGACTGAATCAGTGAGTGGGCTTGTTGGCCTCTCGTTTCCTAACTCAACTAGAAATGCGACAGGGAGGCCCTTTCCCACACCTCTTTCAACTACAAATGCATCAATAGTTCCCTTACTGAGCTGGCTTCTTTTTTCTGCCATCTTTTACACTTGATAAGACTCTTTCTTGAATAAGGGAAAGAAAAGAGAAAAAAAAACCTTTCCGAGCTGGACAGGACCTATTAAGGCCCATATGAGCTGGATCAAAGCTGAGTAATGCTGAATTGGCTGCCATAAACTGTGCAGGTTCAGATATGTTCCCACAAGCTAATATGAGCCATCCCAGGGCATATGGGTTTGGCAATGATCCATAAGTTGCCAGCCAAGATTATTTTTGGCCAGCATTGGCCGAACAAGGTCCATGATCAACCATATATAAGTTAGGCTGTGTTCGCTTCAAAGTAGCTTGTTTTATGAGAGCTAGTTGCAGAGCAGGAACATAGGATTATAGTTGGGAGGCCATTATCTTTGTGTTTCTCCAGTAAGAAGCATTCAAAAATTAGATTGGGGCATTGCACCAGGTTTAACCACCTTTCTTTAGGATAGCTGATCTGGCACATTTTCTCTTCACCCTAGTCACTAGGATGATTAAACGCTAATAGTTCCTATAGATTTTGCAAAGAACTCCTAGCTGATTTCTTATTAGTTATACTTGGATCCGTACTTAAGCTAAACTCTGAAGCAAGTAGGTCTGTCGTACCGAAGCGTACCGCCTGATACGGGTGGTACGTACCGGTCCGACAGGTTACTGGTACACGGACCGCCCCGTACCGCTACAGTGCTACAGTATGAAAAAAATATAAAATTGTTCGGTACACCAGGGTGTACCGCTCGATACACCAGGGTGTATCACTCGGTACGCCCTGATGTACTACTCGGTACACTGGTACCGTACCGTACCGAGCCCTGGTTGAAACGCCGGTACGGTACGGTGAACCTTGGAAGCAACAAACCAAAAGTCTGAAGCATCCACAAAAAGATTATTGTAGTATAATGAGGACCACCATGAGAGTATAAAAACAGAAAAAAAAGTCCCAAGTAATGTTTCATATGTTGGTCAGATAGAAACAAAGTCAATTCAACTAGGACTCAACTTAGTGCCTTAATGTTATCATTGGATTTACTTCTAATAACTCCAATCTGAATGTCTGAGATTTGAGGATCGTTTTGTAGCCTCCTAATGTGTCTATATTCTTATTGTTGACATTAATTCGTAGTGTTAATTGAACTGCAGTACTGTATAGACAAACCTGAACAAGTTGAACTGCAGTACTGTATAGACAAACCTGAACAAGTTAAGCTGGTTATATACTTTTCCATTGTATCTGTTTCATTGTCAACCTCATTGGAATCTTCAATAGATGTTCCAGTTTTAATAATTTTGGTAGTAGTACTGCTCATCTGATGGTGAGTTTATAATCAAGTTCCTTTCATCTTTACAGTATGGTGCAATGTTTCAAAGACTTGATGGGCGCTCAGTACCTTCGCAGATTCAAGCAGCAACTTCATCTACGTCAACAACAGCTGGAAATACTTATGATAATTCATTGTGTGAGAGTCACCATCTTGTGCCTAGACCACTACCTTATGAGGCAGACCCTAGATACGCACGTGAGGGATTGATCTCAAGGCGTGAGAAGTCTATGAGCCACCTACAAGAAGATTTACAGACTCTTAGAAGAAATGGTAGCAGTTCTGCTGTTGAAACCTTGGCTGCTGTTAGAAAGCGAATTGCAGAAACTGAAGCGGGACAAAAACTTACCCATGCTGAATCAGAGAAAAATCTAGCTGCAAAAACACGTGATACAGGTTTTGTTTTTACAACTTCAGAAGATGAAGATGTATGCCCTACATGTCTGGAAGGTAAATTTTATAGAAAGAAAAGCTGTGTTGTATTTAATCACTTCAAAGTCCAAACCACATTCAAATGTTTCATCATAACATGATAAAAAAAACCATTATTTTGTTTGAATTCCAAAGGTTCAATACACTTGGAATCTTTTGGTTGATTGACAATTGGAAACTAAAAGTCGGTTCTTGAATCTTTTGTTTTTCAACTATGAAATATTCTCTTAACTTTAGTGAGGCTAGTAGTTAATCACAAGGAAAAAGAAAACAAAGAATGGAAAAACAACTGCACCTTCCGGTGATATATATAGCAGTCATGATCTTCAAATTCATGTCAACCATAGTCACACTAAAGTTAACTCTTTTTCCATTCTTTTTATATCTTTTGCTGCACGTTATTATGGTGTGAACTAATTAATATTGACATTATTATTCCAATAAAAGGAAACCTAAAATAATACTCTAATTAAGGCTATAAAGTTTAGTCCGAGGACCAAACCTTGTTAATGATAGGAGAACCTTAATTACCATGCATGTGTAACCATAACAGTTATTGTTATTACTTCGACACTGCTTTGTTATTGATGATTCTGATTTTTGTATGTGATAATCTGTTTTGCACATTTCCGATTCTGGTAATTACTTCCATGTGTTAAATTATCTTCTGTACCCGAGAGTCCAAAATTTATACTGGCAGCTCATGGTCATTTGAAGGACTCTAAACATAATGGCTGCTCTTTGCAGAATATTCTTCAGAAAATCCAAAAATTGTAGCAAAATGCTCTCATCATTTTCATTTGAGCTGTATATATGAATGGATGGAAAGAAGTGACAGTTGTCCAGTCTGTGGCAAGGTATCAAATGATTTCATCTTCTGTATGTTATGCTACCTTTTTGTTGGATATAGGAATTTGCTTGTTAGATTGGAGGAACAATTTAACTCAGAGTTTAAGAACTCCATATATTTCTTTTGAAGTTTCCAATATCATATATATTCCAGTGATTCATGATACCTTTAAATGTGCTCATTCATGTGTACTTGAACTTATTATTTATAATTAAGTTATGGATTAATGTAGCTATCTTTCTGAAGACATGAGAATGCACTAAAAAGCTCATCCTTATCCTCTTGATTATTGTTCCTCTGAACTACTTTTTTTCCTCTCTACTGTTTCATCACCAAAGAGAACCGAAGAGGAGAAGAAAGTAGGAAGTCAAAATGAAGGTTGTGGTAATGGACAAAGAAGATAATCTTGTTAATAAATGGCTGTATTGGAACTGCTGACTACACTGAGTGTCTTGAGGGTACTTTCATAACGTTATTGAGGTTGTAGATGTATGATATTTGCTACTATGGAGATGAATGAGTAAAACTGGGATTAGTGCAGCGTGTACATATGCAATTTTGCCTGCCTAGATTTAAGTCTGCTGCTCCTTTTTCATGGCCGGTTTTAGATTGTTCTCGTCATGCAAATAGTTGCAGTGCTTAGTTCTTTCTAACTCCTGTTCCTTCTCTGAGCTACTTTTACAAGAGTAATTTCAATAGCCAAATATCATATGGCTAAGTACAACATAGATTATCATGCAATTTGTTCTTTGTTAATTTTGTGGGGCATTGGTTATAAATCTCAGGAGATGGAATTTTGTGAGAGCCCGTGATAAAGACGTACTTGCGGCACAACAATTGCGGAGCAAGCCATACTTGATGAATGCTTTCAAATAGATTTCTGTCACCGCTGTAAGAACCATCAACAAAATGGAAGTTTGTATCTTTCATCAAGTTGTTCACAGGAAAAATATTTGTGTCATATAAATAACGTGTGTTATGAGTTTTTTTTCTGTGTTCTACTGTGTTGCATCATCTGCAATATGTCCCACAAGTTTAGTCTGTTGCATTACCTATGCATTGATGTATGTTCTTTCTAAGAAATATGTAGTATGCCGAAAGAAATACAATTACTAATAACCTTTAACTTGTGTTCAGATGTCTTGTTTGCAGGTCTTTCTGGATTATCCTTTCACTAGTTTAATTTTGTGCTTAAAGAGTTGCTTTTATTTCAAAGCATATTCTGCTGGTTATTGATAGAGATAATCCTTGAAAGAATGTTGAAGTCAAGCATGAACCAGTCAGGCCACAGATCCTGTTTATCCTTTTTGCTGCTTTAATTTCTCTTGCTGTGTTCAATTAACTTGATTCCTTAGTTTTTTCTGTGAATGCTCAATTGATATGCAATGTTGAACTGTCATCCCATTGATCAGTTTACATATGGCTTCTTTACCAAATAGATGACTGGCTTCTCTTCTTAAGTGACTTTGGCTTCTGTGTTATTCAGCTACAGTGCAAATTATAGTGTAAAAGACTTTATGCCTTGCTATGATCTTACCATCATTAAATTATCATTACATATTTAATTTTAATTTAGTTATAATTTTGATTTATATGATTATTTAATTTTAATTTGATGAAGCTAATTGGTCGATTATGAATTGTTGATGAGCTGTAATTACATGAAATTTCTTGGATTTTCGCACATGATTTGGCTTTGTACGTCAAGTTCTTCAACCAACATATTATCCAATGGAAATGTCACTTCACCTTTCTGCTGACGTGACGTGGTGCACTTAAATTGGAATTAGCTCAGTGGTGCGCACAATGTGTCGTCAAATCATGACGTGGGGCGCTTTAAACTGAGCCTTCGCTGGTTGATCTGATGGATTTGATGGGTCAAGCCGACTTCCGTGTGACCGAGTCCACCACGCTTTCCCTTTCTGAGGGGTGAATTCAAAACCCATTCCGCTCTCCTTCTCCGTCTCGCCGCGCCACCCACCGCTTGGCCAACCACCGGCAAGCGAGCCCGTACGCGGCTCCGTGATGGCCTCCCCCGTCGATCTCCCATGCGACGCCGACGGGCGTTGCATGGTCTGCGAGGCGGTGCCGCCTTCGCCGGCGGAGGTGGTGCTATGCCGCACCTGCGCCACCCCCTGGCACGCGCCTTGCCTCTCCCTGCCGCCGGAGACCCTCGCCACCGCGGTCGACTGGGAGTGCCCGGATTGCTCCTCCCCGGACGGCTCCGGCGTCGTAGCCGCCGTCCCCGACGCCTCCAGTGCCTTGATCCCGTCCATCCGGGCAATCGAGGCCGATCAATCGCTGACGGAGAAGGAGAAGGCCTGGCGGAGGCAGGAACTGGTGGGCGGCAGAGGAAGGGTTCTGGTGGGGAGAGATAAGGAGGAGGAGAAGAAAGGGAAGATGATGGGAAATGATGATGTTCTTGGTTTCTTGGATGCGAAATTCATCTGTTCCTTTTGCATGCAGTTGCCGGATCGCCCTGTGACTGTGAGTAGCAAATTTTCTTTTCATTACTCTTTTTTCTGTTCAAGTTATCAGTCGATCTAGATAAAAGAGGCCTTAAATGGAGATTGATTGGCGTTCCTACTAATATCATCAAGAGGAATGCATGATAATTGTTGTTTATGGTTTCTTACCAGTGACACGATGCTTCGCTTTCCTTTCGACACTTGCTGCTGCTGAAGTATATTAGTAGCAGGGTAATCCTTCGGGGTAGTTTATGATATGTTACGATTACTAGGGTAATTCCTTTTGTTATTTTATGATATGATTCAGTGATTAGGTTAGATTTAGTGATGTAGTCTTTTATCCAATATATTTTTGGGTGATTCGTCTAGCAATTTGTTTTTTATTTTTATTTTTTTTTGTAGAATTACATGGGGATTTTGTTGTTTCCGAGTTGATTCTGGTTACGGAAATGTTATTCAAGACATGCTTGCATCTTTTGTTATTCATAATGTGAAAGTCGTTCTGAGATAGGTAATAAACTATGCAAAGTTATACTATGACGGAGGTTCGACTTGTCGTTGGAGTTTATGGTTGTTTGGCAAATGAAGACTGGTTCATGTCTTTGATTGAATTGGTCATTTTAATGCTTCTGTTGGGATAGATCTAGTTATCATTTCCCAAATGACATTCCTTTACCTCTGGGGTTTAGCATATCCATATATTTATTCATTTTCTGCTATCATTAACTTTGCAACATAACATGGCTCTCGAACCCCTTTTATTGTCTCTCAGATGTATGCATCTACACACATGACTGCAGTCATTGGGTTGTTTTGCTTGTGAAAATCAGTACAAATGGGAACATCTAAAGTTGCATGCGTGGCCATTTAAAAGTTCAGACATTTCACTGGAAAAAAACCCACCAAATTTTGCATGGCTGCCTATAATTTAAAGGCTATGTAGCTTGCATTGTATCGATAAGCTTCTTAACAGATAAGCATACATCTGTTGCTGTATGTTCTTGTGACATGTTATTGACTCAACTGTTGTCATAACAAGGCCTCCACAAGCTCATAGAATGTTGTTTTTTGCTAGTGCAACTGCAGTGAGCTGACTTCCAGTCCACCCTACCTGCACTGTCGCTCTCCTTTAAATACAAAGAGGAGTGCCTTCTGGCCGTTCAAGCCAGATTTTCCTGACTTAAAGTTTTCTAGTCAGTACTTTTTCTTATGTTCTTAGCTTAGTTCCTTTCCTTCTCATGCTATTCAGTTTAAGTTAGGCTGTTAGGCATCAGAGGGTCCTAGCTAGATGCCTCTTTGTTGACCTCCTAAGTGTATTCCTTTTTCTTGCAAGGGCTAACCTACCTCTTCAACATCTCAATCAGTTATCTCGACAGAAAATAAAGAAAACGAATTGTCATTCTAAGTTTGGAAGGCTCCATGAAATGGTTAACCAATTTTATATGAGGATTAATCCATAACAATTTTTTTTATTAAATTTGTATGTTGAAAGTGGAAGAGGAAGCTTCTTTTTGGTCTCAATAATTGCTTTTGTAGAATGGGGCTAAAATCTATATGATCATCAATCATTTGTTTTTCAGAAGAGTTTATGAGCAGGATAAGTCTAGGTCGGAGCATCCATCTTCCTTGTATGGATCAAAAAAATATAACAGAAGGATGACCCCGACATCTGTAGCATGCTGCAGCAGTGAAACTTGTTGCATGCTATTGAACATTATAATCCTTAGGATGGTGTTATGCTCTTTTCTTGTGATTTGAAGTACTACCATTCATGTATGATACTGTATCTCATCATTATTATTTCCATTGGTATATAAAATGTCACCTTTTCCATTTAGAGATTTTATTAGTACTTTTTACAATTCAACTCCACCATTTTTTGTATATTCTCTTCTCAACTGTTTTAGATTCTAACAATGCTTATCTTGTGGTCCTGAAGTTTCTTTTTTTTTTTTTTTCCTTCCTTTCCTGGTTTCTGTAGACACCCTGTGGTCACAACTTCTGCTTGAAATGCTTCCAGAAGTGGGTTGGGCAGGGTAAACATAGTTGTGCAAAATGTCGAGCCCCTATCCCATCTAAAATGGCATGCGAGCCAAGAATCAATTCTGCGATTGTTGTGGCTATTCGCATGGCAAAAACAGCACAGTCAACCATCCCAAGTGATAAAAAACGAGAATATCATTCCATGTGCAATGAAAACAGGCCTGACAAAGCATTTACTACTGAACGGGCTAAAAAGGCTGGAAAAGCTAATGCTTGTAGTGGTCAAATTTTTGTTGCAGTACCTCCTGATCATTTTGGGCCAATCCTTGCAGTGCATGATCCTAAAAGGAAGAAGGGTGTTTTGGTTGGCGAAATATGGGAGGACCGACTGGAATGCAGGCAATGGGGTGCCCACTTACCCCATGTTGCAGGGATCGCAGGGCAATCAAATCAGGGTGCTCAATCTGTTGCATTATCTGGAGGCTACAAGGATGATGAAGATCATGGTGATTGGTTCCTCTACACTGGAAGGTATGAGAGAACATGTGATTGTTCTCCTATGTTTGATTATTTAACAGTATTACCAACAAATTCTCTGTCTAGGTTATTCTATTGGCATTATTTCTTTAGGAGTAATTTTTTTAAAATTTATTTTTGACTGAATCATTTCCAAGTTATGGTTCATTCTGGCAGTGGGGGAAGGGATTTGAGTGGCAACAAGCGAACTAACAAACACCAGTCATTTGACCAGACATTTGAGAAGCTTAACAAAGCACTACAAGTTAGTTGCCTAAAGGGATACCCTGTTCGAGTAGTTAGGTGAGTGGCTGCACTCTTTTGATTATAATAATTTAAGCTGCAAATTTCCTTCTTGCTCATAGTGGTGTCAATTACAACTAGGTAACTTAACTTCATTATGCATGTGTTATTTGACTTTCAATTTATATTACTTCAAAAATATTAGTCAAAAATCTATAAACAAATTGATTTCTTTTACCTTAGTAACACCAAGCACTGGATATGCATTACATCACGTATATTTCATTTATTTAGCTGAAGGTTTTGTCATATACAGTTGAGGAATCTACTTCTAGAATCACTAAATAGTTGGCCTATTGTATCAGTTGTTTCTGAAATAAGCACATAAGCTTGATGCTATATCAACTGGATTTGGAGCATTTGTCATTGATTGTATGAGTTCAGAAGGTACTTGTTTTGCAGGGCAGCTCTTTTTAAAAATGTTCCATTCTATTGATATTCTGCAGATCCCATAAAGAAAAGAGATCCTCATATGCTCCAGAAACTGGGGTTCGCTATGATGGGATTTACAGGATTGAAAAATGTTGGCGCAAAGTTGGGATTCAAGTACAGTAACCTTGTAGCTGCTTCCCATTTTCATAGTTTTCTGTGCTCACCATGTTTCTACATTTGAGAAAGAGATTCTGTATGGGCAATAATGGTTGGAAATTTTCAGGGTTTTAAAGTTTGTAGATATCTTTTTGTCCGGTGTGACAATGAACCAGCCCCATGGACAAGGTTTACTTTCTTTTTTTTTTCTTTCTGGTGGTTTCCTCTTCTTTTTCCCTGTTCTATACTTGTTTGTGCATGTGTATACTGTCACGGATAGTGTAAGTGCCAAATACGTGTTCTTAAAATCTTTGATTAGACTAGAAAAGGGATGATCATGCTAGAATTTCTGGGGAGTAGAAAAGTTTCAAAGGAATATATTGTACTAGGAATGCCACACATGGGGGTTGTCATACCAACTAGGCTGACCTTTTGATGGGTGTTGTCAAATGCCTATGTCAATGGTGGAAGCTTCAACTGAAGATAGGGAACATTTTGATGTAGCTCTTCTTCTGAATATCTTTTGATATCTGGATTTTCATTAAGTTACTTCCTTAAGATTTATCAAGTAATGATGCAGACATTTTGCCTTTTTTTCTTGAAATAAATTCTGTAAACACCTCACCCTTTTGTTGATAAATTGGATAAGTATCAATGTGTCTGAAAAGAAGTACAGCCGGTTGCAAATAGAGACCAAGTTGAGAATCACCGAACATGTTTTATGGCAATTATGTCTGTTAGTTGTGATGTTGAAATAGATATGAACTAATAACTAGAATCAGTAGACAAAAGATAAATAATTTGCTGCAAGAAGAACTTAGAATTAAATAAACTAGGGTAAGCTTAATTTGCTAATTGAGATCTGGTTGGGGGCTATCTTCAAGACTCTATGAGGATGTCTTAAATACATGTTGTAGAAAGTATGGGGAAAGAAGGTATCCTAAAGTTTTATATGTTACGTTTCTTCAGATTAACATATGCTGGCTCTAGAACTAGGCATGCACTTTTTTCAAATCTTCTATTTGCTGCTTCTGATGCTTTAATTGTTAATAATTTTTTGTTTGATTTACATTGCAGTGATGAACAAGGGGACCATCCTAGACCTTTGCCTGTCATTAAGGAACTAAAGCATGCCACCGATATCACAATAAGAAAGCAAAGCCCGGCTTGGGATTATGATGTATGTATAGTCTCTCTTTCTCTCTCTCTATATATTGTATCTTCCCCCTTCCTCTTCTCACTGCTTTTGCATCAAGTTTAACTAGCCTCAGATACTATGTTTCGACAAAACTAATTATCTAGTTATAGTAATCCGTTCTGTAAGTTTATTTAATAGAAAGCACCATCCTGTGTATCTCTATCGGGGATGTCATGTGCAGTTTTAAGGATTCACATTGTTTTCAGCTATATCACTTTTAACAGTCTTCCTGGACTAAACACATATTAGTATGAAAAGATCTACTTATTGCATCATTGGTATGTCAGGCACACGTAGACATATGAGGAAACAGTTACTCGAATCTTGGGTTCGTAAATGAATGTTTAGATGGAGTTCCATTTTTGCATGTATGATTACTATTATGTGGTAGTTAAAATGTTAAAATATGAAACACCTGGTCTTATTTATCTTATCGGATCAAGGCCTTCTTAAAGTCTCCATCGTGCATCTATGCATGCTTTTGTGTTTTCCATAGGAAAAACATGGTTGGAAATGGATCAAGTCTCCACCAACGAGTCGAAAGCATGGGCCCGGTGGAAGTCCATATGAAAGGGAACGAAGGAAATCAAGCAGGACTCCTCGAAGCACATCTGTGAGGGAGAAACTCTTGAAAGGTCGATCTTCATAATTGATATATTTCCTAAGTTCAGCACGGAGTTCTATGAATTGGCAATTTTCTATTCATTTTTGTAGTTTGAATTTTTAATAATCCCCTCAAATATTTCTAATTCTGCAGAATTGAGCTGCCTAATTTGTTGGAAGGTGATGTCATTTCCACTCACAACCCCATGCGCCCACAACTTTTGCAAGTCATGCTTGCTTGGGTCATTCGCTGACAAGTCATTTGTGCGGGTGAGAACATGGGAAGGGGGTTGGAGGCTTCGAGCTCAAAAAATTATCAAGAAATGCCCTTCTTGTCCTAATGACATCTCTGATTTCTTGCAGAATCCCCAGGTACAAGTACTTCTAGGCTTGCTAGAAGAACACTTTAAATCTGAAAGACGACAAAATATATTGTTTCACTGAATCTATTTTTTGCTCCAGGTCAACAGAGAGCTTATGGATCTAATAGAATTACTCCAAAAGAGGAAACACAAAATGAATGCTGAGGAATCAAGTGAGGAAACGAGCAATTTATTTGACTTGTCATCTGAAGAGGAAAATGATGACCAAGAGAAGAGGTTGAGGAATTATGGAAGTGATCTAGGGAAAAACATGGTTGGAAATGAAAGTGATGCTTTAAAAGGCAAGAAGCTTAAAGGGAAAGCTTTTGAAATATGTGAGCAGCAGTATAAATCAGTAGATGGAGAGTCTGAAACTTATGCTGTCAATTGTGAGATGGATGAAATAGGTAAGACTTACTGCCCGGGTCTTAAAAACAAGGTTGTTCACTGTGTCACCTACAAGCGGAGAAAAACTAATTGTACGTTGAAGGGAATACATAAGACACGAAGCCTGGGTCTCACAAACAAGGTTGTTCACTACGTCACCTACAAGCGGAGAAAGCTTAATTGTGAGATGGATGAAATAGGTAAGACAAGCTGCCTGGGTCTGACAAACAAGGTTGTTCACTATGTCACCTACAAGCGGAGAAAAACCAATTGTGAGATGGATAAAATAGATAAAACAAGCTGCGTGGGTCTGACAAACAAGGTTGTTCGCTATGTCACCTACAAGCGGAGAAATACTAATTATCAGATGGATAAAATAGATAAGATAAACTACCTGGGTCTCACAAGCAAGGTTGTCCACTACGTCACCTACAAGCGGAGAAAAACTAATCCAGACACAGCTGGCAAAAATAGCTTAAAGAAGCCAAGTAGTGATGACATGGAAAGAAAATCTTGAATAAAGAATGTCAAGAATCTGATTTGGATTATTTCTGATATTCAGATTTTTGAGGGAAGGATACCAAGAGGATCAGCTTCAAGTAGATGGGAAAGATACATAGACGGTGGAGTACCGCATAATAAGATGTTGGAAACTGATTTAGGGCAAGCTATTTTGAAGAGGAAGCAAAAAGGTATGCAGTGAACTTTTTTCATCTGATGAGCAACTGGTAACTTTTTTCCAAGTAGACTAGAACAGACATCAGATAGGAGTACATGAGCTTAATTTATGTTGCCTTGGTCAATTTTGGTTTACTATCCAACTTAATCAATCACATATGTTGTTGTTTATTACCTTGCTAGAATCTAGTAGATTAGAACCGATTGATAACTTAGCCCTAATCAAATAGATTGGAGCAGACATTTGATATATTTTTGTTTACGATGCCTTGGCCGATAGGTTTACCATCTTCTTAATCATTCTCGTATTTATCATGTCTCCCCTTGCTAACATGCAAATGTTATGGCGTGATGGAAGACACAAGCTTTTTCCTTTTGCAAGATTTATCGAGTTGCTTTCGGTCCATGCTTCTTTTTTGTTGTGCATTAAACAACTTACGTAGCATCATCATTCAAGCAGGAGAAACAGTTCAATTTAAATATCTTCCTATAACGTGTCATCCATTTCTGAACATTGATCATCCTAGTCTCACTTGATACCAGCTATGGCTGTTGCCAATAATTGTTTCCTGTGGTAAGCTAGTGGTCATTGTGTCGTAGAATCTTTACAACTTGGGGTGTTCAAGAATCTCTACCCTCTCTTTATTATGCCCAATAATTTCACTGCCTTTATTATTAGCAAGCATGTCTCCACCCCTTGTCATCCATTTTCAAGTTCTTTTTCCTGCTTTTGTTCCCGTGTTCTCAAGCTTTTGTTCGTTCCAGTGGTGCTAATCTCCAGGAAAACAAACTTTTGTACGAGAGCCCTTTTTACATACGCACGCCAAACGAAACGGTGCGTCCCGCACTGGCGTAAGGTCCATTTCTATCGGGGCCGACAGACGGCCCTGATTCGCTCTTCGTTGCAATTACTGGCGACGCCAATGATTCCCTCTTGCCGGGCTAAGAGATCGTACGCCCACCTTCCTCGAGATTCGGGCTGTCGCCGAGATGTACGATGGTGGGTGACGATGGAGTCGCGGCGCTATTAGTAGGAGGGAGGGAGGGAAGGAGCCCGAGGACTTTAAAGTTAAAAGAAAACGAGAACGGCCCCCGAAACTGCCTCCGAGGTGCGATGACAGACAGTCGTGAAGGAGATACGGGCTTTGGGGCCCGAGGGCTGTTGCTGAGATGCGCGTCGGAGGGTCCCGTTGGAATCGCGTCGCAGTAAAAGACGAGAGTGGGCATACGGGAACTGCGCGGTGACGTGTACTATTATGGAGATTCGTGGTGTGGGACCCGGGCTGTCGCTGAGACGTTGGATGGAGGGTTACGATGGCGAAGAGTGGTTCGAGCCCGAGGGACTTTGAAGAGAGACGAACGATGGGGCCTTACGCGTTCATGGAGATACGTGCCGTGGGTCCCGCGCACTGTCGCCAGACCTTGTCGCGGCGTGGGAGCCACGAGAATGGCATCTCTCCTTTTCTTGCTGCCGCCGCTGCTGCTGCTGCTGCTGCATGCATGACCACGGTGCAAACTGTCGGGTCCAGTTTTCCTGGGTGCGTCTTTTCTACTGTAACAGATAGCAACCTCGGGGATACGCTCACCTCCTCCGGTGGTTGACCCAGCTCTCTCTCCCTCTTCTTTGGAGTACCCTTGCGCCTGTGATACCAAATTATATATAATATATCTATGATATCTTATTTATTGATACATTCAAATCGATCACCCATTATTACAAAACTGATAGATCTTATGATACTTCTGATTTATTCGGGAAAATATTTGATGAATAATTGATATTATTTGACCGTGACAACACAGGAAAATATCATAAATTATTACTATTTTGAATTATTGGTAGCGATCCACATGATGGAGGCCTAATGTATATAACGTGTTGTAGCATTCATGAAATGATGGGCCATATAAAAGAATTAAGATTTATGGGAATAATATCCAACAGTTTTAATATTCAATAAGGAATATGGGAATATATAATTTTATGGAAATAAATATGTAATTCTCAAACTGACAAACGGATATGTATTTAGGTGTCCCGCCGAATCGAAGCATCCGTTAGTTTCACCGGTGGGTGACCCACCTCCATATCTACTTCCGTAAATAATTAGCGCTCTAAAAATCCCTTCACTAATATTTATTATTTTAAAACACCAAAAGTACTGCTCGCCTTCTCTTTTATTCTTTTTCAAATTTCTAACAGCCTTTTTCCCTTCCTCTCTTTCTTTTCTCTTTTCTTTTCCCTTCGATCGAGTCCCCCCTCGCTTCTCTAATCCCCTCCTCGCTCGCCCAACCCCCCCGATTTCTTGTGCGTTCTACTCCATTGCAATCCGCACGCAGAAGAGCGCCGTCGTGGGTGGGGACTCACCGGCGTAGGCGTCTGGGGATGATCGGAGATGCGATTTCTGGATGGACCTCGGAAAATCTTGTGTAACCGCCACGGATGGGTTCTTGACAACGTGGAAGCTCGATCTTGGATGGTTTTCCGTGTCTTGAGGGAATCGTGGGGTGAAAGGAGTGGGAGCTTATGAGGGTTTGGGTCTGCGAGGAGGGAAAGATCGCGGCGGCACCATGTATTTCACCAAGCTCGACGATTCTCCGATGTTTCGGAAGCAGGTGCGGTTCATTTTGTGGTGCCGGACGCTTTAGGGAAATGGTTCCACATTGTCCAAGAATATTCGTGATTTAGTTGGAATTTTATTCTCGGTAGATGTTCTTTTTGCAGCTGGTCTCGTTGTCGGAGCGTAAATAAGCGGTTTCTTGGAAATTTTAGGTTAGATTTGCATCATTGCGACTTAGGTCATGTATCGACGTGTTTGCAGTATATTTGGTATGATCTATCGTATATTACCATGTCACTCATGAGACATTGAAACCGCACGTTGTTCTATGGTGCTGATTCTGGCGAGGAAAACACAACATCCTTTCCGGAAAAGATGCACCTGTTCGTTTCATCTGGGGCAGAATAGTGCTGTTTGTGGTTTCTCGACAGCTCTACTTTTCTTTTATATCTTTTTTTTTGCATTAAAATAATGATAAATATATATCTCACAAAGTAAATCAGATTCCGTATCATTAATCTGCATTCTGCAATTGTTAAATTCATGTGGGTTAAAAACTTTCTGGGTTTAATGTGAAGTGTTTTAGTTGTTTACTATGTAGCGAACCTAATGATCTTGTGTACATCGTGTTCTCTGATGCATCTAGGTCAAGTTTAGGGGGTTAGCTAATGGCTAACTTAATTCTATTCTTGATCAATTTTTATAAGTTCAGTTCTATATGCTGTTTTGGAGGTCAAATAGGGTTAAATTTTGGTATCTTGGAAGTTTAAATTGTTTCCAAAATAAAGGGGCCTATATGCTTTTAATTAATTTAATAATGACTTAATTTAATAATGCTTTTAATTAATTTAATAAAGGGGCCTATATACTCCTAATCGTATCCTTGATTGGATGCTCTTAGTCCATAAGCAAAAGAGTCTAAAGCGGTCTTCAAACATCGTACCGAGTCTTCTTATTTTATCTCATATGATAACCTGGGTTTATTCAAGTAAGGATATTGTAGGTATCTGCTTATGGAGGTTGTACGATTGTCGTAAGAAGATTAGACACCAATTTATATAGAAAAATGAGAAGTTCATCATTGGTTGGAAGCATTCATCTGTTATCTTCTTTCCCTGATTTTCAAAAAATATTTTCTATGGGTGGGATTGTCAGGAAGCTGATCATCATTTTGTTTTGGATAGAATAACTCTTAAACTGATTACTTTGGGCAATTTCCTGCTTGATCTGACCTGAAAGCTAGGCTATGTCATCTTCAGATTTGCAAAGTTATGCATCAATTCCATATAATTACATGCTCAAGATTGTATTTAACCTTCTTGCCTGCATTATTTTTCTGGTGGTGCTACAGAATCAAACATGTTTGTAGAAATATTGTTGTACTTTACAAATAAGAATATTATTCTTAAATGCATCATTCTTTTGTAGTTGGCTTTAAATATGCATTAACATTCGTTATTCAATCATTGAACATTAAGTGGAAACCATTGGCCTCATTAGCTTGTCAGGTTTGAACAAATCCATAGAGTAGATACTGTCAGAGATGTAAATATTTCTTTGGGCATTTTTCTGCTGTGTTATAAATATCAGAATCCACTTGTGATTTGTCTGTATGGTAGGGAACAAAATACATGGCAATATCTAACGGATGAAGTGGCTGAAACACCTTTCAGACACTTGCATCAGAGACACAAGCCTTTGGAACGATTTAATTGCCAACCTATGCCAAAATTAATGGATCGTTAGCTTGACATATATGTTGACAGTTGAAGAACTGAATATCAAATAATATGTTATTCTAGGGTACCATTAGTGCCCCATGGTATATGACCTTGTTTGATTGTGGACTGATAGGTACACCTGGTACATATCCAGACAACCTTTCTTGGTTGCAGGTCTTAGATGTGAGGAGGAAGCTTTTGGTTGTTTTTTCTCAAAACTTAACAAAGCACTTGCTTGTGCTCCACTAAGATTGAAAAGCTATATCAAAACATAGATTCAGGCAACAAGTATGAATCATAAAGCAACGACACATAGATTTAATAAATTTGATGATCAATAGTGAGGTCAATAAGTTACTAATTACCAAATGGAAGGGTATCAAACAGAAAATGATGAAGGTTAGCATGTGCAATTCGGAGTGAGAGTGGAAATAATGCTTTGCAGTCTTCCCTTCAGTTCAAATGGCTCATTTCTGTTTCATTTGTTCGGTCTATGTCTAGAAGGGTCTTTTTTGGTTTATTTCCTTGCTTTGGAAGTTATTAGCACATGCAATAAAAAAATTATTGAAAAGAAAAAGATGTAAGTCTGACTGCAGATAAAGGAAGAGAAAAAGAAGATGTTTTCTTGATTGTCCTGGCCAGATCAAGCATTGTACTGTGCTTCTAAAAAAACATAGCCATGTCCATGCAATAGACTCTCATTTGGACTTTTCCTTGGTGAATAAAGGAGGTCGGTGAAATACCATGCACATGCCATTTTAAGATGAGTAGGTCAATGTACCTGCCTCATTTTTCTCAGTAAATTTTCTTCATGATCATCTTAATAAGTTGAAGCACTCATTGCTTGGTAATGATGGTTTGCACCCTAAAAAGTAACCAAACTTGGATATCTTAAAACAAAATCAGCAAATCCGAAGTTCAAAAGTTCTGAGATTATAAGCTAGTTAAAACTACAATCTGGACGTTACAATGATGATTATGGTTTTGCAAAATTACTGCACTGGTGCAGGCTTCCTACAATGATTATTAGGACCTACAACACTATTTACATTTTGTGGACTCTATTCGATCTCATTTAATCTCAAACAGAGACTTGGTTTATTACTGAATGAGGCTTTTAACTGCATCATTTTTATGGCAAAACCTGTCGGTGGTAATTTGGAAAACAGGTGATAGAAAAGGAAATGATAAATCATGATTTCATCTTCTGTTATCAATGCTTCTGATTCCCCTGATGGTGTTATTTAGTTTTGGACAACTGGATCCCTTTATATTATTCACAAATTTGAATAGCAATGAAACAACAAGGCACCTTTTGCTGTTTTCCCTTCTGATTTTCTCTGAGTTAGATTGTGCTAGTCCTCAAGTGGAACCTAATACCATCAGAGCTCATGTTTGGCTTTCCAGCCCTTTCTTATGCAATTGTATTCTTTACATGCACAGTTCTACTGAAATACCCGAAGCTTCACTGCAGTTTCATCTTTCAATTTTTTATTTGTTCCATCTCTCATATCTATACTATACTGGATGCTGTTGTTGGGAAGAGCATGGGACACTAGATTAGCTGTCTTACTATCTACTCTTCTCACTTTTTCTGTTTTCTCCATTTTCTTATTCGTTAGTCATTTATCTTGTTCATTTAAGAAAGTATCTGTGGATATCTGGTCACTAATCTTGTTTGCTATGTGTTTCACTGAAATTGCATGTCTCTAAGAATTAAGTCATCCATGATTAAACAACAAGGTGGGGGTGAAGTACCTGGCACAATTCTGCAGCATTATATTTGATTATATTCACTACATAATTATTCAACGTAATCAGAGTAGAAAGGACATATGATTAGCGTGAGATCAATCTTTTTCCTTGTTTTTTAGAAACTAAACTAGCTTATCATGTACAATATGTTGCATACCATTAATGCTTTATTTGTTAGAGGCTGGTAAAAGAACTTTTAGACCATTTGCAAGCATTTGCATTGGAAAAACTATTTTTCAATTTGTATTTTTTTTCTTTCTCATACTTGGCTTTCTCTTCATGATAAACAGATTCAATCACTCGAAGAAAGTGCAGAATCATTGAGGGAGAGATGTCTAAAATTTTATAAAGGATGTCACAAATATACGTATGTCCAAATTTACATTGTTTTCACATTTTCTATTGTCCCTGAACTCAGTCCTTGCAAACAATTTAGATTTACATGACAAAATAGGTTTACATATTCTGCAATGATTGTGTTGGCTGCATCTTAGGACTTGTAAAACTTGTTTCAAGAGCATATTTTCAATTAGTTTTTATGTAAAAAATTTAGAGACATTTGTCTCTTTTGGATAAGTTTCTATTTTTCACTTTTAGACTATAAGAGTCCATTTTTTGAGTTGTAATGAGTTTAGTGTACTCTTTCTTTCATCTTTTTTCTTGGTCTAAAGTCAGGTTTTTGAAGTTGTTTTGAGCTAAATGCCAAATAGCCTTATCCTTGTATTGATATATTTATCACCTACTGGACATTTGTATTATAAAATTCACTGTGAAATTTGTCCTGGATTTATAGCTTGAATATAATGGTTGCTTGACACCTGATTGATATATTGTACTAAGTGTTTGGTGATCAGTATATCTGTATCCAGATACTTATATTCAATCACACAAACATTTTTTTTGTCATCTGTGAAGGATGCAGACTTCTGTCTTCCTACATATACTGGGACAGCTACTTGTTTATTTGCTTTTTGACAAAGAGGCATTTTCTCCTTGAAACAATTGGAGATTGCCTAATAACTAAGGTTCGAAATACCATACCATACCGGCGTTTCAACGTTTGCTCGGTACGGTACGGAACGGTATATCGAGCGGTATATATATATATATATATAACACTTGCAGGCGGTATATATATATAAATTAATATATATATATAATATTATATATTTATTTATTTATTTAAAAGGCGATGTCGCATCGCCTCGGTGACGTCGCCTTTTCCTTCCCCATGCGGGGCGATGTCGCCGAGCCTTTTTCTAATATATTTAAATATAAATATATATATTATTTTATTTTATTATTATTATTCGTTTCGCCCGGTAGCGGGCGGTCCGCGTATCGGTATATCGTCGGACCAGTACGTACCACCAGTACCGGACGGTATTATTCGGTATTGCCTACCTTGCTAATAACAGATCATATCTGAGTATCATTTTGGTAGTAGATTTAGAGAAATGTATAGGAGTTATATTTTTCTCACCAAACATTTTTGTGAAATAAATGGAATAAATATAGGCAATAATTCTGTTTTTAGTTTTTAAAGTCCATGAGAAATCTTGTACATATGAAAGGATAATAATGATGGTTAACCTTTGGGTTTAACATTTCTGTGGTGCAGCAGTTAATACAAATTTGAAATCATATACGGTGATTATTGTCAAGGATGTTGTTATCTTTTTTAAGGATTAATTATAGATTATCCCCAGTAATTAGCTACCTTTAGCATCCCGGTTCCTATACTTTCAAAAGTTATATTAAAATCTCTATACTTACAAAAGTGAAACTTTTAATCCCGTTGCTTCAACAAAACCTCTTTCTCTCTCTCTTTTTTTCTTACTCTGTGAAATTATCTTTTTAACCTTGTATAAGGATCTCAATATTTCACTTTCGTAAATATAGGGATCCCAATGTAACTTTTAAAAGTGTAGGGACCGGGATGCTAAAGACAGCTAATTACAGGGGATAATCTGTAATTAGTCCTTTTTTTAATGATGTCTGGCGTAGTACTTATTGGTCCTAACTGTTGGATTGTATTCTCCTTTGTGGATACTTTTAGTAGATGATATGTGATGGAGCTGAACCACCGTCTTAATTTTGAATGAACCAGACTGGGTCACCTACTTCTTTATAAGCCTGAGCTTATTGTTTCAAAGGGGAACTAAGCCACCAGATTCACTTTGTTTTGCATTATGATTTCGAGAATTTTGTTTGGCAAATATTAACATTAACCATTGATGGGGGAGGAAGGAAGAAAAGGGGGTGGTGGGTGGGGGAATTTCGTTTCTTCTGCTTCCATCTTTGTGCAGCTTTCTGTTGAAAACTCCATCCTGAAACAGAGAAAAACCTGGAGGACAATGCCAGTGTGCAAATAAGCTTTTCAATTTTCCTAGCAATTTCGAGAATGTCTTCCTGTCATTGCCTTCATTTTGATCTACATGCAATTTGACCTACATACATACATACATACATACATACATACATACATATATATGTTCATATACATCTATATATATACATATACATATGAGCATATATAACCAAACTGAGCCTTTTTCGTGCCTCTATCCTGCCTTCTGTTACTTTATGAGGTTCTGCTACTGAATTGCAGAGAAGGACTTGGGGAAGGATATGATAGAGATGTTGCATTTGCAAGCTCTCTTGAAATGTTTGGAGGAGGGCATAGTGACCCCATTAGTGTTGCTTTTGGAGGTTCGTCCATGTTATTATTTACCTTTCAGTAATTTTTTTGAGCAGCTGATTGTTCATTTGGTTGGTGGATATTCTGTTTTGCACATGGTTCTAACACAGTAAAAGAAAGAACAGAAGTTTTCTACCACTCTTTGTACAAGCCAGATTTTGAGCTGGCAGCCACCATCCTTTAATGCATCTTTCCATGTGATGTTAACTAAGCAATAAGCATATGTTAAAGTAATTAATTCCTTTTTGCTGTCTCATCTTCTTTGGGAGAAGTATCATTTCTTCCACGTAATTTCTGGCTATGATTAGGTGCTGTTACAATTTTGACAAAGCTATGGCTTTGAAAATATAACTAAGAAATTGAAAATGAAGTTACTCTGGTCTCGTGATGATGAAATTACTTCCAGTACTTTTATATTGCTGGCATTTTGCTGTAATTTTGTTGTTTGTCCATATGAAAATACAGATCAAAATAAACCATATATCCTTTATTTTTGATGACTTGTCATTTGCAGGTCCTGTTATGACGAAGTTTACCATCGCTTTGAGAGAAATAGGAACCTACACAGAAGTTCTACGTTCTCAGGTAAGAAGCATAAACTTGTTTGCTGACCAATATGCACAATGTCTATTGACTTTGCTATTGATTGTTTGTTCATCTATGCTTTTTATTTAAACTAAAGAGTTGTACATGTATGACGAGATGGAACTGCACTTCCATGTTTATACGTCTACGTGCATGCATAAGTTAAATTGACTTTCTTTTCCAGAACTTCCTTAAGCAAGTGCATACTGTAGAAACATAGTAGTATGTTTATGCTAAATGATTTCCTGTTCTAGAACTTCATCAAGCAAATGAATATTTTAGGAACTTAAAGTATGTTGTTTCTGTTTTGCTGGCAAATTATTATGAGAATAAAGTAAACAGACCATATCCTTAGGTTCAGTTGTGTACCGTACAGGAAATGAATTTAAAATGATTTCCATTAAATGTTTAAGATGACCTAGATATTAGAGAAAGCAAGGTTAATTACATTTTCCAGAGTCCAAGACAAGTGTCTATGTGATATGGTTGAAGGTCATTATAATGCAGCACTGTAGTTTCTTCTACCCCATTACTTGCTTGTGAGTAGATAACACAACAACAACAACATCATATTGTCTCAACTATTTGGAGTCGACTATATGAATCTTTTGCTGCAATTGAGCTTTGTATAAGGTTATATTCTTAGTTAGATTTAGTGTATTTAAATCCCTATTTATAGTTTTATAGTTTCTAGGAAAGTCTCTTTAGCTCCCCTTTACCTCTAATTGAACAACTAATAAGAATTGTTTCACATCTTATGACTATAGCTTCTGTAGGTCTCCTTAGCACATCTCATCACTATATCTAATTTTTACGATGAAAACATTTTTTTTCTATCTTTTCTGGTAACACTATACATAAACCCTTTTTGTATATATTGTTTCTTAATTGTCCAAAACTCAGATTCATAAAAACATGTAAGTCTAAGAACAATTATATAGAATATTTCTTTTAATATAAGAGGTACTTGATGATCACATAAAACTCCTAGTGCCCCACTTTATCTTAACAGTTAGTTTTTACTCTGAATAACAGCGATTTAAAAAGTGCAAGGCGCCAAAAGGCACCAAGGTCCAAAAACGCCCGAGGCGCTAGGCGTTCGCCCGAGCGATGCGAGACGGTAAAATATAAAAATATATAATATAATTAATAAATGAATGAAATATAAAAATATATAACAATAATTTTAAATAAATGAAAATTAACAGTATTAAAATCAAAATAATATATTATTAATCTATTAACAATATTAAAAATTAATAATTTCAAATAAACCTAACAATATTAACAGTATACAGTATACTGTATACTATTAACAGTTTACAGAAGGAGAAGGAAGAGTGTAAGAGGGAGCTGATTGAGAAAAGAGGAAGCGGCAGCGGGAGCGAGGGTGGGAGTGTAAGGAGGTAGCAGCAGCGGGAGTAGGAGTGGCGACAGCGGCAGCGGTTGCAAGCAACGACAGTGGCGAGCAACGGGAGCGGGAGTGGCAGCGGCAACAAACAGGGTTAGGGTTGGGCAGCAACAGCTGATATCGGTTTTAGTTGGTTCGATTGAACCAACTAACCACTGGAGACTGAACCAGACCTAAAATCCTGGTTCGATTGCCTGGTTTAACCCAGGCGCTCGCCCGAAGCACCCAGCGCCTGGGCTCGGGCGAGCGCCCAGGCGGCGCCTCTTTGAAGCACATCGCCTGGAAGTTTAGCAAGGCGCTCGGGCCTCGCCTCGCCTTGCCCGAGTGCCTTTTTAAATCACTGCTGAATAATATTTTCATCGATCTCACATCTTGTTGAATACTAGTCCACTACCTAAAACTTTTATTTGATGAATTTCTTATCCATCCAACTTAACTATTTCCTTATATCTACTCCTACTACTAAAATTACATCTCACGTATTCTATTTTATTTTTACCTAACTCGAAACTTTTAGTTTCGAAGGTCTATCGCCATAACTATGGTTTGGAATTAATGTTATTTAAACTCTCATCCACTAAAATAATATCATCAATAAATAAAATACACCAAGGAGGTCTATTCATAGTTCATCCATCACTAAGTGAAAAAGGTACGAATTTAAGGTTCTATAAAACTCATTAGACACACTCCTTGTAGTTCAACAACTAGTGACTACACTATCATATATCTCCTTTATAACATCAATATAATTAATATACACATCCTTCTTTTTAAAACCTACCCAAATAAATCTCTAGTAACTCTGTTATAAGTGTTCTGTAAATCAATAAAAATCATATATAATTTTGTTATTCTCTCTATATTTTTTTCCATTAACTGTGTTAATAAATAAATGGCTTTAAGATCTTTCAGGCATAAAATCAGATTGATATTTTAAGATATGTATTTCACATCTTACTATATATAATTAACATCTTATTATAAGTAGCCACAAGGTGCTCATGTGCTCACCTAGGCGTCTGAGTAAGGTGAGGCGATGCGTGTCCCAAGCCATCTAAATTCTTTAGGCGGGCGATTTCAATTTTGCGCTGATTAGACATGCTCGAGGTGAGGCCCAAGCGCCTCCAAATTCAATTGGTCACCTGTTAGGTGTGTGCTCGAGCCTGAGGTCTAGGCAGCCTAAGTGGTCGCCTGGTCCAAATGGACCTAGGTTAGGCTTGAGTTGAATCCAAGTTGGTTTGGATCAACCAAATCACGTGACTTAATCCCCTCCCCTCGCGCAAGAGAGAAACCATGTCACTCGATGAGCATACGTGAGAGAGAAACCCTTTGCTTCGAGGCTTTCAAGCGATACTTTCGCAGCAAACAACAGTCTTCTCAGTGACTCTTTTTTCATCGGACCAGACTCTTCCCATCAACGTTTTTGTCGTTGGACTCAAGTCTGCCCACTAATGCTTTCATCATCGGACTCGAGCCCCTCTCCCTGTGGATGATGCTTTCCGCCCTCGACAACCACCAATGCTGCCGGTGGTGCAGTCCCCTCCCCTCCTCTCTCTCTCTCTCTCTCTCTCTCTCTCTCTCTCTCTCTCTTCTCCCTGTTCCCTCACCCACCCACCCCCCCCCACACTCTCAACTCTGTCTCTCTCTCTCTAGAAGTTCATCATGATGTCAAGCTTGAGACCACTGCAACAAGAATCAGGTAGCGTGAAACTCACTGACTTGCTTATTCTTTTGACATTTTATCTTCATATTTTGATCCATGATTTGTTTATTTTTTGCAAAAAGGAAAGTCATATTTTAATATTATGTTTAGTTTATGGTTATTTAGTGTTGCATTTATTATATTTTCTTTTAGATCGGATGAGATTCTTCGTACATGTGGCATATTTTTGAGATTTATAAATCATAGGAATAAGCCAGATTATTTTTGTTGATATTGCATGTAGTGAACTGAAAACTGAGATACTTTCACAGAAATCATTTCTTTTTTGTCGAAAAAAACTTGTTTTGTTCTTTACTCTCAAATGTTTGTTTGTTTTCTATTGGCTAGTTGGAAAAACATATCTTAAATAGTCAAATTTGGTGTAAGGTGGAGTAGCATGGCATCCTTGCCTTCCGTCTCTTACACGTTTGTTTTGTTGAGACTTTTTGCTGGTAAAACATGTACTAAATAGTCAAATATGGTATTTTTAAAGTTATTCATAAGTATGGATAATGTATGTGGTTCTGTGGCAAAATTATGGATCTGTTTGCTTTAGGCATTCTTTTGTGGTAATCAAGTGAAACTTCTATTTTGGCTCATGATTAAGTAGGATTTTACTAAAAGCAATCTCAGTTAAAAGGTATTAGCAGTGATATAAAGAATATTATCCATAAACAAATCCAGACAACTTAGACAAACTGCTCAGTGATATACCATAGTAAATTAACTGCAGTTCTGGTATCTCGCCTGATATGTCCCACTCAATCTATATGTGCTAAATTGATGCTGGCAATGTGCACTTTGTTGTATCTGATATCTTAGTCTTTTCTTTGCAATGAGGCAATAGCCAAACAGCTTCTAGCTCCAACTCCATTGTTTGCCTTATTGCTTTGCATTATTGGAATGAAGATTGTCATTATCTGCTAGTTGTTATACAAGTGAAAAATAAATGCTGATTTTTTTAGTGCTATTTGTTTCTGATTTAGGGTGTTTTGTCTGACTTGGTTTGATATGCTTAATTATATTTTTAGTGCTAGTGAAAATTAAGGATTCCCATAACCTGCTAGTCGTTTGACCTGAAATCTTATTACCTGATTGTTTTGATCCTTAATTATATTTTTTTGATAATTTTTATATTGGTGAGTCATGAGTGGCGTTTTGGATTCTTAGTGCCTTTTGGAGCCATGACTACCTGGCTGGGATTATATGGTCAAAATTGCCTGAAAGGCTGATTTAGATACATTTATGAACTACCTGTAGAAGTTCTGTTCATAATACTGCATCAGGCCTACTTAATTTGCTTCATGCTGCCTTTGCATTCACATGTTGATCATTTAATAGATGCAAACTGAACTTGGCAATTTGTCTTAATTCTTAACCAAGTCAAACCTTGTATTTGCTGCATAGAATGTATTTTCCTTTTTATATAAAGCAATTTTCTTTTGGTGCTGACTTTTCTTCTCCTCCTTTGATCCAGGTTGAGCACATGTTAAATGACAAACTACTACAATTTGTAGACATAGATTTGCATGATGTTAAGGTGCAGCCATTTCCTGTTACGTTCCTTTAACCTCACATATTTTGTTCTAAGCACTTGTAACCAAGGTTTATAGAATCACGTCCTCGATTCTGGCATGTTCTCTATTGTTTGACAAGACAAGCAACATGTGAACTTTTACATGTACCTTACCTTGTGGCACAATGATAATCTAGGCAGAGATATGTGTAACTCACTGATGCTGGACAACCACCTGCCTTTGCTTTGTGTTTCTATTGAACTGTAGTTTGTATCACCTTGTTACAGGACGCACGTAAGAGGTTTGACAAGGCTAGCCTTTTATATGACCAGGTGTGTATTTTATATGTCATTTGCTATATATGCTTAGGTCTTGGTAGTTTGTGCAGTCTCATCGACTAAGTTTGATATGAAGAGCTCTCACATCTGCACATCTAATTGATAATATTCCAGAACTAATATGTTGTGATATATTTGATTAACCCTCTGATTTTTGGTATCTTTTGTTTGGGCTGGAACTTTTTCTTTAATAACTGAAGAAGAATTTATCAATAAGAGAAGTAAAAGTGTAAATAGATGACAAGTATAAATAGATGAAAGGTCATCATCCAAAAGGAGAATACAAATTAAAAGATTAGTTTAAGTTAATACATAAGTATTTGCTTATCTCATTCAAGGTCATTAAAATAAATCTTTTTGCACCATGGTTAAAGGGATTTGGCTTTACCTAGATTGGAAAGGAACATGGTTGCATCCACTTGGATGATGTCTTGGCTATGGCAATTCTTGGCAATAGACTCTAATGTAGAAAAAGGGAGAAAAGCAAGCTTTTCACATGGAACGTCTTTTTCTTAAATTTGGTATTATCTGCATGGGGTCTCCCCTTTTGTTTTTTCTATGCATACTAAGTCATGATCTTTGGGTGAGCCATATATCTTATCTTCTATGTTTTGATATGTAATGATTTGAGTATATTATTTATTGGCAATAGATTCATATTATTATTCACTATTATTTTATTTTGGAAGAACTTGTGTATATTATTTTTCATTGTTTTGTTGGTTTTGTGGTAACCTTGTGATTAAGTTTCATGAGTTCCTTAATCTTCTTAGTTTCTTAATTTTATTATTATTATATAAATTATATGTATATATATTACTTTGTCATAATTTTGCTTTAATTCATTTTTCTGATCAATTCATTCTCCGAACTAGTTGACCATATTCGAACCTGATCCTGATCCTCTGGATCTTGCTTTTAGTGTTCCTGAAATTTGTCGCCACAGAGGCAACAGAGAAATATCTATTCTCTAATAAATAATGATTGCTTATCCAATTTTCCTGGTCAAAGAAATCAAACAACTGAAACGTAGCGTGACTTAGTATATTTCTGTCATCATACATAAATCCCCAAAAGTGAATAAGAATGATCTCTTTATATTTTAGGAGTTTGGCTAGTCTAACTCCTTGCCAGATATATTGGCAAGCTCATTCCAAAGGCTCTGATAAGCTACACAATGCAAAAATGGCAAATCTAAAATTCACATGGTTCATTATAGCTTTCATGGTATCATGCGCACTCATTTGCTGACAAGGCTTTATTGAGTCACTGTACTTGCATTAGATTGTTGGTGTTAATCTTATTAATGACCAATCATCAGGTAAAGGTGCCTCAGCTTTCCCAATTTGTTGAGCCAAAGGAAAAAGGCTTTGGATTTGGATTAGTAACAAGGAAAGCAAATTTACAAGAAAAAGGACTGATTAATGATCTGTATCTTCCATCAGGATTACAAATGAACCAAATTTGTTAGGCGACAAGGTAAGATGTGCCTTTTGTCATTTAAATTTTTTGACAAAGTTCTTAAGCTACTAGGTAAGATTGGCCGTCTCTCATTAGATTTTTGACAAAGTATAAGTTTCAAGCAAGGTTTAAAATCTCGATCTGTGTGACTAGTTGGCTGCCAAACCATCACTCTACTAGTATGCATTGTTGTACCAACACTCGGTATGGACCAGTACCATCCATACCTAAGAAAAGGAGTGAGAGAAAGAGTGGGGGGTGTGGTAGGAGAAGATGGCAACATGTACCGAAGGAGGAGGTGACTTGGTGGACAGCTTTCAGCAACTGCTTTCACCCACTAGTATTTAGAGAAGTTAAAAGCTTGGTTCCATGAAACCAAACAGGTATCTAAAGTATAGTAACTTGTGTACGATTAATGAGCAAAAGAAAACAGATAATAGGATAAAAAGACAAAATGGTTTCATTTCTCTGCCTAAATCCTCCTAAAAGAACAATTGCAGTTGTAGATAGCCACTTTTAGTGAATTCAAGGAAAAAGCTGGTGCTTAATGTGATTACTTGAAGGATAACATAACTTCAAAGATTAAAGGGTTAATCTAAATCATAAATCTGGCTAAAGATGTAAAATCAGAAGTTATCTAACTTCCCAGGGTTGCTTTTTTTGCAGCTTTCTTTTCTGTATGAGAAATCTTTTCAATGATTTAATAATATATAACCATTGTGTTTATTGTGATGGTAGGTCTTGAACTGTGAGCATTGAATCTTGTCATTGTTTCGGTTAAAAAAATTCTTGTCATTGTTTTGACTATCGTAAGACCTATGTAGCTTTCCTTAAAATGATATACTTTACTTTTAATCTGAATGTGTTCTCTATGTCGATTGACTTTTGGTATAGAACCTTAGGTGCCTCGTTTATCATTTAGTCAGTGCAAACTAAAACTAGTGTGCCATACATGTTTATAGCACTAGCTATGCTATTCTCCTAGACATGGAAAGGTGCTTCTGCCATACAGAACTATCTGGTTGTTGCCGTCTGAGTATGAAACTTACAAGTTGGACCCTGTGGTAAAGGTGAATTCTATGGTCCGGACAATATTGTTATTATGCGATTGTTTTTCATCCTACCTAATCTTTTTTTACTTGTGCTCTTTGACCATGTCTCTTCAGATGATTCTTCACATTATGGGAATTATACCTAGATGTAATGACTGGACATCTAAGCAGGTTCTAGTAATAAAAATGCCTTCAGCCAAAGTCAATTAAGGTTGTGAAGGAAAAACTTCTTGGATTACGTATGCATATCTTCATTCTACTATCAAGTGCGTCCCTAGGTCTCCTAAATAAATATTGAGGCCTTGACATAGTTTCCTGTTAATAGATGTTAAAAGTTTTATTCTTCCACATAGTACAAGTTCTAAAATTAAAGTAAATGCATTAAGGCCAAGGTTTTAATTACTGATACTGTTTCTCGTACTGGAATCTTAGTGTAGTTGGTGTTTCATGCTATTTGAAACCTTGAATTGACATTAAAATGTTGAAGGAAAGATTTCTGTGTCAAAGCTAGCAAGTGAATCCCTAGGCCTTGGGTATTTGACTGGAAAAATTCCTCAAGATAACTTCCCTGTCATTGAGGTAAAAAATGTCTCCCTTTCTTTCAATCAGCTTGAGTGTGAAATATCTGCAACTTATATAATTTATGATACCTGTCATCGTATCTAATATGATGGGTGATGAGATGTATTTAACGGTTATTCTACTTAATGATATCATTTAGCTTCGAATTTATGTAATCATAAGTTAAGATCTTCATTAATTATTGCTTAGTATCTAAAAACTATTCCTCCATAATATGGTCTGTGGCTGCATGTATATACGTATATTCTTATATATATGTACAGACCCACACACATACATATGTATATCTATACATGTATATATATAGGCAAGCATGGTTGGTAAAATTGATTGATTTATTGATTGTTAATTATTCTTGGTATTTCATTCTTATCCTGGAAATTGATTCGCATTTTTTTTTGGCCACAGGCACGTGAGAAGTATCTAGCGCTAAAGAAAGGCACAAAAGCAGACATAACAACAACCTTAGAGGATGTAAACTCTATCACCTTTTTGTACTAAAAGTGATTTTCTATTACAACATGGTGATTCATTTTGTGCATTGTTTCCTTCTGAGTGACCATAAGGTAGTGCCTTTAATTGTGTGTTGCAGGAACTCCACATTGCGAGATCTTCATTCGAGCAAGCCCGTTTTGATCTTGTAAACACTTGTCGATACACTTTTTTATCCTCATAATTAGAAATTGTTTTTGCATATTCATTCTGTAGATGCATAATATCCTATCATGGATCCTTTTCATTGCCAGGTTACTGCTCTTTCTAACATTGAAGCAAAAAAGAGATATGAACTTTTGGAGGCTGTTACTGGAATTATGGAAGCTCATCTTCGTTACTTTAAACAAGTAATACATCTGTTGTCTTTTTATTTGATTTTTCATCATGTCTATAAATAATGTGGCTCTTTTGGTGGTTTTTTCAGGGATATGAGCTACTACATCAGATGGAGCCATATATCCATCAGGTTGTTCTATAGGACATATCTCTGATCGTGATTCACTTTCTATTTTTGCTCCTCATAGAATTTGGTAGTAGTCAATTTTTTAAAATGATGCCACATACTATACCACAACCTTCATTATAAACCATATCTATTTGATATACATTTCATCAACATTTACAATATAATTTCATGGGAAAACTCTGCTTCATTTACACTTTTAGTAAGCATATTGATGACATTCTAGTCTATTAAATTTGTAAAAACGCATGCCACCATATACATGTAAAGCAAACAACTTTTCTGTAAGGTTTCATGCTAAATCTTTGAAAGAATAAATAAGATATATTAAGTTTAGCATGTCAGTTCCTCAATCTTTAGGCCTTTCCAAAGGCTAGGAGAATTGATTATTGCTTTATAATTGCATGAGTTTAAACTGCAACAATTAAGTTAGGATTTATCTGCATGCCAACTATTCTTCTATATTCAAGGAAGGTCTCTATCTTATATTAGATCTGTTCACGGTGAGGATTTCAGAATCAATAGATGGTGGATCTCAGGTGTACGAAAGTGTTAATTTTTGTTCATATCTTTCACGACATGTTTCTTGAGTCCAAGGTTTACCGTACCATGGCGTACCACTCAGTATAGGCGCGGTATGTACCGGTCCGACAAGGGACTGAAATGGGTGGTTCATCGGTATGCCCCTATGTACCATGTGTCGGTACGCTTGGTATGGCTCGGTACAGCTTGGTATGTATTGTACTGACAACTGTTCGATATATCGGTATGGATTAGTTAGGCGAACCATGCTTTGAGTCCTTATTTGTTAGAAAATTATTGAACCTTAGTGATGTCAATGCCATGTATATCAATAATTTTGTTCTTTATCTGTAATGATTTTCTGTGTCCTTTATTAATGTCTTCAATTTACAGAAAAAATAAAGATGTCTGCTTAAACTTCAAGGTAAATGTCTTTTTCTGCGTTTCGCCCTTAGTTTTACCATGTAGAATCTCGCATATGCTCCCCACCTGTAAGTTTAATACTAACTTCAGGCATGAAAAGTCTTAAGAGTAGCATGGCAAGGTTCTGCAGTTCATCTCATTCTCTAAGAAAGAACTGGTTCTCATTGTTCTCAAGTATGCTTAAAAAGATTCCTGCTTGTATTTCTTGTTGAACATTTATGGACTTTACCTGTATCTTTTAGACATTGCTTTCTGGTCTATTGCATGGTACACCTGTAAGTTTGACTTAAGCTATAGTTTTTTAGGCATCGAGTCTGAAACCTGAGATCATGTATCTGTTGGTTGATGGCAATCTGATGTATGTTTTGTTTTTCTGAAGGTTCTGGCTTATGCACAACAATCAAGGGATAGATCTAAGTATGAACAAGCCGCACTTATAGAAAGGATGCAAGAGTTCAAAAGACAGATTGACCGAGAAAGTAGATTGTCTGCAAATGGGTCACATGATTCTCCTAATGGAGATGGTATACAAGCTATTGGAAGGAGCTCACATAAAATGATAGAGGCAGTGATGCAATCAGCTGCAAAAGGAAAGGTAACATGCTCAATCAAATTCCACTTTGCATAGCTCTATATATTAGGTTGGACAAAAAATCTTTAGTTAGGTATTGTAGAGCTAGGTTCAAACTCATGGATTTAGAAGTTCATGCCTCTTTCCGATTATCAGGTTCAGACCATCAGACAAGGTTATCTTTCGAAGCGCTCATCTAACTTAAGAGGTGATTGGAAGAGAAGGTTCTTTGTTCTTGATAGTCGAGGCATGTTATACTATTATCGTAAGCAATGGATCAGATCATCTGTAAGTCTACCTCAGTTGTATATAACTAAAAACATTGGATAAATTAGTGTCGCTGTGTAATTGGCTTAGTGTGCTCCCGTATGATCTTACCCTTTGAATGTTCTTCATGCTTTAGGGAGGAAACCATTCTAATCCGCGAGGTCATAATTCTTCTGAACATGGTTCTGGATTATTGAGTCGATGGTTTTCTTCTCACTATCATGGTGGTGTACATGATGAGAAATCTGTTGCACGTCACACTGTAAACTTACTCACATCGACAATAAAAGTTGATGCAGACCAGTCAGACCTGCGTTTCTGCTTCAGGATTATTTCACCAACAAAGAATTACACTTTGCAGGTAGAATGTGAGGCCTTCAGGAAGAGACAAGCTTGTAATTCAATTAATATGTGTCTAGTGGGGTGGAATATGTTGTGTACTTGCTTCAAATGAGCCCTTTTGTCTATTGTTTTGAACTTGATGTTTACATTGTCTTCATCATCATTATATGTTAAAGCTATCTTCTCTCATGGACTAATCAATAGGTTTTTTTTATTTTTATTGTTTGCAGGCCGAGAACGCCATGGATCAAATGGATTGGATTGAAAAAATAACTGGTGTTATTGCTTCTCTGCTGAACTCTCAGTCACCTGAACAGGTTGGTGAGGAAGCATCTATGTGCTAGCATGTCCAGATAGTCAATGAACCAATTTAAAAAGTTGTTCTTGAATTAATTTCAGCACCTCCTTACAAGCCCCATGGGTGGTGGCCACCATCGAGCAGCCAGTGAAAGCAGCTCATTAGGTAGCTCATCCGATCTTGATCAGTTAGCAAATGAAGATTCCTCATTGGAAAAGAGCAGTGTTAGTGGGCATTTTGATCGATGTATTAAAAGCTCACAACATTATAGATTTAACTCAAAGCATGAGAAACCAATTGATGTGCTACGAAAAGTATGTGGCAATGATGCATGTGCTGACTGTGGTGCTCCTGAACCTGATTGGGCATCCCTGAACCTTGGAATTCTTCTTTGCATTGAGTGTTCTGGGGTTCACCGTAATCTTGGTGTGCATATATCGAAGGTAAGCCTTGGGTTGATACCACGCCAACGTATATGGTGATTCTGTCTAATGTTTCAGGAATGTGTATTTAGGAAAAATGAATTTGTTGGTAACCGCTTTCTTGTCTATATGTTTTAGTTGTTCTTTTGTTGAAACACAAACTCTTCTTACTTGATGAGCTGTTTCTTCATCTTTCTTGGTGTAATTTCAAGTAACTTTTCCCTAGTACAAAGGAGTTTAGCAGTTAATCACAAGGAACTTGTGTTAAATGTCAATCTTTTTGCATTTAGTGTCTTTGAGGTGATAAATGCCCTAATAACAGAGGTTGTCATTTCCATGTTGTTGTAGACCTTTTCATATTTAGGTGAAATTATAAGTTACTAGAAAAATCATAGAGTAATGATGGAGAGTTAAGACTACTTTTGTTCATAGGCAACTAAGCACTTGTTCTGTGTTGCAGACTACATCTGCAGATGACTAACCAATAATATGTAGCAAGCTGTAACACGTAATCAGAATCACAGGCAACTAAACACACCATTACGTGTATGACTTAAAAGTGCTTACCCAACAGGCAAGCTGTCTGCGGGTCCATTCGTTCTGAAACTCTCATCATAGGCTTCTTTTCTAGGCTAAATAATAGAGTTTTAGTAAGAACTTGTCAACAACCCAATTAGACCAAACAAGCTGTGCTCCATATCACCTCGAAGAAGTATTCAAATTTTAACTACTTGTGAATGCTTGCAAACCATTATATAGAGACATATATGAGGGTTCAGCCCTTGATGCCTCATAACGACGCTCCAACCAACCCAAACCTTAGTGACTGTTCTGAAGTTACACAGAACTTGGCTGACTAGTTGTAAACATAATGCACCTTATGAGAAAACCAACTTAAATGATGCAATATGCCAATATGTATGATTTATTGCATTGGTCCTAGGGATATGGAACTTTCTTTTCCCTGAAGGAAGCAAATTCTGCATCAATGATTTCCGTGGTTTCTGAAATTCCATTTGTGCCACACTTAAGAGTGCCTGCATTAATTCTAATCTTCTTTTTAATAGAAAAAATAGCCTATGCTGAAGGATTTTGAACTGATTGCCGATTAATAATTATGCTGTATCTGGTCAGCTTTCTTTTTGGTTCTTAAATAGCGTTAAATGTTTATGTCCATGTTTACAGGTAAGATCTCTAACGCTTGATGTTAGAGTCTGGGACCCTTCTGTTATTAGTCTGTTTCGATCGTTGGGTAACACATTTGCCAACTCCATCTGGGAGGAATCGGTGACTAGTTGTAAACATAATGCACCTTATGAGAAAACCAACTTAAATGATGCAATATGCAATATGTATGATTTGCTTTTATATGCATTGGTCCTAGGATATGGAACTTTCTTTTCCCTGAAGGAAGCAAATTCTGCATCCATCAATGATTTCCGTGGTTTCTGAAATTCCATTTGTGCCACACTTAAGAGTGCCTGCAATTAATTCTAATCTTCTTTTTAATAGAAAAAATAGCCTATGCTGAAGGATTTTGAACTGATTGCCGATTAATAATTATGCTGTATCTGGTCAGCTTTCTTTTTGGTTCTTAAATAGCGTTAAATGTTTATGTCCATGTTTACAGGTAAGATCTCTAACGCTTGATGTTAGAGTCTGGGACCCTTCTGTTATTAGTCTGTTTCGATCGTTGGGTAACACATTTGCCAACTCCATCTGGGAGGAATCATTTCTGATGACAAGTAATGGAAAATCTGGGGATGTCTCTAGGAGGTAAAATATTCATAACCTGGAAAACTGGTGGAAATTTCTTGCAATTAAAAATTTCTAATATATATGCTTGTTATGCAGTTTGTGTACACTTGACAGGAATCAAGAGCATTATTATATCAGCAAGCCTAAACATTCAGATCCAATTGCGGTGAAGGAGAAGTTCATTCAAGCAAAGGTATCATACAAATTACTTGTCAATCTCAATTCACTCAATCAAGATCCCTCTTTGTATTTATTGAATACGTTCAATACATATCATTGGAAGCAGTTTTGGGCTTTAACCATTTATTTCACATTATGAAAAATTTTATGTAAACTGATTCTGAGAAAGCTGTCTGGTGGAATTAGGGAGAACACCAAGTTTTTGGGATATGCTGACAAAACATTGTACAAAGTGAAAATGCTACTTGTCAGCCACTTTTTAGCATATGATAGATTTCCATTATGATGATGGGACTACTTTCTATATCTTGGGCATAATCACCTACTCTTCCCCAAAGTGATTACATATCTTAAAATTCTGTATATTGACATAAATAGAAAATAAGTTGGAAGTTTTCTGCTAATTCTTTCAATAACTACAATCTTCACTAAAGTGGTTCATGTTTCATTAATTATAATGGACTGGAAAATTCCCTTGTAATTTTACCTGAAAGCAGTTGTCGTGATTAGATATGACATGAATAAAAGCTAACTGTATTGACTTTTGGTTTCAGTAAAGATTTGATATACACTATTAGTTTTTGTTCTAATGGTGAAAAATAAATGCCATGCACCACACGGTTTATATGAGCAAAACATGCAAGTAAATACTTATTTCTTAGCAGTATAATTAGTAGATATTGTCTTGCAAGAGCTAAGTTCTTTTTTTTTTGTGTGTTGATGCATTTCCTTGGTATGTATTATATCTTTTGAGTTCTATTTGCTAGACCGTTTAGCTTAGGATTGCAGGGATAGTGGTCTAAAAGTATGTTCTACTGAAAAATAAATGCAAGTGTGGGATCAGAAGAGTATAACAACCTTGTTCAAATATATGTCTAGGAATTATTTTTTCATAAAACCTGGCACCCTTAGGGCATAAGAAAGTCTCTCTAAAAAATGAACCTTTTATCCATTGGAAAGGAGGAAAAAAATAAAAGTGGGGGGATGTTTCAGCTTCTCAGTTTATGTGCTAAGTATTTTTATAATGCAGTTTTAATATTTTTCTAGACAGGCAAAGATGAAAGTTTACTTTATTGCTTTCAATGCATGACAAAATGGACTCTGGTATTCCCAGGTACTTTGAGGCCAACTGCAAGATAAAATTTTATATTCTTGGTGATAGTTACTGGAAAAGTGCATTTTTCCATTAAATGCTGAAAATTGTTTTCTACAGGAACTGCTTTTGATTAAATTGTCAGGGAAGTGATGTTTTTCAAGGACGCCTGTGCAATTCAATACATGCTATTTAGAGGCTACTGAATCTTAGAAAACATATTCTTGTATACATGTCTACCCTCATGTGATATTTGACTCAGATTTATCTTCCTTTTCCCCTCTAGTGTAGCTTTATCGTAGACAATTCTCACAAGGATTGTACAATGCATCAAGAATATGTGCATATGATAGGTTTTGATAATTTTTCTGACTTTATTATTTTTGTTTGATTTCAAATTTCTAGTTCCTGTTTAACTTGAAAATTGTATACACAACTAAAGTTACTGTGAGGTGATTCGAGAAAAGTTCCTTGGAATACTGTAACATGTTTTTTTTCTCTTACCAGTATGCAGAAAAGCTTTTTGTCCATAAAACCGCAGATCAACTTTCAAAAGCACAACAAATGTGGGACAGTGTCTGTGCCAATGACACGAAAGCAGTCTATCACCATATTGTGGCTTTGGAAGCTGATGTCAATATCACTTATAGACAGGCATCGATAAATTCTTCTTTAACTCTTGAAAACACTATTCTTCTGGCAGATCAGACAAGTGTGGCGCATGGTCATAGATCTAGTTGTTTATTAGGTAAGTCCTTGCAAATGTCTTCAACGATGAGTTGTATTAGCTCCTCGGGCACCAGCGACATCAGGAATGAAGTGGATGAATGCTTGGAAGGCTTCACTCTTCTTCATCTTGCCTGCCTAACTTCAGATATAGACATGGTAGAGCTACTCTTACAGTATGGTGCAAATGTAAATTCCACTGATTTCAAAGGAAGGACACCACTTCACCACTGTATTCTAAGAGGCAGACAATTATTCTCCAAACTACTGCTGACAAGGTGATACTTCATTTCATAACATAGCATCTGTTTTAAAATACTACGAGCTGATTGCAGTTCTTTCAGGAAATAGTTAGGTTTCACTTTAAAGACTGCAATGGAAAAGGTTGCAGTATATTAGCATATAATCAAACAAATTAGCATTAACAACCCTCAGATTAGAAAAGGTTGCTTGTTCACCTTGTTCATCATATTTGCCCACATAGACCATAAATTTCAGGATCATTATACACCACTTGGATCTGCAATCTATGATCTAAGAGTTTTTGAGTCGGTGATACTTACACATCATATTTCTGTAGGGGCATATCACATCGACCATTTTGGATCAATTTTACATTTTATTATTGTTCAGCTTGCCCATCTTATATTTCCGTCATAGACCGTAAATTCCAGGATCATTATAGTTCACTTGGAGCTGCCATTTATGTTTTTGAGTTGTTGTAACTAGTGTTCATTTCATGGATTGTTCCCTTGCCACAATATTATATACTCCGGCCAGCCCTAACATATTGGTGTTGGTGGCATTTTCAATTGTGTCTTTGCCTGCTTATCTAATTCCTAGACGGATATTCTAGATATATTGTCCTGTCTGCTATGGATGTATGTTATTTATCTCTGTTTATGCGCTGCGACATGTTGGTTTTCTAAGGGCAAGGCATGTTGAAATTTTGCAGGGGTGCCAACCCACGTGCTATCGATGATGATGGTAGAACAGCGTTGCAGTATGCGTTGGAGGGTGGCAACGTGGATGATGAAGAGATAATTATTCTCTTGGCGGACCCTAATAGATAGATCAGAGTGAGCATTTGAGGACGGACTATCATTATTGATACAAAGATTGATATTTAATTAGATAAAAGAGTTTGTACATTTTGTTCCTCTTGCCCTCTTTTGACTTGTCTATTGCTCCAATTCTACGAGGCATCATTTCGATTTTGGAAGTTGTATATAGTAGTAGTTCTATTCTCTTTTTTTTTTAAATAAGCTACTCTGTAGCTTGGAGATATGCTGCATGACATCGAATATTTCCCAAAGAAGGCTTCGATGGGAGTATGAGCCTAGTCGATTCACGTTGTTGTTCTCGGTGGTCTCCTTTCATCATTCAAATCAATTAAAAATATGGAGAAAAAAAATGGATAATTGACAAAACCATGATGGCAAAAATATATAAACAACAAAAAAATATTAAAAATGATAAATCTCCTCCACTTGATTATTGGTAAAATTGACCAAACAAAAAACACTCACACTTATATATGAGGAAATAAAGAATAATTAAATACATAACTAACACCAAAAAATAGTCATGGAAAAGCCGCCAAAAGAGGAAAGACCACATCAGCAATCCACGCAAGTAGCTCCAACATTACTTTTGCTATGTATGATTCTTTATTTGTCACCTTTTGCTAAGGTATGCAGCCAAAGCATTAGCATGTGCAGGTGCGAGAGCAGCCATCACAGGCTGCATTTGATTACCATAGACTGAAATCAAGTGAGAAACCGCCATGCCGATCCGGTTTTTCACTTCGTCGATCTCCACAGGCGATGCGATAACTTGAGCAAAAATATTTACCACTTCTGGCACCAGAGGTAGGATCTGTTTCGATTGATTAAACACAAACGTTTAGTTGCACTAAAGGATCTGAGTAATTAATGAAAAGCAATAATAAAAGGTCATCATGTCTGATATACTACCACTGAGTTTGAAGATAAGACTAGATGACAGATGCAACTGTAAACAGTCATCGACTCCTCGAAATCCTCCTTCAGAGGCAATGCTTTCAGAAGCACGGGTAGAACCTAAAATGTGAAAACAGCATTTTTACCAATTAAGTAGATCCTGGGGAAAAACATTCACCGACTGAGCCTCTACCGCATTTGACTTCCAAATAAGTGTTACATGAACCCAAACCTGGTTGAGAGGAATAGACTGGGGTTGCACCATTATCATCCTAGCAACTGCACCGGCAGCATTATCACACACCGCATCATCTGATTCCGAGTCGCTAAATAATGGGTAAAGAGTCCGAAGAATATCCCCATAATATCTAGAGATGATGAAAGGGAACAAAATGAGGTCTGACATATCTTTAATAACCTCTCTCTCTCTCTCTCTCTCTCTCTCTATATATATATATATATATATATATATATATATATATAATTGGAAAAGGGAAATGGAACAAAAGGATACTTAAGTGTCGCAGCACCCCCATTTTTGCAAAACTCGCCAACACAGAATGCAGCATTTCTCCTATTGGTTGCCTCTGATGATCCAAGTTCTTTCAATATCAAAGGCATCACTCTCTGAGCAATGGTATCATTCATAAAGTCAACAAATATATATGTAAAATGTTATTACATAAAACATGTAATTTTCTTACATCAACGTAAGTAGAAATTGGGGCACCCATTTCTTGAGCAACTTCAGCCAAGCATGCAACAACCATGGTTCTATCTTGGGAAGGGTGTGGAACTTTCTGCAGACATTTAAACATGATAGCCAAGTCTGTGAAGTGTCCACACAGTAATTAACACCTCAAAATAAACACAAAAAAAACACATAAATTCATAAAGGTAATGAATATCTTGAAAGAAGCTAGAGCACAAAGGTTCCTACCGCAAATTTCATCAAAGGATCAAATAACTTAGCAAAAACTGGTTCGAAATGAGATCCCATCGCCTTTGCAAAAGCAGGAAGAAGATCTGACACTGCATCCATGAGGACTTCATCATGGTCAACATCACCATCATCAGCAGCACAGTCCGACTCCTATCTTGCTGCTAACATTCCTTCACTTAGAAGCGTTTAGAGTTGCCTCATCAATCCAGGAATTCTGATAAAAGAATATATGTTTATAGACTATTTATGTAACAAATCGACATTCCATACTTTGCGTCTCCACAAATAAGCTTACAGATTCATACATGTATCCACACTCCTGTTGGTAAGCATTATTGAATTTTGAACGGTACAGCAAGTTAGAATGGGAACTTACCAAGAACTTCCCTTTGTTTTCTGAGACTCCCTACATGAAGGAAAACAATTTGTTAAAACTGTGACTGAATGTGACCACCATTAGATAAAGGTTTAAAAAGAGAATTAAATTACACAACCATATGTGTTCAGTTCATCATGAAGTTTATATTTCATTATTTGGGGGCCACATCAATGCTTAATCAAATACGTTTCTTACATCGATAGAAAAGTTTCCCATGCCTTTAATTGATGGTTGAACAATAATGTGTACTGATGCATGGCTGTAGGCCGCTTCACAATGAGACATGGGATTGTCACAATCATAAGATCCCATCGCCTTTGCAAAAGCAGGAAGAAGATCTGACACTGCATCCATGAGGACTTCATCATGGTCAACATCACCATCATCAGCATCACAGTCCGACTCTACTTGCTGGCATGACGATTCCTCACGTAGAAGCGTTAGAGTTGCCTCAGCAATCCTAGGAATATCTGATAAAAGAATATATGTTATAGACTATTTATGTAACAAATCGACATTACATACTTTGGCGTCTCCACAAAATAAAGCTTACAAGATTCAATAACCATGTATCCACACTCCTTCATGATATCTGCCATGCCCATGCATGCTTGAGCAACAACTTCCTTGTCATCATCCTCAGTCATGGTGTTGGTATAGATGTTCATTACAGTATCTGCAGATTAAACAGAAGTACAATGAGAGAGTTTTGGTAAAAGAATGACATTATTGAATTTTGAACGGTACAGCAAGTTAGAATGGGAACTTACCAAGAACTTCCCTTTGTTTTTCTGAGACTCCCTACATGAAGGAAAACAAATTTGTTAAAACTGTGACTGAATGTGACCACCATTAGATAAAGGTTTAAAAAGAGAATTAAATTACACAACCAATATGTGTTCAGTTCATCATGAAGTTTATATTTCATTATTTGGGGGCCACATCAATGCTTAATCAAATACGTTTCTTACATCGATAGAAAAGTTTCCCATGCCTTTAATTGATGGTTGAACAATAATGTGTACTGATGCATGGCTGTAGGCCGCTTCACAATGAGACATGGGATTGTCACAATCATAACTCTAGTAATTTATGGTGGATTTGATAAAAGAATCAATACATATTCTATACTGAATCTTAGGCATTCTAACAAACTTGACCAGATTATGAAATTTGACCTAAAAATAACTCATAAATCCAGCATTCAGGAATCAAACGAAAAATCTTTGAACATCTGAAAATTCATATCCTTCACAACCGGCAGGAATGTTCAAGTAGATAGAAGGTTAAGTCAAGCTTCATACTCACATTGTGACCCATAGGGATTGACCGTATAGCAGTTAAAATATCTGAAAAGTAAGAAAGACTGTGTCATAACATAGACTACAAGTTCCACAGCAATTCATTTACTAGACTGAGTCAATTTACAAGTACCAATTTCAATAAAGCGTAATCAAGACCATGTTCCCAATAGTGAAAGTTATTGTCATCTTGTTTTCTGATTCTTCAAATATACAAATTTCCACGTTGCACTTATCAGTATCTAATATCATGTGATATAAGTACATGGTGCATACACCTTGAATACATGAGAGGTAACACCTCACACATGGCAAAACAAGCTTACTATCAGCATACACAATGAATATGAGACAAAGTATGTATACAAACACAGGATAATAAAATTACAGTGAATTAACTAATAATGTTAATTTCATCAACCATAATATAACAAATACTCCTAGGATGATAGGGTAATAATAACTTAAAGAACAAAACAAAACAAATTCACATTTTAAATTCATTAACCATAATCTAATGCTACAAATGGCAAACCTAAGTGCTAAGTTTGCTTCTTTGTGACCATGGTTCAACTCACGAAAATAATCTATTTGCACACGGTAAGTTATGCTTATTGCTTACAGTAAGGATGCTTATATTGACTCTCTCTAGACCTTCAAATTGGTGGAAGCTTCAGATTTAACAAATGTCAAAAGGTCAAAACAGAATGTTAATATAAATTCATGATTTGCATTATAGAAGTATATAACTTACCATAACAATGATCCAGATACCAAATGTTTATAGAGTTACTACATAATTTCACGTAAAGTGAAGTCATATAACGTCGACACATTAAAAGGAAGATCACATCTGTCCACAAAACATGAAGTATACCAACTAAACAAAAAATATTAAAAAAAAACATGTGATCAATCTTCCATATCACCATGAAAATGAGATATGTGATATATCATTAGTCAAAAGGCAAAAAATGCAAAATTACAGTTGATGACAACAAACTTGCTCGGGGAGAGATTGTGGGGGATGGTAAAGGGAACAAACATCAAGTGGGGTAACCTTTTTTTATCTTTGTGTTACTGCTATTGTTTGGGATAAAAATTGACTTCTGTTCTATACCACATCAGGAGCTTTTCCAATGGAGAGGAACTTACAGGTAAAAGTTAAACCAGCCTTTTGTAACATATCACTATGGACCTCATTATATGTCATGGGCTTGAGGCGACCAACACATAATCACAGCCCATTTTTCCTCCCTCATTCGTATCTTTCATCTTTTGTTGTCAATTGCCATTTTAATGTCTAGTCATCCAGAAATTATTGCTTTTCAGCAAGCTTTCAAAGATAGCTATAACTTGCAATGACCGCTAACAAATCAATATTTCAAAGGACCTGATTGATGCTAGCTCCAACCAACCCATCTACATGCCACTATTGAACGACAAATAATTCTTTTAATCATAATAGATTATACTAGTTGAACTCAAGAAAACATCAATATCTGTCCTCACCCAAATGTGGTGTAAAATTCTGTTTCTACAATGGAACCCAAAAACTGAACTGAATCAAAACCTTATCCTTGATTCCTATTTAACCAACTAGAAACTACTTATTAACCAGGATTTAAATCTCAGCATATGCGTCACTATTTAGTTTCCTATAAATTTTTCCAATGATAACAGACATCACCAGTATGTACTGGTCTAAGCGGGTATTTAAAACCTCATTCAAAAATGCAACTTCAAGGCAAAATGTAAGTGCTTATCAAAAAAAGATAAGCCATAGGACCAAATTTTAGAGAAAAGATTGTATATGCAAAAATGAAAACAAATTAAGAACAGAATACAAGAATTTTGCTAGGAAGAATAAGTTTAATGGTGGTAATGATGCTAAAAGAAATGGTTACCCACGTTTTAAAGCTATGATAGCTTGAAGCCTGACATCTTCATGAAAATATCCCGCATGTCTAACCAAAATCCTCAATGACTCCTCCATATAACTGTATCAATTAAAGAAAAAAAAGGCAGCTGCATGCATGAATAAACTAATAACAACCTCACATTATAAGGATACGGTGCATAAGAGCTCTTGGTATGAAGAGAAAACAAGCCAATAGCTTGAGTTGCTGCAGCCTTTTCATCCAACACCCCAGTTCTTACACTAATATTACGAACTCTTGGTTCATCATTTGTATCTTCATCGGAGGACACACCTCCAAATCCATTGTCCACACTATCAGAGTCATCAATGTCCACTGCGGAGCCATCGTCTAGATTACATGAAGTAAATACTAGAGGTACAACATGATGAAGGTACTGTACCAAAGAACATGCTGCATTATGTTATTTCAAAGATATTCTTAATAAAGGGAATCAATAGCCAAAATAAAATATATGTTACCTGTGTAAAACCATCATCCAAAATTTCAGCCATATTGCTAAAGAATCCATGAGTATACTCCCGAAGCTCACTGAAGTCTAATGCAAAACCCTGACAATAGACATATAAGCCTTGAACCTGGGTTGAACATAAAAGAAAATACTGAAAACTTTGCATCAATAACTCACAGCAAGTGCAGCCTCGATGAAAGGAGGTAGTATGGGTTCCATTCTTGTTCGACCAACTGCCATTGCAACTATTCCAACTAATTCAGTTGCTCTGGCTCGTGCTCTCAAGTCCTCATCATTTGTCAGCACCATAAAATTTTTCATTAGATCAAGAACTTTCTCTGCATATGGAATAAAAGCCTCCTCGGCAGCAGATGCTACCGAACCAATTGCAGACTGCAGTAAGAATATGAAGCACAAAATATCTCAATTTACAATGTAATCTTAATATGTTAATATTCCAAAAAAAATGAATTAGGGGAAGACCATGCATGTCTCTTGTAGATTTCGAGGACTGTTTTGTAGAGAAATGACTAATCTCCCCATTAGAGGATCCAAATAAGGAAGAATTTCTTCTTCCATGTCTTCACAAAATGCTGCCAGTGCATAGTATGACTTTTCCTGCAAACCAGAAAACATGAGAACTTGATGTCATACTGATATAGCATGTCATGTTGCCACAGCTAGCACACATGTTACCTTTACTTCATCTGAGGGATCCTCTAGAGCATTCAGAATACAGGGAAGCACACTTTCATAGTGAGACAAAATCTCAGGCTGCAGATGTTCGGCAAACTGGCCCAATGCAAATGATGCAGCTCCTCTTACCATTTGTTCTTGATCCTTCAATGCTCCCAAAACAATGTGTAAAACATGTTCTAGCTTTTCTTTTAACATCTCAAAACAACCCTCAGAAACAACACCTAATGATGTGACAGAAGCCTCCCGGAACTTGGGATTAGTATGATGGAAGTTCAATGAAGCAAATTCAAAAATTGGTGGAAACACTTGCTTAGGTATATTTATGGCCATCGTATCAATAACCTCTGCAGCAGCTCGATCAGCAGCAAGATCAGAATCATCATCTCCATCGGCAGTTTCTGTAAGGAGAGGACACATAACTTGGAGAATAGGTACAACCAACTTGTGCTTCTTTAGGAAAGAAGCCTTGAATTTTGCCAACCATGAAATTATTTGAATTGCCTGGAATTACCAATAGATTGAACTCACAAATGATCTGCAAAAAGATACTAAATGTTCAACATGTGGATCAGTCAAACCTGGTGTCGTATGTTCAAGTCCAAATTGTTGCTTGAACAAACTTCAAGAGAAAATTGCACTATGGACCTCACAGAATCCCCAAGAAGTGGAGCAGGAGATTCAATGAGCTCATCAAATATTTCAAAAGCAATAGAGGCGACATCTTCCTCGCCATTAGCAAGGCATTGCCTTGACACATTTAAGACACTTGGAATAAAATCTCGAAATAACTTTACCTGCAAAACAGTGGCAGAACAAAAATTTGACCAATTTTAAATTAACAAACTATGAACTTTGGTTGCTCTGCAGCTAGTTGAACCTAAAGAAGTGTAACATAATGCAACAGGTTCCAAATGGGAGTTCAAGATAAACAGTCCATTGGGTCAAGATAAACCTATCAGCGAACTAAATACTGAAATCTTTATCAAATTAACGTACTTGGCCCCTCTTTTAATGATTCTTAAGAACATGATCAGAAGCTGCAAACTTTTCAGTTTCCAAATGACATGCAACCCACAATAACAAACAAGGTAAAACCCTTTTATTATTCATCAAGTCATTGTTTTGAGTCAAAATCATAAGCTATGGGAGCTTTTATATAGAGTATAACATGATACGTCATTTCCCTGATATCTGTTACTGCATTGGCACATGCTTTATAATACAAGCAACGTGAGTTCAATATTAGTTCCTAGGGTGATCCTAATTTGGGACCTTCATGCAAAAGCAAATTATTATCTCCAAAAGTAAGTGAGAAAAATAAGACAGGTTGACTAGGTCAAATTTGAAAATGCATGCACTAACAACTCTTTTATGGGCATATATGTATCCCGTTTTTGTCGAAAACAGAGTCATTCAAATGTCTTGTGCTTAAAAGATCCCTTTTCCTTTTCATCCTGATTCTTTTTTTTGTTAACTCGTTGCTGGTAACTAGCAATTATAATATAAAATTTGATAATGAAATACCGAAAGTGCAAATATGAGCACTTAGTAGGCATAAGCTACTTGTGAGCAATTGCAGATCCATAACTACAGTTATATGTGCCAACATGCTCTCCGTGAAGTGAATGATTTTAAAAGGACATCAAGATTTGAAGTGAAAAGAGTATGAGACACTATAGTTCCACATCAGGTATAATCTGGGATTTGGATTGATGTACAAGTCATCATGCAATCAAAAAGTAACTCCCTAAGAAATTTTGACAACAAAGCTAGGACGTTTCTCGTTGAGACTAAGGTTCGCCATACCACGATATACCGTTCAGTATGGGCAATACGTACCAGTCCAACAGGGGATCGGTATGGGCGATACATACCAATCTATCAGTACACCCTCACCGTACCATGTGTCGGTACATCGGTACATACTGTATCGATGGCTGATCTGGACAGCAATACAAACCAATAAGGTGAACCATGATTAAGACCATGATATTCTATTACAAGCTATAACTTTCTTGACAAAACAACCAGCTAGAGATTAATGTCAGCTTCTAGATTATGACCCAAATCCCTTAGGAAGGAAGGAACAACTGTGAAAATATGAAAAGCTAATTTGGCAAGAGAGGGAGAATATTTTGTTCCACAACTTGCTCAATTTATGTTTTAGTTTAGTACCTTTTCAAGCATAAAAAAACAATAATAACAGATTAGACTAGACCATAATATTAACAGAATCCCAACAGTTTCTATAGATGAAACAGCATCTGAAACAGTAAAATAGAATGGAATGGTCAACAAACTTACTACATTTGCACCATCATTGATAAACTCTATAAAAGATCCAACAGCCCTGCCAGATTAACAAAGATGGGTCAGATTGATGCCCATACAAATCATGATATAAGTCACACAGAAGACACTTTTACAAAAACAGGACATACGTATTCATAAACAGCACAATACATACTTCAGAGCAGCAACTCTAACACGAGTGCTTGTCTCATCTTGCAGGCATTTAAGCAGAATAGGCTGAAGATCTGCCAAATGGGATTGAAATGTCGGCCCAATTGTTTCAGTTAAAGAGCTGAAAAGGATCAGGGCCACCTAGCAGAATGCCAGAAGAGTGGATAAGCATAACCCTTCAAAAATTAGAGGAATCATTCAATGCAATCACAGAAAAGAAAACAATCAATAGCTCAACAGAACATCTGGATGCAACACACAAATCCATAAAATTGATCGGGATACCATAATCTGGTTTTAAGACTGCTATTGTTGCTGTCAAATGGTGTCAGCCAATTTTACTGAAATGCAATGATGAGAACATCAGGTAGATGACACTGAAATTGTCAAAAAACAAGGTCTAGTCTTAAACCAGAAGGTCAGACACCGAGACCATTTCAAATTCAAAACAGTATATTCATATGGTGAGATAAATAAACAAATCCTTTAGTGCATCATAGTCAAAGGCACATCTTTAGTGCAATGTTTAAGCATTCAGAAAACATGAAGCTAAAGTCACTGAAACAAAGAATACCAGACACAGAAATGTGAGAATTGAGATTCTATTAGTTGCTTTTGTGCAAGAAATACTGGCACGGTACTAGTTATATGGCTCGCTCGTACCGGTCCACAAATCACTTTTTTTTTGTTTGGTTTCAGGATAACATGGTTCAGTCACCGAACTAGTCAAAATGTTATAACTAAAGATCAGTGCCAATGTTTCCACAGTTGACAGCAATATGATCATCACACATGCAACCAACGGCTTAAGAAGCCAGGCATCGAGTTTCCACTTCTGACAGGGATGAGGTCTATGGGAACAAGGATGTGCCTTTCTATTTTCCCTTTTTTCTTTAGTTCTTCCTCCAATTCTCCTTTGTCAAACACGTATAAATACTCACACATTGCAGCATGCACTAACAGCACAGAGCAGCCAGTCCACCGCACAACATGGGTCTGCATACAGCAAAGGTAATTCTAGCACGTGGGTAAGGTTTTCATGTTTCAACAGTCTTTGAAATACTACTGCCTCACTTTATATCTGAAACCTTTATACTGACATTATTAATTACAGCATGAACTCATGCAAACCACAGCCTCATCTCTGTTTCTTTCTCTGAGACTACTTGTCATGCCATATTGATTGTTACACATGAGAACAGAATTTATTGAATTTGATAAACATTGCCACTTAAATTGCAGTCAATACTGTCAATATTTTTTTACACAAGATTGCAGATTAAAAATTCATCCATACCTTTTCTTACAACTACAACTTTTCAAAGTTAATACTATGTTTGAAGGAATTCTATTTGAACAGAGCAGACTAACTTTATTTATTCCTAAAATCATGACTGTTTATTACTAAATCTCTTCTACCCACTCCAACAATCAAACCACTAAATATAAATAACTGTTTATTATAAAATCTCTTCCACTCAGTCCAACAATCAACCATTAAATATTATGATAAGATTAGATAGCTTAGATTCTAGGTGTTAATCCACAACTAAAATACTTGAACTGTTAAATACATGTGCTAATTTGTTTTTTTGTCTCGCTTTATCTTCTCTAATTCAACATATCATTCTTCAGCAATTCTTTCCTTATAGCTCCTCCTTACATATCTTCCTCCATTTCAATACCTCTTTTTATCACCTACTGCTTTATTTCCTGTTGCTTCATTTCTGGTATTAGAATATTTTTCTTTACACTAATTATATCAGTCAGTTGCCAATATACGATTATGCAAAAACATGCAAGAATTCTAACTTGGAAAAGAAGCAGTGTAAAAGAGAACTTACTTCTCTATGGTCCTCTTGTGAACTTTGACTGCATTGGAAAAGAAAAGGTAACAATTCAGGCCACTCTCCAGCTGGCACAGCATACTTGGCAATGATGCTCACAACATTGGCACTTGCTCGCCTCACAAGAGGGCTGTACAAACCACCACATCCTTTGAGCAAAAATGCACATGGAAATAATTACTATATTTGATGCTTAAAATGACAAACAGCAAGGGAAAGCAAAGGTTTTAAGTGACAACAAAATTATACATGGACTACCATTCAACTTGTAAAAACTCAAATTGATTAAGGAATGCTATTTGCTAGGGAAAAAAATGCAAAAGAAAACAATATATATGCTGTGGTAAGCTTTAGATATAACAAGTAGCATATAGTTGGATAAGGCCAGAATCACAATAATGAGAGTGGGCTGTCGTGAGGTATAGCAGGGTTTGAATAATGACCGGGACCAATATGAACCAGGTAGTAGTAAATAATGATCCAATGGAGAGCCCGTTTTGTACAGTTCTGATCCAAATCAGAGTTACTAATAAGAACACCTTTGACACCCCACCTGTCTGTCACCACACCCCCACCCCTCAAACAAGTGATATGACCCTCCCAATGAACCATGTGTCGAGTAAACCGGTAAGAACCGGACGGCGGCCCGGTTCTATACCAATCTGAATAAGGATCAACAGATGTCCAACACCCAAGCCTTGGAACCATGATATACAAGTCCAATATGTTCGAGCCTTTGATCTTTCAAATTGATAAAAAGATAGTCCAATAAGCAGGCAACAAAGAAGGGTCAGTGAGAAGGCGCAAGGCAAATTTCACACTATACTTAATGCTACTATCATATCAAATCAAAATTGGTTAAATCATATCAAATTAGATGAGACTACACGATCACAATTTAATTAAACAATTCAAACGACAACCACGGTCATACTACAGCAATAATATACATGAATTACCGGACGACCTGCGGAAACTAGAACTAATGGAGTCGTGTAATATTTCATAGTAGGATAAGATCACGAAACCCCCGCGGACAACAAGAAGCACCGGCACGTACATCGATGAATCCTTTTCAGGAAACCGCTAAATTATAGTATCCAAGAACCACGGAGTTCTTGATGACCAAATCTTGATGAGCAAATCTCGATCACCAAAGAAAAAGCATAAAGGAGGGAGGATTCAAGTATTGAGCCAGAGACGATGGAGGAACCTGTGCTCAAGGGTGATGCTGTCGATGAGGGCCTGCTTGACGGAGAGCTTGAGGGACGGGGAGAGCTTGGCCCAGTGGCCGGTGATCTTCTTGCGGAGGAGGACGGCGGCGAGCTGGCGAACGTTGGGGGTCTTGGCGGTGCGGAGGTGATGGACGAGGGCGGGCACCACCGCCGGGTCCTTGGATAGCCGCTTTATCTGCTCCTCCGCCTGCCGCCGCGCGTCGTTGTCCGGCATCAAGAACTGTATCAACAACAACTCCAGCGACTGCGCCATCTCCCTCCCTCCTTCGACGTGTCGGCCGACAAAACAGAGAACCAAACCACAACGCAGGGGGAGAAACCCTATGGCGGTGTTCTCATATATATATATACATATATATATATATATATATAGTACAGAAACTATTTGCCGGTTCTCTGTTCTTTGCCTCTCTTGTATACAAGGAAGATTAGGGTTTGGGAGGTTTAACCATTCCATCAATCCCCTTTTTCTACATCTTTATTTCTTTAAAAATATTAACAAAAACATTTAAATGCCATTCGCTTTTTATTATTATTATTATTCCATCACAAGTTCACAGCTACAACATGAAAGTTGCAATTTTTTTATTTTTTTACCGAATTTTTATTAAAATTTTCAAGAATGACTCTTGCAAGTACAACTGTATGATGGAAATAACCTTTCTACTTATATAAGGATTTCAAAGTTTTCATTTTTTATATATTCCACTCCTCAAAATCTAATCTTGTGAAGGTGGAAATGTTATAGGGCAAATATATGAAAATTTTTCATCTTTGAAAAATTATTATCGAATGACTCAACTTTAAAAAATCTTGATATAACATTTTTTTTTATATCATTGGTCTCCCGTCAAACCTGCTTCTATACTATGCCACCATCTTATACTGTCTTCGCCATTGTTTTTTCTCCCCTTTGCCCCATCAAACCTATCATGAAAGGATAGTGAGAGTTATTATTATCTATGTGCTTACTTACACAAGGATCGTTACGATAACATGTACCCTCATTGGTATGAGGGCTATTGTTATTGACCCTCTCTTTCCTCGTGTGAGATAGATCGTTACGATAACATATACCCTCATTGGTATAAGAGTTATTGTTATTGTACCCTCTCTTTCCTCGTGTGAGATGATATGGGTAAGTAAGGGTGTAAGGGCAATGACAAACACAAGATAAAGGTGATGCAAGATAAAAACTATGACACAAGGGTAAAGGTAATTTCATGTAATAAAGATAAAGGGACGAAAACAGACTTGTCAATTCATGATAAATTGCCTCGACTTTATCTGATCTAACATCAATACAAGCATTAGAAGGGCACAAAATACGCGATACCAGTATCAACCTAATCATTAACCCGTCCAAGCTTGTGTGAATTACTGCATGGAATTTGCTGTCCTACATTTTGCTACCCAATATGACACATGGTGTTGGGCAGATGATGTTCAAAGTCCTTAGACAAACCTATATGTATGATCACAACTAAGAAAGAGTCTCATCCACGTGAATGAGAGATCTATCCAAGTTCGCACGTCAATGATCACTAACATGCATATCACCACTAGCACGGAAATCATCAGAATGATGCAGATACAAAATATGCCTGCAAATACATGAAATGACGCAGCAACTCAACAGAGCTGGAAGGTTCAGAGAACATCACAATGGTCTCTGATTTAGTAGTTGTTATGGAAGCTTCAACAATTACTACTATAACACCAATTCCAAAAATCTCGGCTTCCTATATTGTTATAGTAATCTTCAGAATTCGTAGCTCTCCATTATACTTGAAATAAGAGTTGGTAATGAAAAGCCAAAGGTAGCTATTCCTGTAATGATGTCCATTAGTGTAGAATCATGAGAAGTTGGAGACTGTCTCATGCAACCAATCCAAAATTGCAGCAGTTCATCGGCAATATCCTCTTCTACACACCATGGGCTTTAGCTCTTCTCCACAAAATATATAAGCCATGCCTGCAACATGAAATATATATTTCTTTAGGTCTCGAAGAACTTCCAATTGATACAGAGTGCTCAGTTACAAGATGTTAGTAAATATCCATTTGTAAGAAAAAAGGTAATAGACTAGTAGTTAAAGAGGCTAGGACAAATGAACAATGAGACTACAATCAGAAAGATCAGTCAAAAAAAATCGACAGGCAGGATTTGATTGAGACAATCATTTAGAAATACATGATATATAATCATAATAAACTTGAATAACATTAAAATATTTTAAACTAAAAGACACAAAATCAAAATGTAACAGATAAAAAAAGCATTAAATAGTAATAAGAATAATCATTAGAAATAATGATTATATATTTATTTTATAATAATTATTACTCATATCAGAGAAACATATTAATATAGCATATAGCAGCTAACAGTATATATTTTATATAAAAAATAACTAAGAGAGTTATCCACCTGTAACTTAACAAGTTGATAGATCCTATCAGAGATTGATGATTTTCTAATCATCATGTGAATTAAATGTAGATAATGTGAAGATAAACAAAGAAAAGCTTTGTTCAAAGAGACAACCTATGATATCTGAAGATCAATCATGAAGCTTTCTCCTTTCCCACTCATGAAACTCTTTACTCTCTAATTACCAATGATGGATGATGAATATTGTAAAAGAGATGACAAACAGCAAATACAAAGGCTACAATGAATAGCTTACACAATGATTGCAATTTCTCCATTTCATAGGCATAGATTTTATGTTTTCCTTTCTTCTGCCTTGGTTTCGCTCTTCTTTTTCACTCCACCCCTATACTTTGTTTTCAGTTTAGGTTGTCAATTGTGCCTAGGATTGATGACCAATTGACCAAACTCTGATTAAGTTGACAGATTATAATTGGTTCCAGCCAATTTTTGCTTACAAGGTTTATCGGTTTACCATATCAGAGTCAGCTGATACCAAATAAGTGGTTGTTTCCATGACGTGAACCCTGATCCCTAGGTTGAGAAGGAACAACCTTATTTACGAAGCTAAGGCATGACTTCTAATCAGTTGGCATCATGAATAATATAATAAAATAATGTAATCATAGCATCATGTCAAATTTATCGCAACAGAAAAAACAAAAGAACTGAGAGCTAATTCATGCAACAACAACCAGTAACATCTTCTAAGTGAACATAACTGAAAGATGAATTTAGAGCACTGTGTTGGCCATTTAAAACACATGTAGATTGCAGAGGCAAAGTTACAAAGTGTATACCTTACCAAAACTCAAGAAAAACATATAAACATGAAGATTGGTAATTGTACCAGATCTTTTGTGATTGTTTAACTAGTTACTTGTGTTATTTTCACCCTTTTTCAATTTTATAATCTAACGAAAACTATGAGAATTTTGATCTTCAAAACTCTTAACATACTGGGGGTTATAATTTTGCACTTAGCAAATGCAATTCCTTAATCATCTTTAATAGTCTCATTGATCAAACAACACAATGATTTTTAAGAACACAATCATCAGAAAACAATAATTCATCTTTTGCAGCCATTTTGTTCCAGTGGCACTTATTTTAAGTTACAAGCTATCTCAAATGACAAAGGCCCTCATAGTTGGATGCAAGACTGATCTATGCATCACAAGCAGTACCATCAATTGAAAACAACAGACATGGCATCAGTAACACAGAAATTTTCAAGGATAAGTTTCATTGTTTCTAAAGATAGAGATGAATGTTTGATCCCTGGAAAGAATTGAATGACAGATATGGCATGAGTAATGCCGAAAATTTTGAGGATAAGATTTCATAGTTTCTAAAGATAAGGATGAATGCTTAATCCCTAGAAAGAATTGAACAGACATGGCACAACGCCAAAATTTTCAAAGACGAGATTTCATTGTTTTCTGAAGATAGAGATGAATGTTTGATCCCTAGAAAGCATTGAACAACAGATATGCCATGAGTAACACAAATTATCGAGGACAAGATTTCATTGTTTCTAACAATAGAGACGAATGTTTGATCCCTAGAAGAATTTATCATTAGCAGAAAGGTGAATTCAACTTGTGTCTTAACTAGTACTTTGTATCAATTATCTAAAACTGCAAATCCTAAGCCTACTGGGAAAGATTTGCAGATTAAATATATCAATAATCAGATACCAAAAAAAATGTGAATTCTGATGCTAGTCAGAGTGCAATATAAAATGATTGGTCATTTATGCATAAATTTGTCTGATCAAAATATGACTGCTGCTCCTTGCAGTAGGGTTGAAAATGGGCAGGATACAAAACATTGAAATTAGGATATCAAGAAAGACTTCTATCCACTTCTAGTTAGTATGCACATTCAGATATGGACACACCACAGATGCAGATACGAATTGGAGATATGATGGATAAGGAATATAACACTCACACACACATATATACATGAAGGTGAACTGAAGCCATCCCTATACCCATATTCCAGGATGTCTGTGAAATTCAGATACAAATACAGATATTTTTTTATATTTTATCTGCCTGAACCTAATATAAACTCAAGTTAGGAAAGTGGTTTGATGGATTTGGTAAGTTCATTATATTCTCATGAACAAATTTCAGTTAATTTTCATTATTATTATTTGTGCAATTTGTGCTATCAGCAACTCATCTAAGATTTACCTCTGATACACTAATAACTATTTTCATATTCACCCATGAATGCAAGTTAGAAGTTTAGTGTCGAAATCAGATTATTACTTAATGATATGGATGATTAAAGTTCAAATAAACAAACATGAAATTTATTTATACTGACCTTTCTCAGACCTCATAATGGCAGAGGCATGATGCGTCTTGGCCATTATTAGCTCCACATGAGTCAGATTAAACAAAATATCTTCTCATGCCAACAATGGTTAAGCTCTCAGGGAAGATGATAAATTACTCAATTCCAAGATTACATAACTGGAAATTATCCTCCTCTGGCAGCAATGATTAACTCCTGCATGTAAAGGTGTCTGCCAACAACTATTATATGACATTAAATAACAATATACTGCCTTGAGATGTAAGACTCCATAATAAGCATTCACAGCAGGCTAACAAACTTCATTGAGGTGAACCAAGTCTCTTTCCAACCAGAAATCCTACTTGAAAAAGAATAAACAGTACCATAAGATCTAGTTGGGCAGCATGACCACACAAACGAAAGAAAAGTAGATGGCTTCCGATTGTGGTTATATTCCCTCTAAAGCATGACCATAGACATCTTCTTTTAAAAGTGACAGGAAAGGGATCAACACAGATGAATTAAATAGGAGGGAATTGCAAGGCAGAGGTTATTTCTTTAACCAAATACATATCTGAGAGTACTACATCTGAGAATCTGAAATACAACAATGTTCTTGTTTCAAATTCCATTCGGATCTTGCTTCTGCTTCATGAAGTCCAACAAGAGCAGGTCCAAGGGGAAGGAATCAAAGGGTAATTGAAGATGGCGTGTTCCTTTGGCTTCATACTATGAGAAAAGGATGATCCAAGTATCTGCTTCAAATTTCCCAGGATTGTAATTGTCCAATCACAAATGCTGAAGAATGATGTTTGTATAGTACTGATATGACATCATTAATTGCTTTTGTCTTTCTCAATTTGTTCTCTGTCTGAAATACCCATCTCCTTCATTTGTTGTTCAACAGACACCAGACCAGTCTGTGCTAGAAATCTGTGAAGGAAAAACCACAAAAAAGATTAGTCAGTTCTTCAAAAATTAAGTTTCCATCAAAAGTCTCATGGCTAAGGAGAATTTCTAAAGCAATATTCAGTTATATATTTTAATAGATTTTATAAACAGAAAGGGTACTAATATCCTAGCACTCTATGAATTAAGATGATAAAAATTCATTCATCCAAAACATTCATTTAGTTTCTTTCTATTATCTTGCTAGGTGAACAATCATCACAGACAAGATATGTAGATCCTTATGAAAATATACTGGGTAGAGCTAGAAAACATTGCATTAAAAAAACAGAGTACAAAATATTGTTATAACTTATATGTTACATCCAGCAAGCATGATGGCAAACATGTTTCTCTTACCAGCACCACTCTTATATATGGATCACATATAGATAATGGTTCAAGCTTTCATAATGATGCCTATTAGAAATTCTATGTTCTATTCCTATAATAACTGTAAACAAATGAAAAGAATCAAATAGCAAAAACTATTCACTTATAGGAGCGTTGGGTGGAAGATAGAGCCAAGCTTAATAGTTGGCATTCAATAGCCCAAAGACAATTGATAACTATTGAAAGATGATGAACCTACGCCTATTGGAGAACTCATTTTTAGTATAAAAACAAAAAAGAAGTGGAAAGAAATGGTGGCAGTGAGTGAGGAATGAAAATGCCAGGGAAAAAATTGATGCCTTGCAACTTGGAAGACCAAGGTTTGTCATAGAAACGGCCTAGTTTCTAGCAGGGGTAAGGTAACATATATCAGCCCTCCTCAAACCCCATATCTGCAGGAACCTCGTGTTGTATCGGCAGTCAAGTTTAATGCAAAGAAGCTGTGCTTTCAAGGTTGCTGGTGCTACGAGTTTACATATACAAGTAGGACAATTTATCAAGGATAACATCATGTTGATTAATTCTGGAACTCTTAACATTGATGTCATCATACACCAATCACCATCACATTATACAGGATGAAAATGACTCACAAACAATAGTAAAAAACTGCAGGCCAAATAATGTACAGACAAGATGTTGCACCATGCAGCTTAACAGCAACTTCAGTACGCATTCTATAAGTGTAGCAATAGATAGTAAGTATCCAGTAATTACTCGTGTAAAAATGGTTATGATAACCCAAAATAAACAAAATCAATAGCAAAATTCAGAAACCAGAGAGACTGAGAACTACCTGTTTAGGAGTAGAAAAAGAACTGCCCCTATGGTAACAAGCAAAAGAACGTGGGCAACAATAATGAAATCACTTGATGAAAATGCTAGAGCAAGCATGGAAGTAAGACATAATCCAAGCAACAAAAATGTAACCTTCAGCACAAACCATGTTTGATCCTGTACCAAAAGGAAATTGGGACCATATTATTAGAACCTTACAGGATTCTCAAAGATTTTCTGAAAAATTGAAAACTTAAAATAACATAAGATGAACACATTTAAACAAAAAAGGCTGATCTAGCCTCAGAACGCACATTTACACCAGAAGCCAGTGCACCCAGCAGCACAGCATTTGCTGAAGACATGTCAGAAGTGGGTCTCTCCATATTGAGGTCCTATTGGATGAGCTGAAAAAGAAAGTATGGAATCAAATACACCAAATTTTAATATTAATCTGCCGGTCTGCCCACAATTTTAAATAGTGCCAAATGAGCATACAGTGCTTAAATATGTCCAAGAAAATTTGGGATGACCAAAAGCAAACCCGGTATGTTTTCAAATTATGCATCACTTGGCATTCATTGCCATATAAAAATCACCGATAAATCAACTGAAAACAAAGAAACTGAAACACACAAACTATAGGGATAGCTCTATGGAAATAATATCAAGGTCTTACTCTCAAGCTAACATGCATACATTTATTATGTTGGTTACTCGGTTTATATTTATGTGTAAAATACAGATAGTATATTTGCCCATTATATATCCATTGTTTGGCCATTTTGAACACCAAGCCTGTACAATTGATCTAGTTGTCTCTATGGAAATAGTATCGAGGTCTTACAGTGGTGCTGACATGCATCAATTTATTATGTCAGTCACTATGCAAGACAGATGGTCTATTTGCCCATATCATATCCATGTTTTGGCCATTATGAACACCAAGCCTTTACAACTGATCTAATGGTTGTTGACTTGTTGTTCCTTTCGCAAGTCTTGCGTGATCAAATGGGTTTAATCTCAAAGCCCTCGATTTTTGATGGATTAATCGACTTGGCTGTTATCAGTGTTGTCAAAGATGCTAGGCACTAAGACACACCAATGTTCCAATACGCCCGAGGTCGCTTGTCAATATAAAAATTATAATAAATATAATCACAAGAAAGACAATAAGCAAAAGATTCATATAGCCAATCTCAAATAGTTGAGACTTAAGATTTTGTTCTTCTTGTTGTTGTTGTTGTAGGGAGAAAGATAATAATTAAAACAACAATTAGATAATTCATGAGTTTCATATCATTTCATATACAAAATATCACTATTAAAACATCGAATTGCATTCATTTAACAAGCATTGTACGGAGAACCAGATAACATAGGAAGTTGGAGGAGGTCGGCTGCCGAAGCGCCTACGGAGGCAGAGAGGAGAGGAGGCCGGCTGCTGTGGCAGAGAGGGAAAGGAGAAGAGCAGAGATACGGGGGGCAATGTGTTGCTGGAGAAGGAAGAAGAAGATGGGTGGCGGCGGCGACGACGACTAGCGATGGGAGAAAGGAAGAGAAGAGAGAGGGGGAATGCTGGGAAAGGGAGCAGAGAGAGAGAGATACCACCGGAAGGAAGGATGCCGGTCGCCCACAGGGAGGAGGATAGCCAATCGTCGACAGGGAGAAGAGGCGGTCGTCGCGGGGGCACTCGCCGCGATGAGGTGATGGGGGAGGCCGGAAATTTAGGTTTAGCTTTCAATTTAGACTTGATTCCATCGAATAAAGTGGCTCGAGTCAATTTTGATTTGATCAAATCACATCAAATCGCTCGAACCTTCCTCGAGCCATGATTCGAACCTTCCTCGAGCCTATGGCCGTCGAGCTGCCATCGCATGCGAACCTAATTATAAGATCTATTTAATATTTTGGTCCCAATAGATTTTAAAAATTATATTGTGAAACATCTAACTTCAAGACGAAGACACAAAAATGATGAGTAAAAAAATAATTTTAATATCCTAGTTATGATTTTGATGATGGTGAATAACGATATCATTGAAGGCTGCGGATGATTATTGTTGATAAAGAAAGAGAAAGAGATAGTAACAACGAAAGATGAGACAAAGAGAATAATTTAGATATTAACACTATGCATGTTGGTGTCACTTGACAATTGCATTAGTACCACCCAACATCTTTATCTATGCTAATGTAAATGCATAGCGATATTGTTTTTCCTCGAATCGTTGTCAACATCGATGTAAATGTAGAGCAACATCGCTCTACATCTGCATTGGTGTCGCTTTGTATCCTACGTCAATGTTATTTTGTTTTTGCGTCAGCGTCATTACATTTGTCAAGCGACGTCAATGTACATGTCGAACACCTCTTTCACTGTTCTTCATTTGTATTGATGTTGACATAGTTATCGAGCGATAACAATATAGATGCAGAGCGTGATCATCCTCTTCTCTCATTTTTGACTCATGTATGATCATATCTTTATCTCCTTATCCACAATAGTTATTCGTGACTTCAATATCGTTGTCATCACAAAAAATATAATTATGATGTTAAAATTATCTTTTTTACTTATTGTTTTTATGTTTTGGTTAGTGAAATCAATAACTTTACGAAAAATAAAATTAGATATTTTATTTTTATAATTATATATAGAGATCTTAATAATTATATATAAAGATTTTAATATAAAATTTTAAAGTATATGGATCGGAACGACGTCAATCCACAGAGCTACGGAGCTCTGCGATCGATCTGGCCGCCTTCTGCTAAGCCATACCTTTTCTGCTTTCCTTTCTCAGATGGCAGCCTTCTCGTATCATCAGTACCATCCTCTCCTCCTAGACTCTGATTACCTCCCACGTAGCCCTAAGCGATGTTGCCTCTAGCTTCGCGTCCCATAACCTACCCACTGGCATGACCAAACGCTTCCGGAGCATCAGCCAAGACATGCCCAGAATTGCCCTTTATGAGGCCTCCCGGATGAACTCTTCTTCAGTCATGGTTGATCCCCGTGGAGGACGAGGGGTGGCCCCAACACCACGGAGCTCCATGGAGAAGAAGCGAAAGAAACGAGATCGCACGACAGCCCTAAGAACCTCAACTATCTTGGATTGCTCGTCTAATGTTTCCTGTCATCAGGGCGCAGAGAGAAAGGTCAGGAAACGGAACAAACACGTGGAAGAGAAGAAGAAGAAGAAGGACGACGAAGCTGATAATGGCGAGGGAAGAGGATACATTCATGTGAGAGCAAGAAGAGGTGAGGCCACAGACAGCCACAGTCGGGCAGAGAGGGTATACTACTGACTACTCTTCCACATTCATCATCTGCAACATAAACGCTTCTTTCTTACGATACGTCGTGTATTGTGGATTCAGGTGAGAAGGGAGAGAATCCGCGAGAGGATGGACCTTTTACGAGGCCTTGTTCCTGGCTGTGACAAGGTAATGCTGATTCCTTCGTCACTGTTTGCTCTAATTGTTGATTGGAATTCTCCGGGATGATGATCACAGAACACAGGGAAGGCTGTCATGCTGGACGAGATAATAAACTACGTGCAGTTCTTGCAGAACCAAGTAGAGGTAGGTGAAACATGAACCGGTTTCTTCTCTGGCCATGCATTCAAGCTGCTGAGGACTCCATGGAAACTTGTGGTGGTGGTGCATGCACAGTTTCTCTCCATGAAGCTTGCTTCCATGAATCCCATATTCTACGACTCGGAGCGGTTTGAATCATCTGCACTCCAGACGAGTCCATTTCACCAGGCAGCTCCTGAAGGGGCAAGCAGAAGCTACACCATGAAGGAAGCTTCAACACCTCTTTTACTGCATGGCCAAGGGCCCATATCCCTACCTCAGGTTTGTTTCTGGTTAAGTAGATGCCCCCATCATCTATGTCGAGAAATAGTGTAGAGTATTTGAGTGAGTTGGCTCAGATTTAGATACACTTCTTTCTGCCATCCATATCAGGAACATGGCAGTGTTGTGGTGCAAGCGGCTGGCAGAAGACAAGAACTCCTCTATCAGGTTGTCTTCAATAACGTGTGATCATCTTTCCAGTAGAGTCGAGCAAATAAAAGGACCTTACGAGACATGAGCAATGCAATGTTTTGTGGTAGAATGAACAGCCATTACAGGCATGCTTTCCTGGTGCTTTATGTATTATAATACTCTGTTAAATCCTCCCAGTTTTCTTCCTTCTTTCGTATGACCTAAAAGTGGCTTCCTTAGTCTTCATAAATAGACAATAAAGCAAACTAAATAATAATAATAATAGTAATAATTTTTTATTATTAAAATTTAAATCAAAATTTATTAAGAATTGATTTATAATAGTTATTTATGTAGTTATCATGTTCTAGATAATTATGAACATGTTTTAAAAAGTAACTCATGATCTAAAAGTTATAAGGTAATTCTTATACCTAACTAAATCATGGGTGATATGGTGGAATGAAGTAATTACCACTAGATCCTATTAATTCGACTATAGTTCATGAAGCAAGATAAGAAGTATAGACTTGAGGATATCTTGTAAGTGTTATATGTCTTTTCTCTTGTTTAAATACTGTATCGATTTTCTTGATCGAAAGGATTTTTTTTTTATCGTTTTCTTGTTCCTCCATCTTCAACAAAACTGAATCAACAATCAACAGTTCATCAATTCGGAATCAAAACTAAAATCAGAATCAATAGTTTCGATTGGAATCAATCAAATTAAAAATAAAATAAATAACCGATGATTTTATTTTAGATATTTGTTTTTTTGTTATTACATGGAAACACATCCACTTTTCAAAGTCAAACTTAGTATCAAAATTTTGAAATAAAATTATTTTTTAACTACTTAAAATTTGAATTAAAAATTAAAATAAAAAAACTACTATTTCAGTTCCCGGTTCGGGAAGCGGACCGAAATTGCCCGGATCTGATTTCAATGAACCGGGATCTGGAACTGAAACCTCCGTTTCCGGAACCGGCGTAATGCCCACTGAAATCTAATGGATGGAGAACCGATAAATAACGGTCAATTGCAGGGCGTCACATTGTTTATGTCGGTTTGCGTAATGGCCGTTACGTACCCGTTATATAATGGGGGTTTCGAAATCTTGATTCGCTCGTCTCTCTATGGGGTGTCGTCTGGGCTCCGGAGGCAAACGTCCGCCTTCGGAGCCACCGGTAACGCCGCGCCCATTGCCTGCGTCCACGTGACCAGAGACTATCCTTCTAGCTTTCCGATTCTCTGAGGTGATTAGGGCCTCGGAAACGGTAGCTTCGTCGGGCTACAGCACTCGGAGTCAGTCGGCCGCCGTTAGGGGTAGGGTTTCCCAGAGCAGCAGTCTCTGCATAGTCTGCGGATTGTTCGTGCGATAGTGGGGGTGTTGATCGGATGGGGGTGGTTGGATATTGTGGTCGTTTAGTTGGTTGCCTCCTTCTGATGATTATTCGCTGTCATTGATAGCAATGGAGGATTGATACATGGATAAGTGAATCAAGAACTTATCTCGGTCGTTTCTGATGGATTAGGAATCAAATTAGAGGCATTTGCTCCAAGAATGACTGGATCTTGCAGTGCAGAAGTGCAGGTTCGCTGTAACTTTGTTTTGTTTGTTTTCATGCTTCCTGGGATTAAAGTTTCTAGCTATAATTTCTTGGATTTCTGCATGAATTATTAACCTTTTGCTGTCATGATTGCCATAAGAATTGCAATATTCAGGGAACTTGATAATGCCTGGCAGGGGATGAAATTTGCCGAAATGGGGGAAAATAGATTGTCACTGGACTCAGACTCATTGCATATGTTTGCTGAATCATCTTCTTACAGTTTGATTTATTGAGACCCATGACAATTTGCTGGTTTTATTCAAAGTCAAATATATCAGGATTGTTATTATTTCCTTGCTTTATCAGGAAGGAGAACTGTTCTTAACAGTTTGCATATGTTTCTCTTGATCATCTTTATAGGTAGCTGCAAACTGATGATTCGAACTAAACATATCTGTATAAGCTTTTATATTGCTGAATTCCACTCGTTTTACACGAAAGTTGATTGGTTTCCGAATTATTTTGAATTTGCGTAGGGGTTTCTTAATTTAGACTAATGCAATATCATTTAATGTTTGAGACAGGTTGGTCTGGACAGGGCACATGCAAGGTCTAAATTTGTCTATGAAATGCCTATACATGATCTAAACCAGGTCTGAACTGCATTACTGGATCTACATTCTCAGACAGTATATACCCAATGCCTATGAATATTTGGTTAATTTATGGAGCAGTAACTGCATTATAAAAGGCAACTTAAGAAAATAAACTTTGTTAGACATCTAAGTTTCCTAAATCCTCATCTTTTTCTGCATGTACACTCTCCTCCAAATCTGTTAATGAAATTTGCTACCTGAAATATCAATTTGGAATACCCTTCGAAGATAACCTTACTTTGCATAGGTGCTTTGTTTTTAAGAAATTGTGACAGTGTCTGAACTGTCCTTTGTCTTTTAAAATGACATTTAAAACCATAGATGTAGCCCACAAAAGCAAGATGAGGAAGAAAACATTTGTAGCTTGGATTTAAGTAAACCAGATTAACTAAGCAAGTCTTTGTAAATGCAATGTTGGGGTGGCAGATATTCATTAGAGGCACACATATGGTAGAAAGCCTACTAAAGTTTCTAACTAAAACATAGATGGAGTTCTTAACTAGTTGTACTTAGCATAGAAACACTAAATGAACATATATATAAACTTGCATATATGGAAGGAAAACAATTAGGGTTGTTATCGGGTTTTAACTAAGGACTCAAATTCATTATTAGGCTTATCTTTCCAAGATCCAATATCTGAACCATATTATCATGCTATGTAGACAAGTTTAGCAGATACTGGCTATTATGCACATACTTGGCATAATTCAACTATAGAACTTTTCATTTGTTCAGGGAAGGCTTCCTTCTTATCCGATATATGTAGACAAGTTTAGCAGATACCAAGCCATGATGGCTGTACTTGGCGTAATTCAATAGAACTTTCATTTGGTTAGGGAAGGCTTCCTTCTTATCGAGTTCAATTTTTTCTTCCTTGTAGGTAGTTAATTGTATATTCACATATAAAGGGGAAGTGTTAAGAGTTATCATTACAGGCTATATTTTGAAGTAAAAGTTTAGGTGGTAGAGACATAACTAATACAAACATTTTTTTGAGTTATTATGCTTCAGCTAAAGCTAGCTATTCTTCTTCTTTTATTTTGTGTGAAGTATATGGTTATCCTAGTTCTTCATTAGATCTGGATCTTCATGTAGCTCTATTTTTCATAAACCAGTTTCCAGATTCTCATCTTCTATACATTTGTTTGATGCAGTTTTATGATCCCTGAACCCTTTTTTTTAATCTTCATTAAAATCTGGTACATATCTATAGGTCATAAAAGAAGGCCAAACAGGTAAAATTTAGACCAAACAATATATTAGAACAATAAAAATGATCTGGAAGCAGGAACTTGAATTAGTGAACCAGAAAGGGAAGAAAAAAATCAAGCGAATTGGCACCAAGTACACTACACCTATGGTTTATAACATCATGTTGATCTGGTCTAGTGATTGGGATCATAGTTCCATTTTTCTTTTTCCCGGGAGCTTGATAAGTGAAGAGACATAACACATTGAAGACAACATTCGAGGAAAAAATAAAACTTCAATTCGGCGATTAAGCAGGGCAAGGATTCATTCTATCTGCATCTGCCTCTGCTTCTGTAAAGGAGGTTCATGACATATTTGGTGCTAGATGTGTCTGTGTGCAGCTCTACTGCTTCCGGTGAACACCAGATGTTGTCCCGAACATATATTAGTGTCAAGAAAGGAGAAAGCTGCTGGCCTCGACAAGTAATCTCCACCTGATTCAGTCGACATTAATGCATTAGAGTGAAGCAAGGATGATAAGGAAAGGTGAACAGTCTTATGCTAACTTCAGGTAAGTAAAGTAAATACACAGAGCACCTTGGTTTCACATAGAGAAGTTCCTTGATGAAACCTTCTATTATTTTGACTTTAAATTGGGCTTAAATATAGGTTTGTGCTATGTTTAATCTGCATAGTTATTGTATCATATCATGCAATTTGGTTCTATTAAGAATCAAATCAGAAACAATTGTTTTTTTTTTTTTTTTTTTTTCTGTAAAGGCTTCTCATTTTGGTCTTATTATGATATGACATCAATGTTATCATTCCATTTTACGGCCTGGCTTTTGTCATTTCCATTAATTAGCAAAATTAACAGAGTGTAATTAACCCATGGGCAGAGTATCCAGATATGCTATTGGTCTGTCTACCTCTTAATGAAGAAACCTCTTATGCATGTAAAATTTATAACCCCTCCTCCACTAAGCTTTCCCCTTTTCTTCTCTGTTTTCTTTCTTGCTAGTCTCTGTTACCCTATCTCAAATATTTTGTACATTTGGCTGTTGTCTCACTGTAGAAAGTGGTTGTTGGTGGAGGTCACAGCTAGAGATCACTGGAAGAGGTGCTGCAGTCAATATAGAGGTCAGTTGCCACCTGCTCCAGTGTCTTGTTTCCCTAATTCCTTTTCATTTAAGTTTCTTTCCTCGGTAGATATTGGTTTCGTGTTCCAAGTTCACCTCATTTCATTCTCTTTCTCATCTATAAATGATTAGCATCATATTGCAAATAATAATATTTTGCATGCATGACAGCTCGAGCATAGCACATCGAAATTAGACACCACCTTCGACTAAATCTTGGTTTATGACGCCATGACAGGGTAAGCTGATGACATCTCTGCCCATTACCCGTAGTAGCCCACTATCCCCTCCACGGCTACGTGGACCTCAACACCCTCCCTTTCATGGCCAACTAAAGCAACCCCATCATGATGATAGCTGCCCAATTCCACCACTAACTTCTGCTTCCCTTCACATCCATCACTAGGAATCCAACCCCACAGCCCTAATCCCATCCTTCACTACCTTCAATCCTAAACTATCAAGTTATGGGATTCGTTATTGATTAGTGCTGCCACATAGCAAACGCAGACCAAGGCAGTGAGTGAGACAAAAGAAGGGGGACACACGATCCCATAGGCACGCCAAGGAATCAGCCGAGTATTCCCCCACCACCAAACCCTGCTCATGTGATCTCATGCACGTCTCTCCCACGTCGCCTTGCCCGTCCATGGAGGCCAAAACAAGTCAATATTCTCACGCATCCACAGAGCGGAGGAGGGAGTGCAGACACTTTCCCTTTCTTGGCCACGACTCATCATGGTTGGGAAGTGGTCCCTTCTCTTTCTGTGTCTTGATGCATTCCGCTTCTCCTACCGAGAGCCATTCTACCGTGGATACAAATTCCATGGACGCTCCTTTTCGCCTTTGCATGCCTTTCGTGCCTTTGCCATTCAGCAACATGACAAGTCGGAACACAGTGCATGCATCGTTTCAGATCTTGACTTTGTATGCATACCTCTTCGAAACATGAAAGTCCACTTACTCCTTTGAATCCGGGTTTTTACATGCATATATACTCGTTAAAAGGGAAAAGGAAGAAGGAAAGAAGAGCGTCGTCAAAAGTTAATAGTGTTTAGGGCTTAGGATAAGATGGTCATGAGTGAGAAGGCATGAGTATTAGGGTTTTAGGGAGTAGTGGGTATGGAGAAAAAGAAACTTTGTCCCCTTTTCATTTTGTCATGGTTTTTTTTAATAGATGGACTTAATTCCATTACAAAGTCAAATGGCAAATAGATATATCCCTTATCTTTTTCTAGGAATATTATATATATTTTCCTCAAATTTTAACACTCAATAACAAACTGTATGTATATATTTTTTGTCATTTGGTGATAAATTTCTATAAGCTAGTTTTTAATTCTGAACTATATAATTTTTTTCAGGAGTTTCAGTAATCATTATAACAATACAATTTAATTAATTAATTAATTAATTTTTTAGGATGTTCCCATTTTATAAAAAGATCAGATGTGTCAAAAAAATTGATTTAAATCATCTGAATTTTCCAAGACTTTATAATACCCTTATTTTATGAATCAAGTTGAACTGTAATTATGCATATTTGAATAATATCAATATCATCAATTAAAAATTTCTTATTTATCCTTCAATCCGTTGCCCAATAGAATACTAGGAAGGGGAGAACATGAAGTTGAAAAGAAAGGGAGAAAGAGAGGATGGATGACAAAGAAAATTCAAAAGAAAAAGAAAAGAAAAGAAAATGAGAGCAATGAGGAGGAAAAAATAATTTTAAAAAATAAAAAATAAATTTTATAATATATTCTTAAATTCATAATTAACTGATTGATTTACTAAAGTGAAACTTAGACATCAGCTCTGATAACTATCCCTTATACCATTTTTTTTTAAATTTTTTTCAAAAGGTAAGTGATAAATTTAGGATCTTATAATAATGTATCAAAGTCTTTATCAATTAAATTGTAGGCATTTGTATCAGAGTCTTTATCAATTAAGTTAGCCAACACATGCATCTTTCATATGTTAGCTTAAGGAAACTACGTATCATTATGGTACAAAATGGTACTACTCAAGTCAGACCAGTACATATGTTAGACACGTTATGGTGCTGGCATGGACCACTAAAGAGTACATGCATGGCATGAAGCACGTTGAGGCCAAAGAAATGATGACTGGGGGCATAAGGTTTCATTTCTTTTTGTTCTACTTTCACATGTAACAAGGCTAACAAATTAAATCCGTATAAATAGTAGCTGAAGCCAACAAATCTTCCAACTTACTCAAATGCAAATATAACTTATCAGAGAAATAATAGTGCAGAACAATTATGAGTTATTTTCTTCTTTCATGTTCAAAGTGCTATGCTATAACCATCTTCCACAAATGATAACTCATTATCTTTATCAACACATCTTTTCTTTTTTAGAGTTATAAGATGCATTGGAATTACAAGTTCCTAAAACTCCGAGAATAAGTTTATTTTTTGTTAGAATCTAAGTAATGACCTAACCATAACATGTTTGATGATGAGCTCAATTCTTATGATTGCATTTTTTTTTTAAACAGATATGTTCGCCTTTTATTTTTCTTTACATTAGCTCATTTATTTATTTGTTCATTTTTGGTAGAGAGAATACATTTATATGCTCTATATGTGTGTATATATATGTTTTAGTATATAGCATATCTATTATGAACTATTATATAGTAGACACTCTTGCTAAGAGAAAATTTAGATCTTAAGCGGCAATCCACCAATAAAATCCTTCATCATCATATGTTGCCAGCATATACTTGTAACCAAGTCAATGAGTTCCAAACTATGATCCAAAAACCCTACAATCTATTTCTGTACACACTGAAACTTATATTGCTTTCATCCAAAGTGGTTTATTTCTTTTTCTTTCTGGTTAAGCCAATGCAAGCCTATCATGAACATATGATAAGCAAAACAAAGACATGTATATGAACAATATGCATCCAAAATGAGGTACACAAGTAATTATAGGAAGAAGGTGAGTGGTGAAGAGATGTAAAGCACCTGTGAGTCATCCTCCAACCCAAGCTTACTAGCCAAGTACCTCATCAACAGCCTAATTGTCATCCTTCCATCCCTACAAAATGAATCCTCTTTATAGGTAGGAGAAGAAGTATTTAAATTCCAATCATGACATTCCCTGTCCCAGAAGAGAAAAAGAGCAGGAAGATGATGGAAAGAGAAGAGGAAAAGAAAGTACTTGATCCTCAAGTAGCTCTTGGGTATCTGAGGCAGGAAAGGCTCCTTTACCCTGCAAATGAAAGAGAAAAAGGTGAACACCCAGGATCACAACCTACATAAATCCACCATCTTATTCCAGTGATGCATGTGTTTTCCCTACTTGCATCAATAGTTAGTGGACTAGAAGCTCATGACAAGAGAAGCACATGGAAACTGATGAAAGCATGAAGAAACAAGGGATGATATGCACACTGCTATTAGTTCCCTCCAACTCACTGGTCTTGTGCTGCTTGGAGAACGAGCCACATGCCCGTCTGCGGCCGACGTGGCTGGCTCACCACTCTCATCTCCCCGTCGAGCCGCAGCGGCGAGCTGAACCTAGCCGACGGGCACACGAACTGGCCCCGGCTGCTCGACGGGGTGAATGTTCTCGCCGTGGAGCTTGGGCTTGGATACTCCGGCCATTGGTGGCAGTACCCTCCCATGATCGCAGGGAACAGCGGCGGCGCCAAGGCCGGAGGTGGCTCGGGGGGTCTGCGGCAGAACAAGTGGAACTCCGGCGGATCGCCCTTGTTCCTACCGTTGCTACTTGACGGATCCAGCACCGGCGAAGGATCTTGTAGTTTGGGATAGTTGGAACGACGGCCGCCTCCGATGCTCAGTTGGAGCCATCCCCCGCGGCCGTCGTCGCCGTCGACCTTGGAGGCTAGGGCGCTACCGTAGCCATCGCGGTGGGTTGGCCGGAGGAGGTTCATCGCCGGGGCCATAGTCTCATATTGATGATAGTGGTTAACCAACCTTGGAATCCTTTGGTGATGAAAGTGTTAAGATGGAAGTCATAGAAGAAGCTAGGGTTAGCATACGCCTATGACAAATGATAAATAAGCCATGGAGGAAGGTGAAGCATAGAAAGGTAGAAAGAATACCTACCTGATCCTCTTCTGTCTCTCTACAAATTCCTTGAAGTTTGTCACTTAGCTAAGGAAATGAATTCTGTAGAGAGAGAGAGAGAGAGAGAGAGAGAGAGAGAGAGAGAGAGAGAGAGAATTCACTAACAATCTACTAGAGGATCACAGAGGGAGGAGAGCCTTGAGATCTCACTTTCCATTGATTCTTTTCCGATCTTGTCCCCCTCTTCGTGTCCGTCGCTGGTTCCAGTGGCCTTGTCAGCCATCAGACCCGATGCTTGTTCATGATCCCGTCGACTGTCGTCGAAGTAGGCGCTACCGTAGCCATCGCGGTGGGTTGGCCGGAGGAGGTTCATCGCCGGGGCCATAGTCTCATATTGATGATAGTGGTTAACCAACCTTGGAATCCTTTGGTGATGAAAGTGTTAAGATGGAAGTCATAGAAGAATTAGCATACGCCTATGACAAATGATAAATAAGCCATGGAGGAAGGTGAAGCATAGAAAGGTAGAAAGAATACCTACCTGATCCTCTTCTGTCTCTCTACAAATTCCTTGAAGTTTGTCACTTAGCTAAGGAAATGAATTCTGTAGAGAGAGAGAGAGAGAGAGAGAGAGAGAGAGAGAGAGAGAGAGAGAGAGAATTCACTAACAATCTACTAGAGGATCACAGAGGGAGGAGAGCCTTGAGATCTCACTTTCCATTGATTCCTTGTGCCTGAGAAACGAAGAGAGAGAGAGAGAGAGAGAGAGAGAGATGACTTGTGGTTGATGTGTTAGAATTCTCACCTCTTTCAACTGAGGCCACAGAGAAGAGGCAGGGTAGTAATATCTGACCATCCCATTGATTCCTTGTGCTGCACATAGATAGATAGAGAAACAGAGAGGTTAATATAAATATACATAAATATATATTATATATCATGGTGTGCATCTAAAAAGTCTATTCAGTTAGGTCATGCACAAGTAAGTACTTTGTTTAAATAGACAATCATATACACATTTAGAATGTCTGCATGTCATTATTTATATACCTCTTGGAGATCATACTTGGTGTGATTCCCAATACTAATAGGAGAGAGAGAAGCATGCCTGCTTTGCTGCGTACCATCCTGCTGTGTCCACATAGATTGAGTATAAGCATTGACCAACTTATATATATATATGTATATATACATATATATATATATATATATATATATATATATATTATATGATATATGATATATGATATGATACATGATCATCATCAGGTTCCAGATATGAGAAATAGTGTTGTTATGTCCTTGGAAAATATAATGAGAAGATGAATGAGCTGTTATGATCTATGACTAAATAATTCCCACATTCATTCAACATGCACTGCACGTTAAAACGTTGGCACACTCTTTAGCGATGATCTAATTAATCATCACAACACTGGAGTTTCAATTTATATCCATTGCCTTGAACTATTTTTTTTTTATCTATCACCATAAATGAGATGTCATGCCAACCACTAACAACATCGTTATGATGTTGTTGTCTATTACAAGTACGTACTCGGCAACAAGCACTTCAATGATCACCAACTCTTCATACCACACATATCGATGGTCACGGATGTCACTGTGTTTGTGTGTAGAGAGAGAGAGAGAGAGAGAGAGAGAGAGAGAGAGAGGATTTGCAGTTTGATGTGGACAACTAAGGTAGGGTTGTCTTCTTAAAGAATGATGGATTGTTTCGAGTGTCGCCCAAGAAATAGTGTGCTGGCGAAGGAAATTTAGAGAGACAAAGAGGAGGATTTGCGTGGTGGAAGGAATGATGAGTGTGAATCCGTGCATGATGAGTTGGTGTCCAGACTCGGTAGCGTCCCTTTACTCATCGGTCACAGAGGAGATGCCACTGCAGCAGAGACATGGTGGGCCTCCCAGCCATCGTCCCTCCCTTGCTTTGTAGTGAGCTTTGGATACGCCATGCCATGCACACACCTAAGCAGATGACTTCTCTCTTTCAGGAAATGTTTTCTTATGCAGTAGTAGTGCATGGAGATTGAGATCAACGAGGCGATCGAATCGATCACCAAGTGGTTTCATAGAACTGGAGTTGTTGGTGTTCTTGACGGCCCTTCAACTCAAACGTGCATGCAATGGGTTCTTATTAGTACGTGATTACATGCAAAGTTAAGGAGATGATCGATTGTTCCTTTAGTCTCTTATACTTGGAAACCGTCAATTATTATCATTATTATTTCCTCAATTTTTGGTCATCAAGAAAAAGAAGCCGGAAGAGAAAAGAGGTACATGGCTGTGGCTTCTCTCCTCCATAGAAGATCTGTATGTTAGGAGTGCATCAGCACGAGTGCCAATGCTGCTGCTATTGATATGTGCCTGCAGGTAGAGAGGACGAAGGAACGTGGGGTTTCATTAAACGCTTGTGGCCATATAGTGGATTAGTACTGCATTGCTAACTGGATCACACACATCCTTCCTAAGCATGCAGTATATTGTACCATGCATATCGATGTTCCACAAGTGCACAATACCTTGATAATACGTGAATTAACAAAGTAGAAGAGAGAGAGAGAGAGAGTGTGTGTGCGTGTTGGCTGATGTGTTGTTCTCTTGAAGGTGTCAGTGGCTCCATCAATCAGACATCAACTTGAGCCACTGAACACAATCCATTGACCGAGCTTTGTATCCACATTGTCCAGTGGAAAGCGAGCTCCAAAAGAGAGAGAGAGAGGTTGTAGGAGGAGGAAAAGAGAGGATCCTTTTCCTCCTGTTTCTTCTGCGCCACCGCCACGAGCAGCAGCAGCTTATGATTAAAAAGCTGAGGATGCCAATTCACGCGACACTCTCGCCTTGGGTTTTTGGTATCCCTTTGGCAGAGGGCATCTGCTGCTGCCAAAGCCACCAAAGCCAACGCTGCAGCCAAGGGATCAGTGATGGGACTTGACCTGCTTGGCTTCTTCTCCCTCCTACTCTCCTGCATGGCTCCTCTTCCTTTGCCCCTTTTGGTCCTCATGCAACTTGGAACTCCACACACCGAAGCCAGCATTTGTAAGACTGATAGATAGATAGATAGATAGATAGATAGATGAATTGACATATATATATATATATATATATATATATACTCATTACTAACTCCATTCGCATGCCACGATCTACAGCTACGTAGCTAGGTCGACATCATGACTCATTATTGCCAAAAGATATGCTTGCAGTGTCCCCCATTCCAGGAAAGCTCACTGTTCGCAGGCGAGCAGGAAATGCTACTGATCTCACCAACCCTATTGGCTTTAGCAAGTACGTACTGCTCTCTGCATGCAGCGCATGACTGCATGCATGGGTGCAGCCACTAGTTTTTAGCGCTTTGCAGCTCATTGCCGTAAGTTCCTTTGGACCTGACAAGTGTATATGCTGCATGATTCCTGCATCTTTGAATTGAAGTTAGCTTGGATGTTCAAAAGCTGTACATACACACTCTAACCATTAGTTAAAACTCTCATATACGATACAACTAACACAAGTAGGATTACCATCAGATCATCCATATACGATAAAGTGACAGAAAAAGATTCAAACAAACATCTTGGAATCGAAACATGGGATGCATCCTAGCTTTCAATGCATGTCTCCGAGATGTCTAATCTTCAAACACTGCTGCTTGGGGGGAGAGGGAGGGGGGGTGAAGGCATCGTAGTTTACATGATCATGCATATTCTTTAACATTATTTATAACAACGTTGGAATGTACACATGCAGTGCATGCCAACAAGAAGAAAAGATTCACGTCCTCTTTTCCCCCCTCTCGATGCTTTTGGGTGTCAGCAGTTTGCATGTGGCATCCCACATGATAGCCCACACTGATCCATCCTATCAAGAAGGAACAAAAAAGAATGACATGATAAGATGTTTGAGGTCACAGAGCTGATACTGTGGGCCACAGGCAACAGCCATGCCTCTTCCTCCTTCAGATGCATCTCACGCACCTCCAACCACTGACTATTTTAGTGGCCTTCCTCTGCTTCTCCATATATTCTCTGAAGTGCTTGTTGTTTTCTTCCTTCCCCTCCCCCCCCCCCCCCCCTCCCTTGTTGTTTCTGCCTGACCACCCTGTCCACCTGGCATTCTGACAAGTTGGTGATAAGTTGGAGATGCCAAACCAGCAAAAGAGTACATGCATGCCTCTTCTGAGTGTTGCTTCTCTCTCTCTCTCTCTCTCTCTCTCTCTCTCTCTCTCATTGTTTTTATTCTTCTTTCCTTCTCTGTTTTTTTTGTCTCTCTGTTGCAGTCCCATGTTATATACAAGTGTTTTGGGCAAGCAGGCTTGTGCATCTGACCATCCTCATAACCTCTCATAGCTTGGCAATGTCATCCAGGAACAAAGCCTTATTGCAGAGAGATACCCTTGTCACTAGTCACTTTTCTCATGGCTTATCACAGATAAACCAATGAGAAAATCTAAGTTAAGAAATCTTATACTTTTTTTCTGAAAAAAAATCTTATATTTCTTTACCTTAAAAATTACTGTTCTTGGACTCGAAAAGAGGTCACAATCAATCCACCTTCTCAAGTTAGACCAGATTTCACTTAATACTGACTCTTCTTGTTCTCCTTTTAAGAAGAAAAAAACGTATTATTATTGTCCTTGTTTATCAATGCTGGTTTGATGGACAAGTTGTGAGATGAAAGTGATATATCACTTAACTTGATAGTACCGAGGACTAGGAAGCTTTCAAGACTCATATCTATGAGATTCTAACACTATTCATTACAGAAAAGCTATTCATTCCCCCTCACCTATCAAGCCAAAAGTGAGAGCATCTACTTGCAGCTCCTACAGATTGCAATCTTGTTTCACCAGCATAAGGTTTACATCTGCCAGTATGAGAAATGTAGCTCCCTTGTCTAATTCAATATCTGAAGAGGATTACTCCACTGTTATAATGTCTCCAACCTAAGTAAATCCAATGTCATCAGGACAGAAAATTTAGGAGAAAAAGAGCAATATGGTCACATGCCAAACACCGGCGGGCATTATTATAACATTAACGATGAAACTAAGTTGATGGGCCTAGCAAATCTAAGATATGTCGAGGAGCTTCATCTATGGTGGATAAATGATTTCCTGGCTCCGGTTTGATAGATTAATGACCATCAAAATGTACAGTGTATAAAACTTACTGCAAAACTACAGCTTTTATAAGAGAATGTTACAAAAGAGCCTGCCATATATACACAAAAGGAATACTATTCCCTTGCCCTTTTCCTCCCAAGAATCATGCCTAGGAGACATTATCCACCCTGTTTCTCTCCTCTGTTTGGACATTGCCTTATCGTTCATGGTTGCCTTATGCTACTATTGAACTCCCTTTATATGTTCACCCCTTATGCTACTACTACCATGATGATATAGCAGAAGAACTTCCAAAGTGTTTTTGAAACAAGTCAAAAATCAGAGGTGTTTTCTATAACTACCTTAAAATCGATTCTCCAGTTTGTGGACTGTAACAGCCTAGCCTAGCTTGGAACAGTGTACCATTATACATAGATGTATACATACACATGGAGAAACATATACATATATATATATATTATATTAGATATATTATATATGTTTCTTTTTATTTGTATATGTACATACTACTTTTGTATGGCCAGTTAAAAAGAGTCCTGATCAAGTTGGGATGTTGGAATAACAACAATCTCACTTGCAGATAGAGCTTGTAGAACAACAGGAGGTGACATTGAAGTGGCATAGAGATACCCTATGGGCCTCAACTACATGCAATCTTGAACCAAAAGAAGGCATTAAATATGTATATGCAAACTAATTCAATTTCTTTTATAAGATACTTCAATTCTGCCAATATTGGTTTGATGCAGAGGAAAGCATGGAGTGCACCATGACAAAAACAATGGTAATTGGACAAGAAGCAAAGAAATAGAAATTCATCATTGTCAAACCTTGTATTTCTTGCAGATACGCATGTTCCCGGAAGTTTGCAAAAGCTTCCCTTCCGTGCTATACATCCGCTCGACAAATGGCAAGTATCTTTTTCAGGCAGAGGCTCTCCCTCAGCAATTTCTCCTTCGCCTCTCCCAACCGTGATTGGCCCGAAATCAAATACAAGATAGAGGACAACACCATGCCATTTAGGATGAATTTGTGATGACAGTATGAAACTTACTGTTGTGTTGGAAAATCTGGACTGTTGCACCAGATCCTTGTGTTGGAAAATCAAGGAATCCAAAAGGCAATTTTCCTCCCTGTTTAGGAGCATGAACAATTGAGAAACAGTGAATAAGAACCCATAGGACAATCTGAACACATATTTGGAAATGCATAACTCAAATTAATGTGGTAATACCGACTATAATTTGTTCAGACCTTCCCAACTAGAGCAGAATTCATTGCACAGTTCATCACATATCCGTGCCAAAAGTAATAGCTGCTTGCTTTCCAATGGATCATGAAACCAACTCTCACATAGCAAATATGAGTTTCTCTCCATATGAACAAGATTAACATAAGAAGAATGTCACAGTGACTTACTGAAGCATCTTTGTTGTTGTCATTTTAAGTAAAGTGCAACCACAATGATCAAAGCATGACCTTATATTTGATAATTCCAGTCTCAAATAAGTAGCTACTTGTTTCGGCTTCTAATAGAAAGACCAAAGTAGTCTCATACCAAATAAGAGTTTCTCAACATATGAACAAGATTAAAATGAGAAGAATATCACAGTGACTTACTGAAGCATCATATTGTTGTCATTTAAGTAATGTGCAACCATAATGATCAAAGTATGACCTTTATATTTGATAATTCAAGTCTCAAATAAGCAGCTAATTGTTTCAGCTTCCGATAGAAAGACCAAAGTAGTCTCATACCAAATATGAGTTTCTCTCCAATATGAACAAGATTAAAAAGAGAAGAATATCACAGTGACTTACTGAGGCAACTTGTTGTTGTCATTTTAAGTAAAGTGCAACCACAATGATCAAAGCATGACCCTTATATTTGATAATTCCAGTCTCAATAAGTAGCTACTTGTTTCGGCTTCTAATAGAAAGACCAAAGTAGTCTCATACCAAATAAGAGTTTCTCAACATATGAACAAGATTAAAATGAGAAGAATATCACAGTGACTTACTGAAGCATCATATTGTTGTCATTTAAGTAATGTGCAACCATAATGATCAAAGTATGACCTTTATATTTGATAATTCAAGTCTCAAATAAGCAGCTAATTGTTTCAGCTTCCGATAGAAAGACCAAAGTAGTCTCATACCAAATATGAGTTTCTCTCCAATATGAACAAGATTAAAAAGAGAAGAATATCACAGTGACTTACTGAGGCAACTTGTTGTTGTCATTTTAAGTAAAGTGCAACCACAATGATCAAAGCATGACCCTTATATTTGATAATTCCAGTCTCAAATAAGTAGCTAATTGTTTCAGCTTCCGATAGAAAGACCAAAGTAGTCTCATACCAAATAAGAGTTTCTCAACATATGAACAAGATTAAAATGAGAAGAATATCACAGTGACTTACTGAAGCATCTTATTGTTGTCATTTAAGTAATGTGCAACCATAATGATCAAAGTATGACCTTTACATTTGATAATTCAAGTCTCAAATAAGCAGCTAATTGTTTCAGCTTCTTATAGAAAGACCAAAGTAGTCTCATACCAAATAAGAGTTTCTCTCCATATGAACAAGATTAAAAAGAGAAGAATATCACAGTGACTTACTGAGGCAACTTATTGTTGTCATTTAAGTAATGTGCAACCATAATGATCAAAGTATGACCTTTATATTTGATAATTCAAGTCTCAAATAAGCAGCTAATTGTTTCAGCTTCCGATAGAAAGACCAAAGTAGTCTCATACCAAATATGAGTTTCTCTACATATGAACAAGATTAAAATGAGAAGAATATCACAGTGACTTATTGAAGCATCTTATTGTTGTCATTTAAGTAATGTGCAACCATAATGATCAAAGTATGACCTTTATATTTGATAATTCAAGTCTCAAATAAGCAGCTAATTGTTTCAGCTTCCGATAGAAAGACCAAAGTAGTCTCATACCAAATATGAGTTTCTCTACATATGAACAAGATTAAAATGAGAAGAATATCACAGTGACTTATTGAAGCATCTTATTGTTGTCATTTAAGTAATGTGCAACCATAATGATCAAAGTATGACCTTTATATTTGATAATTCAAGTCTCAAATAAGCAGCTAATTGTTTCAGCTTCCGATAGAAAGACCAAAGTAGTCTCATACCAAATCAGAGTTTCTCTACATATGAACAAGATTAACATGAGAAGAATGTCACAGTGACTTACTGAAGCATCTTGTTGTTGTCATTTAAGTAAAGTGCAACCACAATGATCAAAGTATGACCTTTACATTTGATAATTCAAGTCTCAAATAAGTAGCTACTTGTTTCGGCTTCCGATAGAAAGACCAAAGTAGTCTCATACCAAATATGAGTTTCTCTCCATATGAACAAGATTAAAAAGAGAAGAATATCACAGTGACTTACTGAGGCAACTTGTTGTTGTCATTTAAGTAAAGTGCAACCACAATGATCAAAGCATGACCCTTATATTCGATAATTCCAGTCTCAAATAAGTAGCTAATTGTTTCAGCTTCCGATAGAAAGACCAAAGTAGTCTCATACCAAATATGAGTTTCTCTACATATGAACAAGATTAAAATGAGAAGAATATCACAGTGACTTATTGAAGCATCTTATTGTTGTCATTTAAGTAATGTGCAACCATAATGATCAAAGTATGACCTTTATATTTGATAATTCAAGTCTCAAATAAGCAGCTAATTGTTTCAGCTTCCGATAGAAAGACCAAAGTAGTCTCATACCAAATCAGAGTTTCTCTACATATGAACAAGATTAACATGAGAAGAATGTCACAGTGACTTACTGAAGCATCTTGTTGTTGTCATTTTAAGTAAAGTGCAACCACAATGATCAAAGTATGACCTTACATTTGATAATTCAAGTCTCAAATAAGTAGCTACTTGTTTCGGCTTCCGATAGAAAGACCAAAGTAGTCTCATACCAAATATGAGTTTCTCTCCATATGAACAAGATTAAAAAGAGAAGAATATCACAGTGACTTACTGAGGCAACTTGTTGTTGTCATTTAAGTAAAGTGCAACCACAATGATCAAAGCATGACCCTTATATTCGATAATTCCAGTCTCAAATAAGTAGCTAATTGTTTCAGCTTCCGATAGAAAGACCAAAGTAGTCTCATACCAAATAGAGTTTCTCTACATATGAACAAGATTAAAATGAGAAGAATATCACAGTGACTTACTGAAGCATCTTATTGTTGTCATTTAAGTAATGTGCAACCATAATGATCAAAGTATGACCTTTATATTTGATAATTCAAGTCTCAAATAAGCAGCTAATTGTTTCAGCTTCCGATAGAAAGACCAAAGTAGTCCTCATACCAAATATGAGTTTCTCTACATATGAACAAGATTAAAATGAGAAGATATCACAGTGACTTACTGAAGCATCTTGTTGTTGTCATTTAAGTAAGTGCAACCACAATGATCAAAGTATGACCTTTATATTTGATAATTCAAGTCTCAAATAAGCAGCTAATTGTTTCAGCTTCCGATAGAAAGACCAAAGTAGTCTCATACCAAATCAGAGTTTCTCTACATATGAACAAGATTAAAAAGAGAAGAATATCACAGTGACTTACTGAAGCATCTTGTTGTTGTCATTTAAGTAATGTGCAACCATAATGATCAAGTATGACCTTTATATTTGATAATTCAGTCTCAAATAAGCAGCTAATGTTTCAGCTTCCGATAGAAAGACCAAAGTATCTCATACCAAATATGAGTTTCTCTACATATGACAAGATTAAAATGAGAAGAATATCACAGTGACTTACTGAGGCAACTTGTTGTTGTCATTTAAGTAATGTGCAACCATAATGATCAAGTATGACCTTTATATTTGATAATTCAGTCTCAAATAAGCAGCTAATGTTTCAGCTTCCGATAGAAAGACCAAGTAGTCTCATACCAAATAAGAGTTTCTCTCCATATGAACAAGATTAACATGAGAAGAATGTCACAGTGACTTATTGAAGCATCTTATTGTTGTCATTTAAGTAAAGTGCAACCACAATGATCAAAGCATGACCCTTATATTCGATAATTCCAGTCTCAAATAAGTAGCTACTTGTTTCGGCTTCCGATAGAAAGACCAAAGTAGTCTCATACCAAATCAGAGTTTCTCTACATATGAACAAGATTAAAATGAGAAGAATATCACAGTGACTTACTGAAGCATCTTGTTGTTGTCATTTAAGTAATGTGCAACCATAATGATCAAAGTATGACCTTTACATTTGATAATTCAAGTCTCAAATAAGCAGCTAATGTTTCAGCTTCCGATAGAAAGAACAAAGTAGCTAATTGTTTCAGCTTCATAGCCAAAGTAGTCTCATACCAAATAAGAGTTTCTCTCCATATGAACAAGATTAAAAGAGAAGAATATCACAGTGACTTACTGAGGCAACTTATTGTTGTCATTTAAGTAATGTGCAACCATAATGATCAAAGTATGACCTTTATATTTGATAATTCAAGTCTCAAATAAGCAGCTAATTGTTTCAGCTTCCGATAGAAAGACCAAAGTAGTCTCATACCAAATATGAGTTTCTCTACATATGAACAAGATTAAAATGAGAAGAATATCACAGTGACTTATTGAAGCATCTTATTGTTGTCATTTAAGTAATGTGCAACCATAATGATCAAGTATGACCTTTATATTTGATAATTCAAGTCTCAAATAAGCAGCTAATTGTTTCAGCTTCCGATAGAAAGACCAAAGTAGTCTCATACCAAATCAGAGTTTCTCTACATATGAACAAGATTAACATGAGAAGAATGTCACAGTGACTTACTGAAGCATCTTGTTGTTGTCATTTTAAGTAAAGTGCAACCACAATGATCAAAGCATGACCCTTATATTCGATAATTCCAGTCTCAAATAAGTAGCTACTTGTTTCGGCTTCTAATAGAAAGAACAAAGTAGCTAATTTGTTTCTCTGTAGAAGTTACTACTATCGAAATATTTCAGTATTTCAATTCATTTTGTTCTGAAACTCCTTTAGGGAAGCAAAAATGGGATTCGTCCAAATAAAAGGATCGAAATTGTACTTTTGTTCACTGTTTAAACTGGTGAAAGGCAGTGTTTTGGATCAGACTCACCATCCTCGAGTGTCTCTACCAATTTGGGGGGACATTCTTGTTTCCTTTCCTTCCCACTGTCGAACAGGGAAAAATGTTTTTGGGTACTGTTGTAGATTACTGCAAAATTGAAACAGAAAGGAAAACCTGAATTAATCATCAAGGTTGTGTCGATAACCATTTGATTCATCCACCGGTCACAGGGATGCGCATTCAAGAATCAAAACGCAGTCTTTCCCCTCACAAATCGCATGCGATGAGGAAAAGGCTACATGTAATCGGTTCGAATCAAGAAACAAAATCGAAATTCATCCGAATGGATCGGAGACGAAGTCGGCGGGAGGAAAAAACTTCGAGTATCAAGAACCCTAATTCCACATCAAGAAGCCGAATTCCCGACGACAGATCAATGAAGCAACTCGTCAAAGACGTGGACGAACCTGCAGGTCGCCGGATTTTGGATGAGCGTCCGGAAGAGACCCCCGCGGCCAGCCGAAGAGGGTCGCGAGGGCGGTCCGGTCCGGTACGGTACGGCGTGTAGGACTGTGGGTGATCGAATACATGGATGATTAGGGTCTCTTTTGTTAATTATAATTCTTAAGGGGTGTTATGAGAAACAAATCGAATATTTCTTGGACCGCGATTTTTCGGTTCAATCCTTTTGCTTATTTAATGCTTTTACATAAACGTCCTTGCAATTGTTAAATATATTATTCGTTTCCTCGAACAAATTTTACTCAGACCACTCTACAATATACATTTCATTAGATTCATTAAAAAAAAAAGCTCATTTTAACTATTATTAATTAACCATGTTTAATAAATTTTTTTATTTTAAACAAAAATATAATCCTGAAAATATCCTTATTGTTTTTAAGTGTTTCAAAATATTTTATATTCATTTTTTCGATTTTCCAAGAATATATATATATATATATATATATATATATATATATATATATATATATATATATATATATATATATATATATATATATATATATATATATATATATATATATATATATATATATATATATATATATATATATATATATATATATATATATATATATATATATATATATATATATATATATATATATATATATATATATATATATATATATATATATATATATATATATATATATATATATATATATATATATATATATATATATATATATATATATATATATATATATATATATATATATATATATATATATATATATATATATATATATATATATATATATATATATATATATATATATATATATATATATATATATATATATATATATATATATATATATATATATATATATATATATATATATATATATATATATATATATATATATATATATATATATATATATATATATATATATATATATATATATATATATATATATATATATATATATATATATATATATATATATATATATATATATATATATATATATATATATATATATATATATATATATATATATATATATATATATATATATATATATATATATATATATATATATATATATATATATATATATATATATATATATATATATATATATATATATATATATATATATATATATATATATATATATATATATATATATATATATATATATATATATATATATATATATATATATATATATATATATATATATATATATATATATATAATTAATAATATATATTAAGATTCATTAAAAAAAAAAGCTCATTTTAACTATTATTAATTAACCATGTTTAATAAATTTTTTATTTTAAACAAAAATATAATCCTGAAAATATCCTTATTGTTTTTAAGTGTTTTCAAAATATTTTATATTCATTTTTTCGATTTTCCAAGAATATATATTTTAACTTTCTTTTACGTGAATAATTATATAATAAATTAATTTTGGAGTGACATATATATATATATATATAATTATATTTTGTATTTCTTTTGCACCTTAATTTTAAGTTTGTTTACTATTTTGTATGGTTAAAACACTATTATTATTTTACAATATTGTAAAATAATTACACCAAAGAAACAACATCTAATGTCTCACTTCATTGAGTATTCAAATAAATAGATAAATATATATATAATTAATAATATATATTAAATATATATTCAAGCATCAAATTTCATGGGTCGGGCCTGATGGGCTAATTGATCTATTAACTTCGTTTGGTCTAAACCACTGACCAAAATGTTTAAGTTGAAGATGATAGTAATATACTCATCAAAATGTTTAAGTTGAAATTGATAGTAATACCTTATAAGTTAATCTTAATCTTAGTTCATTTTTTAATGTGAGAGTAATCAGGGATGTCACAGAAACTCACTAATAAATGGAGAAGTACAAAAACCTAAAAACATGATTGCTGATTATCTGTAGGAGTAGCAGAAATCTTCTTCCATCAGTGCTTGAAGCAGTTGAACTCCTCCTTACAGCATAGTCTCTGCAAGGGTGAACGAACACACATGCGATTGCATGGCTGCATGCATTAGCGCAGTGCAATACATCAGTTGCGAACTCACGAGCTGCTGCCGGAGAAGACTCTGAGGTCTAGCGTGAGGGATGAGAGCCACTCAGACTAGCCACGGAGACTGCCTGTGTAACCAACTCACTGAGAGTTTTTAGGGCACTGAAACCTCTACCGAGAGGGCACATGGCACAGGCAAGTCATCCTTGGCTTGCCAGAGAGACTCTTCGTCTCCATGCAAGCCCTTTCTTCCTTCCTCGTCTGCTGCCGAGGAAGCTACTCAAGCTTCACATGGATTTATAGATAGCCCACCATGTTGCCTGCTATTGCCGTCCATCTGTAAAGCTTTGGCCATCTGCCGAACATGGAATATGTTGTCGTGGTATCTTATGATATCGTGTATCTTTTAATGCCGAGAATCGATCCGTGGTGGAGGAAAGAGAGCTGCTTCTGTGTCGATCATGCAGAACGAGGAAAGATGCCATGCATCGATTTCGGTAAAAGAAGAGGTTTGTGAGATTAGGAATGGGGACTTTTGCTTCACGTCCTATTGCTCATTCCTAATGCATCACATCCTTCTCTTCATACGAAAGAAAGGAAGAGAGAAAAAGCAAAATGTTCGATCGACCATCTCCACCACCAAACAAAGTTTTGATTCTTCCCAAGTGGGTGTTTGACTTTCATTTTTGATGTATCCATTCACTTTATCGACAATGCGATCTTAACATGCACAATGCCTCGCATGCATAAAGAGAAGATAGAGAGAGAGAGAGAGAGAGAGAGAGAGAGAGAGAGAGAGAGAGAGAAGAGGACTTGAGCAGTACTCATATACACAATGCATAAAATGTTCTGCTATACCTGTGGTTCCATCGAATCAAAGGCTTCCGAGATGTGTAGATCAATGGAGATATGGCGAAGAGTTTTCCTTTTCCGACGCTATCTTCTTATCTACGGGAATCCTTTCTGCACCACAGAGCCTAGCATTTGGATTGCGCGTAGGAGTTCCGTGATCCTTAGGAGAATATATTCTGGAGAGCAGCAGCTGAAGTAAAGGCAGCAAGCAATAGGAGGCATGAGATCCAAGTCAGGATATGGTCGAGACACATATATATATGTGGCAAGCAGAATCCAAGCTATTCCATGGCCACGCTATAAATGGCTGCCATGGGCAAGCGGTGCAGGCCCGAGCAAGCAGCCAACGAGGAGAGGTATGGAAGAGAGGTCTTGCATGGAGATGAGAGTCTGTCTTTGGTAGCCAAGGATGACTTGCCTGTGTCCTCATGGAGGTCCTGGTGGCTGCATGAGGGTTTCAGAAGCTCCATGTGGGTCACTGGGCAGTCTCCTTGGCTAATCAGAGGGACTCTTGTCCCCCATGCTGGACCACCATCTCTTCCCCATTTGCAGGACTTTGGAAGGATACTGAAGATTAGTGTGGGAAGGAAGAAGGGGTGAAAGATCAATTTTAGTGGAATCCATGAGATGTAATCAATTGTAGTGGAATCCATGGAAGAAGAAGGGTCAAAGATCAGCTTTGACTCACAGGCTTTATCCAAATGAGTCTTTCCATGTCCATTCATTTCCTAAGCTAAGAATGCTTTCAGCAATGAGATGTTTGACTCTAGATTGAGTTTTTTTCCATGCAAGGAATATGAAGACTCTCTCTCTCTCTCTCTCTCTCTCTCTCTCTCTCTCTCTCTCTCTTTCTCTTCCTTTGTTATATGTTAGTTGATACTGCAAAAAGGAATAGAAAGGCTTACAAAGATAAGAGAAAAAGAAAGAGGAAAGGAAAAGTCTAAAAGAGATGGCCAAAATGTATAAAACTACAGCGAGGAAACAATTTCTTGAACTCGACAAACCTATAAATTTCTATATGAAGTGTCATTATACGATCTTTATTGACGAGCAAGTCATAAAGAGAGGTTAATTGATCTGTTGGAAATTCTGATGCCGTAGACTTGAGCTGAACTATGTTAATTAATGAATTAAGTAGTTTTAATGTTTGTAAGGTTTGGGTGTTGAATGACTGAAGATAAAGAATTATGGGGTATTTTTTCTCTTTATTTTTTATTTTTTTAATAAATAAATTTGTATGATTCCTTTTATAATACTTCTCTTTTTTAGATTTTCTATCAATTATGCCCCTCGTTGTTAGTTATTTTATTTGGTATCCCTATTTTTCTCCAATACCCTAAATGTCCGTCATCATCATCCACCACCCACCACTTCTACCTCACTATTGCTGCTTTACCCTATCGCGAGATCCTACCTCCTTCATCATGTTCTTGCAGAGGTTGCTAAGGTCCTTGAGTTTGCCTTTACCCTTGTCCATTGCTACGATTGCAAAGGCCCTCGTCTAACACTATTGTGGTGCTCTTGCCCATTGCCTTTGCTCTTACCCTTATGTATCACCCTCGCCTTCATCCATCACCAGGCCTCACCCTTCTTGACACCTCTATAATTGACCTTCGTTAGATCCTATCTATTTACTTTGACAAAGATGATGGGGAATCACCATCAACCTTCCTCCATCATTAATATCGACCCATCCTCATTTAGATTTAGAGCTACACTATCATCATCTAGTCCCATGCTCGTTGTTCATGCCCATGCCCTCGCCTCCTTTGCCCTTGATAATAACTGCAACAAGAAGATAATCTTCAAGGAGGGCAACGTGGCCTAAGTAGCGTAGCGACAGTGACAAATGAAGGTATTAGTGATGGACAAGAATAATGATATGTTCAATGTCTTAACGGCAGAACGTGATAAAGAATGATCATAGGAGACGAAGACAATCATGAAAACAGTGGACGATGAGAGGTCACAGGGGACATTTAGAGTATGAGAGAAAAACAAAAACATAAGATGAAAAAATTGGAAATGAGAATATCATTAGAAAAAGCCCAAAAGTGAGACTTTTTGAGAAAAATCATCCAATAATTTTCTATATGAATTGACTTATTTCAATCATATTTAAAAGGAATAAATTATCAGGAATGCTTTAGAGATAATAAGAATCAGCAACATAAATATGAGGCAATCACGCATTCCATTTCTCATTACAGATATGGAGAATCGTATCCCTTCTTACATGCAGAGTATTCTTCTCGGGACGGACGCACATCGTATTAGTCATGGCGGCATAGATTCCTCACCCGATTGACTTTTCATAGGGAAGCCAAATCGATGTTGCCGTTCTCTTTCTGGATCGTGTTCTTCCCATCCGAAAGCATGCAGCAATCTTTCATGGATAAGATCGTGGTGAAAAGTCAACCACCTATGTCGGAGGGAATCAAATCATGTCTCTACGATGCAAAGTGGTACTGATGAAGATTGGTCAGAATATAATTTGCACGCATGACGCCAACAGAAACCAAAGCAAAACCCTCATGAACTATTATTCTCTATTTGTCGTCCCAACAAAGTCCACCCAGCTCTGACTACTTCCCTATTTGGCTTATGCCATGGTCAACCCCCCCCCCCCCCAAACATCGTCTTCCCATAACAACACCTCACTAAACGTGCAACAAGATTCCGTGCCTTTAGTAATGCTGCATGTGTCACAATGACATGTTGTGTGTTCAAGAGATCGCATAAATAAATGTATGCGTTAGATTTAATTCTTATTTTTTTATGGTTATATATATATATGTATATATATATATATGTATGTATATATATATGTATGTATATATATATGTATGTATATATATATGTATGTATATATATATATATGTATATATATATATATATATATATGTATATATATATATATATACACATATATATATTATCCTTTCATTATGACTTTTGAGGCATTTATAGCCTCTAGAAATAGAGTTCATTACAAACCCGAAATGGATCCAAAATTTAGAGACCAATATAATTGCTCCTCTTGTTTAAATATGTTTCTATTATTTGATTTTGTTGCTCGGTTGATTGAAAGTGCTTAGTTAAGTTACTTTATAATTAAAGTGTCAAATAATTTAGTTGATAAAAAATTTGATAATATATCATAACCTCGAATCCTATCTTCATCATTTATTTGTTACAAAAAAGAAAAAAAAAAGATCAATCCATGATCATACTCGTAGGAGTGATATAATATTGTGGTGGAGATCTCGGATCAACCCCATAATAATGAGATTTCACTTTAGGATAGATTGAGCATCTCCAAATTCTTCCTAAATTTTTTTTCTTTTATTTTTATTTTTCAAAAATATTTTAGTAGTTTCTTATTTTAAATATTTTAAAATTCATAGATCAATATAATTTATCCTCTTATTTAAATATGTTTCTTTTATTTGATTTTATTGTTTGACTCACTGAAAGTACTTAGTCAAGTTACTTTATAATTAAAGCGTCAACTAATTTAGTCGGTAAAGATTTTGATAATATATCGTAGAGCTCCAATTCTGCCTTGAATATGGTAATAATGAGTTTTCACTTTAAGATAGATTTTACATCTCCAAATTCTTTCTAAAATTTCATGCTTTTATTTTTATTTTTATAAATATTTTTTTATTGGTTTCTTAATTCAAAACCCTATATTTTTAGAAACAGTACTAAGATATTAGAAAGAAGAATAAAGATCTCGTGCATAATCATGAGATTTCACTTTAAGATAGCGAATTCATATGTCTAGATTCTTTCTAAATTTTATTTTTAATTTTATATATTTCTATTAATTTCTTAATTGAAATCCAAATTCTCTATATTTTTACTCTGATGGTGCTAAGGTACTTAGAAAGAAACCAGAAAGATGAGCTTCTCTGGATATAATACAATAGTATTCATGTGAGGCAAGCACACATGGAGACGAGTCTTCCTTCTCATGCCTGATCTCGTCGATCTCTCTACCAAGAAGAGTAAAGTCTGTAAGAAAACACTATCAACGACACCACAAGCAGTAGTACTTTCGCAAGCATGATGCTAACCTCTTCTCCCAACATCTTGTGTTGGGAGGGGAGGAGGGGTGGGAGTTGGGGGGTTTGCCGATGAGTGCACACAGAAGCAAGAAAACGAGTCCGGAGAAGGTATTTGTAGGCTGTGAGTCCCCCCTCGAAGGAGCAGACCGTATAGTAAATGTAGTCTGTCACCACAGCAAGCTCTCTGGTGGCCAAAATCTTCTGCGCTCAGCATCTCTTCTCCGACGTTTGACTGAGTGTCTGTGAGACACACGAGTTGTTATAGCTTCATGCCTTTACCTACTTCATGTCTTGAATTAAAATTGAAGCTATTGTGCATTTATGTTGATAGCTTTATGCATGCATACAGCACGTATAGAGATGTAGGTCACAGGTAGAAGACGCACAACAAAAAGAGGAAGAGATGTAGGTCTGGCAAGGAGGACGAGAGCTTCTCAGGTTAGCCAAGATGACTGCCCATGAAACCACAAACGGCTCTGAGAAGCTCAAAACCCTGCGTGAGGACACAGGCAAGTCATTCTTGGCTACCAAAGACAGGCTCTCATCTCCATGTGAGACCTCCCTTCCACTCTCCTTCCCTGGTGACACACATCGTTGGCTCCATAGGCCTCCATTTATAGTGTGGGGCAAGTGAAGAGGAGAGACCAAAGCTTCGACTGAAACCCTAGCTGGATGGATATGGTCAACTTGGCCTTATCATACATAGGATAATATTGCTTTAGCATCTGTTCTCCGATGACATTCTCCGTGCAGAATATGTTCTGCTTCAGTCTCATCCTCATCATTCTATTTCCACGAAAGGCATCCGATGAGAAATCCATGTTGACGATCATGGCAGGACAAGCCGGTCAAAGATGGCTATGGAAGGAAGGAGGAGCCACAATAATTAGTCAACGCCAATCACACAGACCATGAACCTTGTAAGATCAGCAATTGGACTAATGTTCGTTTTCATGATCTTTTTTTTGGCTTGAAGTCAAATCACATGAAATATGTCAGATTAGCCTCAAATCCCCAAGCTTTGTTTTTTTTTTTTTTTGCATCAGAAATATGATATGAGAATAATTCTTAATTAATCTAAACTAATTAACATTTTTTTATATAACCACAATCATAAAGTTTGATTAGAGATCTCAAAAGCATAACACAAAATCAACTTACATTATTGATAATATATATATATTTTTTAAATTATCCATTCAACTAACATAAACATAAAACGAAAGTATTTCGATAATAAAATTGATATCTGATCCGATATAGACTTAAACATATAATACACTTTCAACCACATTCATAATGACATTCCATGATATGTCTGATAATAATTCATACAACCACCTTGAAATGGTGAACATTCAATGCACAAACTTTTGAGAATGCTCTTATGAGATTCCAACCCATCTCCAAAAAAATATATATGACTACTTAAGAGTAGAGGTGAATTAGGTATTCATTCTCAAAAGATGATTCAGAACACCACATTTCAATGAATCATCAGGAAACATGCAAGGAACCAAAAGCAAATAGAAGACTAAGATCACAGCACGAATTTTATTCACTTAGAAAGAAGATTTATGTACAAATAGCAACAAGTTGACTGAGGTAGGTCAGTGGTAAGTATGTACACTGTGTCAGGGACAATCGTGCCCAAGAATGCAATTAAGCCTTGTCAATTGCTCAAGTCAAAGTACTTTGGATCTGCTGGAAAGTGGTGCTCCACTCGTAACTGTAACAGGTCACGCCGAAGAAAACATATATTAGAAACCAAATCAAGATAAAACACACAAAGCATCTCCAATGCTTCGAGATCATGCATTTCAAGAACATCAATTACTAATTATGCGCATGACTATCGTTCCAATCCCGAATATCATTCTCCCTCACAACAGCTCACTAAAGACAACATACACAAGTAAGTGCATAAACACACGTCACAATGACCTACAAGGCAAGAATCTGAGACCTGAAACCATACTAACTGTTTCAGCAACTACATCAGACGTATAAAAGCAGCCCACAATCTCATTGGATGCATGTCAACTAAATGCAGATGCAAAGGTCACTTATCACATAATGCAGTATTTCATGTTTATGGGATGTTCATCTAATTAGCAAAGGTATCATGCATCAAATAATTATTCACTCTAAAATTAATTTTGATCGTGTATCAATTCCATAAAAAAATGTACTAGGCTCATGAACCGCGATGAACGGAAACAAGTTAAAATCGTTAGCTCAATTCTCAACACTGCCTAAGTTAGCAAAAGGGCAATGAAAAAAAGAAACCAAGTAACCAAAAACAAGAACGCAGGCAACTTATTTAGTCCATACCTTGCCCTCATCTGTATCTGAGTGCCATTGAGGAAACACAACTCTGAGATCATTATACAAATAGAAACGACGCCCCCCCATAGTGTCTGCACATTTTGTTTCGGGGGCTGAATCAGGGTCAGATTTGCATCTCTGAAATGACTTGGTTGATTTCCTGGTAGAGGAGCACAGAAAACGCAGATGAAGGGCATAACGGAGAGCACCAGCAGTGTTATCATTGACCTTCAAAGTGCTATGTACAGATGTTCTGCTAGCTAAAGGACACATATCTACATGACAACAGTTATACTTTTCATCTCTTTTAGAATCCATGACAGAATTAGATTGATATGGTAATTCATTGCAGTCCTCTGAAGAGAAAAACTCAGAGCTTCTCTCCCCTGTGCTTTGTGAGTTAGTAGCCAGGTTACACCGTTGAGTATCATCATTATGCATACAACCTGAAAGCCAGAGGGATACCGTTCTTAGTGATCAATTTCTCTAACTAATGAATACAATGAGACAGACAAGCTACTTGCCATGACACTCTCCATGGCCAGCATGATTGGACTTCAGTGTAGTTTCAGAAGCTACTTTCATGTCACGAGAGAGAATTTCTTTTGCTGGATTATTTGAGGATCCATAAGAAGCCAGAGTGGCCTTCTGACGCAGGAATGTCTGCTTCAATTTATGTCAATACAAACAAAATGTATCACCAATGTTCTTAAATTTGGTACAAGGTAACTGCAGCTTAGATGAAGCTTTCAACAATCAATAGAATAAATTAAGATAAGAAAAGTACAATAACATTTTCAGTTTGGTTCTTTAGCTATGTGTATTTTCCACATAAAAAACCTTTTGACCAGAAATTCAATTTAACATATTACAAACTGACAACATAAACAAGAAACAAACATAAATAATATATCCCATGTACTGTATGTGGAAAAATAAAATTTCATGTAGCCAACGCCAACTAGCTGTTAATGCAGTTATGTTGTTGTTTAGGTTCTAAGATATAGTGGTCATTACATCAAACAAGAAAAAGAACAAGAAAAGAAGCATAATCCAACAGAAGTTGAATGCTAAAATGAAGTGAGCAATCTCACAGTCGAAAGAAGCAGTATCCTTCAGAGACCTTCTTGTGATTTAATAAAAGTTCAGCTAAACAAGCAAGCTTAATAAAAACAAGTGATGTGCAAGAATGCAACATATGTTGCATTGCAGAAGAAACATATGTTAGGATCGCCCTTGGCGAGAACACCCACCTGTTCCATTCAACAAAGGGTTGTCATCTTTAGCTGCAGAAAAGCAGATTTTTAGTCAGCATATCATGCTTCACATCTGCGATACTATGGTGAATTTCAACAGACAACAGAAAAACCGCCCCAGAACAGGCCAAATATGGAATTTCCAATATGAGGATGACAGCCAGAATTGGTCGGTTTCTGCTAATTTCTAAATTTTCAGCAACTTTCTGCTGGAAGAAATCATTTCAATTTCTTCCGCTCCTACCATCTTCCCTGGTGAATCAAGTACATCAGAATCAGACTTGTATCCTCCTGGTTTTGACGTATAATTTTACGTCCCTGAAATTTACATATTTCAGTCCAGCCACCTATACTAGAAAGATGCAAGTGTAATTTCAAGGACTTCTGCAAGATCTCAGGTTTACAAGAGTATAACTAGAAAGACACAAACACAGTTTTGATAAATCTATCTGTAAGTTTTGTGTACCCACCCCTATGTGCCTAATCTTCATTCAGTCACCTTGACAAATCACATGCTATGGGACACATTTATATCATATTATGTTAGTACCCATGCAATACTTATAGCTACACCTCTGTGTACAATACTCATACAACTATGCAAAGGACAAATTAGATTGTACAATATAAACATTTGGTCATTAGCTTTTTTTAGCAGAAAAATATTGCTTATATATCACCATCATTTTATATCCAAGCATGAAAGAGTTCTTTTTGGTAAAGTTACCCGATAACAGGGGTAAACAAGGAGCGCAGGTCCTAAGCAGTTAAATAGCGGTACCTTTGTTCCTGGAGGCATGTCACTCAAATCGTAGTTGCAGAAAAAGGTGTGGAGAGGGGTCATCTCAGGATTGCTAAGGACCTACTAAAACCAACATATCAGGAACTCGTAGCAAAAAAAGATAACTATTTCTGCACATGTCGGATAATCTACTTTGATTATGGCACAAGTATATAGTATATGACTGTTAACAAAGCAAAAGACGTAGCCTGAAGAAACTTCAGAAACATCAGAAATCCTATCAAAAGTCAGTGACCACAGATATCAACATGAAACATTTACTGCATTATTTTTAATGAAGAAAAAAAAGTGCCGACAGGTGAATATGCTAATATGCACTATGTAGAAGACACCTGAACAAGTGGCAGTCCTTTTGCTTTTCAAATTTCTCTAATTATTAATATAGGGAAATAAACGTCACCTGATTAAATTCCAATAGGTCATCCAATGTTTCCTTCTAAAGTGTATAATTCATAAAAATTACAGTAACAAACTGTTGTACTTATTTTCTAAGACAAATGATAATTGGTCTCTCATCCTATTGCCACGTAAAGCTATGTATACATCACGCAACAACAACACGTAAAAAGAACCCTTTCCTCAGAATTAATTTATGAAAAATGTAAGGCAATTATTTTACCTGGAATGTTCTTGTTTTTTGCCATATTTCACTCATTGACTGAATATCCTCACAATTAATTTATGAAAACTGTAAGATAATGTTTTTACGTGGAGTGTCGTTGCTAGTTATGAAAGTGAAAGAAGAAAAAGGACATAACATAAGAATATCTGAATTGATAAGGGAAAAGCGAAATCAACATCTTCAGTATTGAATTATGAAAAATACAGTATTAACTTGTGGAAAATTTAAGAAGACAAATACAGGTCAACTACTAATGCACTTAAAGTAGTATCAGCAAGCATATCAAGTTACCAGCCCTAACTTAAGCACCAACAAAACTTTGAGGTACAAAAAACCAAATACCAGTTGTATGCGCCCTTTCATAGGAATCCGTAGCCAACTTTTGGCTACTCCAGAGTCATTGCTCAAACTTCTTCTTAATTTTGGACCACTATGCTTATTAGAGGGCAAGGCTCCACCAAGGTCGATTGACGCATAGTAGTACAACGAGCTATCACCATCAACACTCATCACTGAGAAAGGAAGCTTCTGAGAAGGCGGCGAAAAACTACCACCGGTGACGTTTAGTACAGCCAAAAAACCATCAAAGGTCTGTGAAAAATTGGAAGAAAAAAGCAGGTTATGTACGGCATGAATGCTTGTATATTTTAACCTCAGAAGGTTAAAATCAATTTTTATACATCATGGTGAATGAAATATAGAATTGATCTCATACCTGACAGACTTTTCCAGATGAGAATCTGCCGGATAAGAGAGACTCTTCAAAGGATCCAACTAAGGACCTCCTGATGGGTATCATGCTTGAAGCTCTTATATGATTCATGCAATGCGGTGCAGGCACAGAATCAGGATTGCCATTCCAGCCCTTGTGGCCTATACTAATAGTAGTAATTGTATCCATTACATCATGCAATATGCTAGCTTCCTCAAATGTATTGGACGTCCTAAAATCAGATTCTTCAGAAAAGAATATCATTTCAGTTTTACTTCCACCATTGGAATCTTCAAGACCCTTCAGAAGCAAAAAGTCACTTTCAATATCCTTTATGATGTCCCTCTGAACTCCTGAAATTTTCATTCTTTCAGACCATCTAGGACCAAGAGGAGACAAGGGAAATGGTGTCGAAAGTGCCTTCTCTGGAGACATGGCAATTCCCCTAGTAAAAGGTCTTGGTTTATTCTGTTTATCAGACTTAATGTTCCATGATGATAAATGATGAGAATGAGAAGAAGGCGCCCTGATATGAGGCCCATCAGTGAAGACATCACAAGTCCTACTCAAGCCACAGGATTCTAGTTGAATATCAACAGAATTTATGTCAAGCAAATCACTGTGGAACTGCTTCCCAAGTGCACTATTCAAAGGAGATAATAAAAGTTTTCGCGGTTGTGATCGACACAAGTCAGTTGGTAAATTAGACTTATCAAGAGCTACAGAAGAATGAGTTTGATCCATTGGTACATTGCAAAAGCCATCGACAGAGGAACCCAACTGGCCCGATCCAAAGCCAAAAACTCTAACGACAGGCTTCTGACTGGTGTTATAGAGTTTAGGTAATAGCTTGTTATTTGCATCATTAGTGTCAATCTTCAGACGTTGAAGATCTGCAGCATCACTAATGGAATTTCTATATTCCAATAGCCGATTGGCTTCTTTTAAGTCCTTCAAGGTGGATTTCCTTTGAAACTCACTGGTAGGTGAATGTGAAAAACCTCCTTTACTGCGATAATTTGCACTTCTAGCATGCTGACCGTCCAAATTGCAGCCGCTAATACCACGAGACCGAGGTGGGGTTGACACAAATGTGCTCGGCAATCTCATCCCTTTATCAGCTTCTCCTGGCAGCGCTTGGGGCAAGCCCATTGTTGCAAAGATATAGGTGGCTGAATTCTACTACCTGTATCTTCTCTCTTTACTTGCTGTTAATGCTGATTGGTGACTTAATGCTATCGCCCTAAAGTCATAGCATATTGTTTCTATATAACAAACGGGAAGAATTATTCCTCATGCCCTTGTCCAACAAATCCACATCCACAATGTTCACAAGCAAATCTACATCCACAACGTTCAGTTCTAAGCAATATGATGCAAAGCGGAATACTAATCTACAGTTCCATTGCAGCTAGTCAGGTATAGGTAAATTATGGTACTCGTAATGCCTAGGATCCAATAAGTTAGCACAGTCCATTTCTACTTCCTCGGTTTTACCAACAATCAAATCCATGCAGGAATAGCAGTACTAACACCTGGAAATTAATGGAACTAGGAAGGCATGAATAAAAAGAGATGATCTTCCAAATCCCTGCCAGCAGGAAGCTGTTGCCGAGGAAAAGCTATCCAAGTAAACAACCAATATCCTAAAACAGAAACGCAACAGCAGATTAGAATTCAACTCTGAAACCCATTTTGGAAGAGGAAGGTAGTAACTTTACATAATTCACATCCAGTGGAAGCAAGTTGACCAATCTAAGTAGAAAACCATTACAGAATGAGAAGAGGCATATGTATTAGATGAAGTTAATTCCTGGTGCTGGTAGGAAAAGGAAGGGCAAGAAGAATCGCATGAACACAGCATGAAATCCAATAACTTCATTTCCCACTAAAACTACTAATAAAAATTCGAAAAAAGGACACACTTTTCTCTACCAAATTTGCTTCTTTAAAATGCAGAAGATAAAAACCAGCAAAACAATATATCCATCACGGCTCATAAAGAAAACCTCCACAATAAATCCAAGATCACAAGGACAAGAAACTAAAGAGGGCAGGAAGAAAACAAGAAGCACAAGCGATAGAACAGCGAAAGAAATCAAAGAGGTGCCGTTCACGGCACGCATTACCTCCCACCCCTCTCGGACGCCATACCAACCGACTCCGCCCAAAAGAACACGAGATTGTCCGAAGGAAATCGAGCAGAAACGAATCAAAGAAGTTTAAGATCGAGGTGAATCTACCAACCCTAACGATCGGGGGCGTCCCGATTGCCTGCTCCCGCTGGAATTCCGACCAAATCACGCGAAAACCCAACTAGAATTCTCCAACGAAGCAGCCCCAACCCGTCCGCTCTCTGCCTCTCTCTCTCTCTCTCTCTCTCTCTCTCTCTCTTCCATTCCCGCTATATACAGTCGTTAATGCGGGCTCTGTCCATAGTTATAATTCCACGTCACTCTCAGGTTAATGTTTTGTTCTTTTACCGCAGTAATCTTCCTGCCCTCGGTTACGCGTGACTTCCGACACCCGTCCAACTTAAATGCTGGACCCACTTTATCTGTCCACTAAAGGAGCGAGTACGGATTCTCGTAAACGTAAAAGGGTAAATGAAATAGACCGAATCCGGTGCTCCGCCAGAACTCCAATCTTAAACAGGTGGATAGAGTTCCTGCTGAGCCGGGTTGACATGAACCGGAATGGATCACCGAACCGGACCGTTCGACCAAATTGGGAAGCCTTGCAGTGGAAGAATACCAGCCAAATTTTGTTCAATAAATATGAAAATAATTAATATAAGATTTAATTATATTATTTGTCTTAAAAATCAAACTATCCATTCCATTTAGTTTATCTTAACTCAATCAATAATTCCTCTCTCTTAATGCTCTAAAATATTTGACAGTATTTCATTAAACATCTCTAAATCTATCGAGCCGAAATCGGATTGAGTATAAATTTATTTCTGGATTATTTATAGAATATCAATCTTTATTTTTTTACATAAATATTTTTTTATAATTATATTTGATCATTTGGTCAAATATTCCCTCATGACTTGTGCAATAACACTTGACAAGGCAAGCGTCAAATAATTACGATCGATCATCATCTCCCATACGATTAAGAATGTGATCACATCATGCATCATGTTGAGACATGATGACAACATATGAAATTGATTGAGAACATGCAGCATTTTCAAACATGGGATCCAAAAGTCAAATGTTGTGTGCCGCAATGGGCATTTCCGCTTTGCCAAAAAGCTTCAAGATGTGCATTGAATGGGTCCGATTTGGCTGTGTGCATTAAATTAGAACGGACCGGATTTATTGGCCAGGTTTCGATTCGGTCCGAGCAAAGGAACCGACCCGGGTCGAGTGCTGGAACCGGTTAAACCGACGGAGAATGGACATTCATCCGGGAACTAAAAGACCAATCGTGTCCTTCGCCGCCAGAGATGAGGCTACATCGGTAAGGGGTAACATCGTCATTTTAGTTCCGTGATGGGATGCTTCTGGACCATCGGGGCGTCTGACACACGCGTCGCTTAAACAGAAGGGGAGCGGTGCGACGTGTCGACATGATAGTGACAAGGGTGAAGGAGTGGGTTCACCGTACGAGTATTACTTACTATCTTTACAGATTTCTAATAAAAGCTTATAAATATTTTTGTTATTTTTTAACACAATTATATCTAAATTATAATTTTCGTCGTTCAATTTTTTTTCCTAATAATGATTCTATTTAAAAACTTTATAAATTAAGATTCATTAGATGAGGCTCCCATGAATATATAGTTTGATCAACATAGAGAGATTAAATACTAATTATTCAAATCATAAATAAATAATCTCGTCGTGATAAGAATATAATAAAAAATTAATTTTTTTTATTTTTTTAAAATCTTTATCAATATCATTTGAACTTATTACGGGTCTGTGTATGAACTGATTATGACATTTGAACTGATTAATGTATTATTGTGTAAGTGATGAGTTTTATATTCGAGTCTGCGTTTCTGTCTGAACATCATATATATCCTTTAATATAATAAAAATATTTTTTTTTCAAAATATAAATATGTATATCAATTAACTTTGGAAATAATGAGACATTATCAACCTTGTATGGTCATAAAAATATCTAAATAATAATAAATAATAGTTTTATTAAAACTTAAAAAAAAACTTATAGAAAGTGCCACAAAGAAAGCATGATGGCTTAAGGATTTGGTTACACATTTTATGGACAATGTAATAAAGATCTCCAATTATTTGGGGATATTTTATTGCCTTTTAATTTTTCAATTTTCTCAAATTTGTCCACCACATAATTTTTTTTCTTTGTTTTAATATGTGTTTTCCATCATGTTGTAGATATTATGCATTATATGACCTGAAAACTGAAGCTCAAGCATAAATTGCTTTTGATTTGACATTATCTCTCTCTCTAGAAAATGAAGCACATTTGGAAAGATAAATCAATGACATGAATCGAGATTTGATAATGTAGGTTGGCACTGAAATGTTTGGTTGATCGCATTTAATGTTGGCCAAACGACCACGATTTGCAGAGAGTGATTGACTCATCTTTCGTTGAAATAGATTGTGGCACCTAAGCAAGTTAGGCTCATCCTTTTCCACAGTAATAACAATAAGATGTCAAGAGAGAGAAATGTCCCATAATATAATGTACTCATTCTACAACAACAAATATGTAGATGAGATTTTTAGGTATGCATGGCTTCACTAAGTTCTAGTGATCTCTTCTTTCTTGGTTTGGGCTACTCGGGCTTCTCATTGCATGAGCTTTCGGAAGGTTCAACTCTCATCGTTCTCCTTCCTCTCTCTCTCTCTCTCTTATTGTCTTGTTGCTGAGCCAACCATCACCGACCATGAACTTCTGTCGTCCACACGTCGTCGGCAGTACAAGCGGCGTTTGGATTCTTTCGGGAAACCTCTCAGAAGCTGTGCCAACGCAAGTTTTGGCTGTAGCCACTCGGCCAGTCGATCTCTGCTGCCCTACCACGGCAACTCTTGGTTAGATTGCATGTGCTGGAAACATGCGGTGTTTCCAAGCTCGTCCAAAAGCCACCTGTTTCAGTTCCATTGGCTCCGACCTTATCCGGCTTCCTTGTTTTGCTCGAACTCTCTTGCAGTCGTGAGGGGAGGTGTGGACGCACGGCGTGAATTGTAGGCTTGACCACGATTTTGATTTTGGAATCATTCGTTTTGGTTTGACAAAATCTAAAATCAAAATCCATTTTAATTTCGGTTCGAATTTGATTTTTTTTATTTTTTTTAAATATATATATTATAAAATTTTATATTTTTATTTTTATTTTTATTTAAAAAATGATACTTAATGAGTGTAAATATATAATGACATAATAAAAAAAATTGATATAAAATTATAATATTTAATCACTATTGGTGCCAAATAATCTGATAGTCACTTCGTTTGATATATTCAATAATTCAGAGTTTTATTTTGTTTTATCGTATTTTATCAAGTTGTTGATGTATGCTTAAGCTTGTATTGATTTAGGGGTTATGTTCGATCTGACTTCATTTAAGATCTATCCTCCTACACTAAAGGTTTGCTCGACAATTACTGTCGGCATTAGAGACACTAGTATTTATCTCGTGATCTTTATCAATATTAAAAATGTTATTATGTACCATACTTACTATTTTAGAATAAAAAACTCTATACATATAGTGTTATCACTAAATTTAAAAAAATTGTTAAATACATATTAATTATGAAGTTTGAGCTGAGCCTCTTAGGTTTTTTTTTTTCCCCTCTGTACTAATATTTTTCGCTCATTAAGATTTTACTATCTCATTAACTTTAGATATAGAAGTTTCTAAGGTATTGTGTTCTTTACTATAGCTCTCACTATAATGATCATATAAGTTAATTATCAAATTTTTAACATCTATAATCTTATCATCAATACCAACATCTACTCCTAAATATTTATAATAAATGAATAAATAATCACATAAGCTATCTCATTGGTAGCTTATGTGATTATTTACAACAAAAGTGCATAATAATTTTTTATATTTAAAAGATTCTTTAATCAATTCATATTAGAATCTCATTGGTAGGAACATCCCTAAAAAAAATTCTAGACATTTTTTCCACTTAATTTTGGCCCATTCTTTCATTACTTGTAGATGACCCCATAAGACTGAAATAACTTTCTTATTAGGAAAAAAAATTCTAAAATATATAAGTCCATCTTGTACACATAAATTTAAAGCATAATAAACACCATCAAAACTAGATTGACAAACTTCTTATAATTCCAAGATATAAGTGATATTTGTCATTGTATCATCAAAGCTAATACAAAAGAATTTAAAATAAACTAATATTTTTTTTAAAAAATAATCTTTATCGTTATGTAAATATTATGACTTTGTATCGTCAATCTAATTTGATTTTGAATCATGATTAGAGCTACATACATGATGCATCGACAACGAGAACCCAACCCAATCAGTATTCCATGAACTGATCATGGAGAAAAAAAGATGGTGGTAGTGTCATGAGAAAGCTTCCAAAGCTACAGAGAGGTGGATCCCTGGCTAATAAGCCACATTCACAAGGAACTCCATGTTGGTGGCTTCGTCGTCGATAGAGTATCATGGGAAGCACATCACTTGGTTCTTCTTTGCTGTAATTATTTGAGACATGCATAAGATAGGATGAAAAAATTAATGACAAAATACTTAGCGTTCATATATTATTATCTCAACACTTTAACTCATTATGTAATTATTATGTTACTCCCGAAGAATGACTCAAGTTGAAATGATCTAATTGTTACATTCACCTATGGAAGAAAGGTGATACTCGTAACAGATCGATTGGTTTCACGTGCAAGATTAAGATTGATTTATAAGAGTTTGATAAATATACTATTAATAATTTTAATTTATGTTATGACTTAAGTCCAATAAAATTGATAGATCAATTAGCTAATCAAACTCGAGTCACAATTTATTGGATGCTAAATCGATAAATATCAAAAGTGAATTTGAGAAGTTAACTTAAGGTGTTATTTTATATTCTATTTATTATTAATTTTTTAAATTATAAATAATTTAAAAAAATATTTATCGTAAATATCTATGTCGACATGACAAGTCTCGAAACTATTTTTTAAATAAATAAAATTTTATATATCGAGTTTTGATCGGTTATAAATATTTATTAATTATGCTTACATATGTAAATATTTTAGTGCCAAGAGAGAGAGGTATGGGTGATAATTGTAAGCACTTATACTTCTTTCAACATCATCCATTTCTTGCATCTGCACTCTTAAAACATAATCATTTGTGTCCACTGGCCCACATAAAGAAATCATGCACTCACTGCTTCTTCTCAACTTGGGATGGGATGTGATATTATCTGTGTGCTGAAATGATTGGCACTCATTGCTGCATCACTCAATTGTCACTTTTGTCACTCTTGATTGAGCCCTCACTCCTATTTGACAGCTAATAATAATAATAATAATAATAATAATCCCAATGAGTTGGAGTCCACCAATTCATCTCATCCGATGGGTTGCCAGAAACATATTTCTTTTCTTTCTTTAGTGAAGAGTGTTGTCTTTTCTTCTGTATGTGCCTTTGGGTGTGGAGAATTACTTGGGATATATATATACATATACACACTTAGGTGATCATGTGTTAATGATTGCAACATAAAGCTACTTCATGGGAGATAATCTCAATAAACATGGAGATGACCAACAATTCTTGAGAACCTCTCCCCTGGTTAGGTCCAATGTCACACTCAGCTTATTTCAAAAGTGCAATTCCATGATAGGTGTGCAGAAATTAAGGATGGGTTAGTCAAGAACAAGCATAAAGCTTCATATACAACCACAAGAAACCATAATATCTCAATTATTTAGGTTGACTAGATGATATCTTCCCTGAAAATTTGTGTATGATGACATGTGTAGTGGTGTAAATCTTCTTCTATTATTTTTAATAATATTTTTTTATATAGTTTGATGCAAGTGATATGACTAATACTTTTGATTAATCGAAATTTACTATCCAGCTTGAGAATATTCTTTGAAATATTTTTTTAATCACCCTTGTATATGAATATTTGATCCTTAAGAATACCTTATGAAAACTCAAATTCACGATTATTATTAACTCGAGTGTCGATAAGTTTCGGTTTGATATGTCATTTATATAATTATCATAAATGTAATGTCGATCGTAAAGCATTTATCTCGGGAAAGTCGATTAGAATGAGTTTTCATCTTAAAAGCTTGATTCTGATCAACTTCCTCGATTAGGTCTTGTGTCATCTTAGACATCAGATCATGACATCGGACCTAATCTCTCAAGAATGTTGATTGCGTCGGGTCGGGTTGATGGGTGATATAGTGCAACAAATCAAGGTGGATTTGGATCGCGTCCCTAGTCTTGACTTAAATCGTGTCTGGAGGGTGATTCTGGTCATTAAACTAATGATGGTGGCCAACTTATGGACGCTCCAATGATTAGCTCCACTCTCTCCAATGGCTGTCAACGTCCCAAGCAGATTATTCCCTGCAACTCACGTCCACCATGTGATTCATGGCGAGTAGAGTCTTTAAGGTAAAAATGCCAAGCCATTCTCCATCACCGGACGCCCGAGATGTGTTCGATCATATTCCCCTTGGGCATCCCCCAAGTCGCTGCCGCTTCAGATAAGGCATGATCGGCAGGTAAACGTTGACAAAGGCCCGTGTGGGGGCTGCAGGCCCCGTTGCTTTCCCCTTTCTTCCTGCTCGATCGAAGAGTGAGTGGACGGATGGAAGGTCCCGAGGACAGACACCACTCGCATCTGGTGCTCCGAGTCGGAGCTCGATGTGCTCGCAATCAAAGCGAGATCTTGCGCAGATCTTGTTGGCCAACGCGGGTGCTTGTCAGGGCCCACACCCTCCGACGCCACTGCCCTGCTAATCTTCCCCGCGGTCGTCGTTGTTGTTGTTCTTCTTCTGGTCCCGATGGCATCGTCTCCTTCCGCCAACCTCACGAACACGCATGCCTCATCTCTTTCCTGATTCTATAGCCACTTGCCTTTGGGTTCTCTGTGCGTGTTTGGCGAGCAGAGAGACGGCGAGTGGATTAATCTTTCTTGATTAACGAGAACAGAAATTACAAGAGACATGGCGCAGAGTTCGCAGCCGAGTTACTCGAGCAAAGTTATTTTAGTACACCGAGAGAACGAATACGACACTAAGGCAGACTTCCGCATGGAGGCGAAGCATTAATGCCATTGCTGCTGCCTTCTTCGCCCTCCTCCGACGAGAGATCAGTCACACAGCTTGATGAAGAAGAAGAAGAGGTGGAGGATGACGAACGCTGCACATCCAGGAATTCGACATGGTCGATTCGAACTCGGCCGTCATTGTAGCTGCGGCTGGTGTTCCCTGCTTCCAACATCTTGGCTCGCTTCTTAAAGATGCGGCAGACCACCCAGTCTTTTTTGGTCTGTCTCATGCAACTCTGCACGAACAAATGCACACTATGTAGACTGATGCACAGAATAAAAAATTCGAAGCATAAAAGAGAGAGAAACGATCATTTTGTTTCCCTGCAAACGATGGCGAAAGCAAGACAGAGAACTCACATGCACAATGTTCTTTCTCTGTGCGAAGCTGAAGCCTCTGGTCTCGCAGGAAGCAAGGCAGTGGTACTCATGCATGATCCACTCGGTTCGAGAGCCATGCGGGGGTTTCCCCCGGTGGAACACAAGCACCTTCTTCATCCCCACCAGCTCGTTGCTCCCCGAAGCTACGACCGGCCTATCCTTCCCTGTGGCCTTCCAGTAGCCGGAGAGGGTTGCTCTGTTGCTGCGGCTGCCTTTTGGGTACGGAGCCTCTCGAAGACTGAAGAAATACCGTTCTCCGTCGCCTTCACCTGATAGAGCTCGACAGGATGAGCATACATGCAGCAAACAAGATCTGTATGCTTCGTACCCAAATGCAGCAGCTTTCTTTGGACTCGGAACTCGCACGTACCTGGCAAATCCCAGGGGTCGTACTTGCTCAGATTGATCTCAGGAATCACTGCAGCCGGCAATGGGCAGCAGAGCACCTTCCTTCTGAGGTACTGAACCACCAGCTCCTCATCGGTGGGGTGGAACCTAAACCCGGGAGGAAGTCTCAGTACTCCATGCTTGATGAAACCGGGCCTCTCCATGTACAGCAAGCCTCTACCTCCGCCTCCACCTCCACCTCAAGTATCAGAACTCCTACCCGCAGTAGCTGAGCCGAAGAGCCTCATGCCCCATTTCCTTTGCACAATTCGCCAAGAAAAGGAGGGAGGAAAAGAGGAGTTAAAGAGCATGGAGGGGAGGAGGAGGGCGTGGGTTGCATGAGGGAGGAGGAAAGGAACAGTTCTTTATAGCAAAGGCTGTGGCCTGTGGGCAGAAGGCGACGACCGAGGTGGCGTGAACCGGACTCTAAACTCTCTCTTTGCTTTTCCAAGCTCACTCCTTTTTATTTTCCTCCTCCCTTCTAAGAAGGGAAAAGAAGCCATCAATATCCAATTCATCGTGGCGATCAACCATTTCTTAGCCAAACTGGTGCAGAACAGACCTTAATATTCCCCATCTTAAGGAAAGTATATTAGCGCCGAAAGGCCCCCCCACTAAATATAACGTATTTGTCACTCGTTTGTATCGATATAATCTCCGAAATTTATGTGCCATATGTATGCTAAAGTGCCTAAGGAATTTGGCAACATCATCTCATGTACATCACCTACACAGTCACTGTGACTGCTATGCTGCTTTTGAAAGAGGGGGGCCATTCTTGTGAGCTGTAAGATTCGATAAAAAGCGAAGGTCATCATCACGAGCTTTTGGTGCTTTCCCAGAGTTCAGATTCTACACACACACACACAGTCATTTGCTTCGATCCTTCCTCGATGTCCAAAGCGAAATATGCTAATGTACGTGCGATTGTAATTGGACGATAAGACCATTAACACGACATTTGGTTACTGGAAGCTGTGTAAAGCGTTGCGTGCAGGAGTTGCATCTCCTCCCTCCCTCACAGTCTGGAGAAGTTGGGCTTGCGCTTCTCGAGTTGGGCGCGGACGGCCTCCTCCAGGTCACGTGACATGAGCATGGCCGAGTTCCACGTCGCCACGTACTCCAGCCCCTGATCCACCGTCAGATCCCTGCTCCTCAGCAGCACCGCCTTCGTCCCCATCATCGCCACCGTCGATTTCTCCGCCAATCCTATCGATTCCTATTCCCTTAGTCCCGCGGGGTGGATAAGAACAATGAAGTTCGCGAACGAGAATCACGAGATTACCCCTGGCGAGTGCCGCTACGCCTTCCTCCATGGCGGCGCGCGAGGGGAAGACCCGTGTGACGAGGCCCATCGCCTTCGCTTCCGCCGCCGGCACCCCGCGCCCCGTGAGCGCCATGTCGGCGGCGTTTCCGTACCCGACGATCGACGGCAACCGCTGGAGAGAACCCAGGTCGGCGGCCAGGGCTAGGTCCACCTCCTTGACCGCGAAGAAGGCGCCCTCGTCGCAGCACCGGATGTCGCAGGCGGCGACCAGGTCCAGCCCGCCGCCGATGCAGGCGCCGTGGATCGCAGCCACGACCGGTTTCCGGCACCGCTCGACGGCGGAGATCGTGGCCTGTAGGGCGAGGATCCGGCGGCGGAGGAGTTCGCTGGCCACGGCGCGGTCGGCGCTTCGGGGGGAGCTGGTGGCGGCGAGGGTGGAGAGGTCGATGCCGGCGCAGAAGTGGGGGCCGCGGGCGGCGAGGACGATAGCGCGGGCGGAGGGGAGGCGGTCGAGGAGGGCCAGGGCGCGGGGGAGGTCGGTGAAGAAGGCCGGCGTGAGGGCGTTGCGCTGGGCCGGGCGGTTGAGGTAGATGTAGTGGACGGGGACGGAGGGGTCCGGCTGCACCACCTCAAGGGTCTCGAACCCCTTCTTCAACTCCGCCTCCGCCGCCGCTCCGGTTTCATCGTCTTCCGCCATGGTCTCGATGATTGGGAGTGATCTGCGCCCTTTCCCTTTGTGAAGACCTGCTGTAACGAGAGAGACGGTACGGGGACGCGGGCGTACGTACGCAACGTGTACCACCTCAGCCATAGGCCATTAAGAATATGCCATCTCAGCATTCTTGGTGGATCCCTCGCTGACCAAGTCAGCAGCGCGGCTCCAAAATAGGTTGCTTTTGTGCCCACTGACCACATCACGCTGATTGCGCTTTGGTTGGGCCGAACCGCCTTAGCCTGCGAGGGACATGCAAGAAAAGGCAGATTGGGTTTAGATGGAGTCCGTTGCCGGGTCAGGTCTCTCTCGTCTTCGGCCTCTTCCCCGATCAACAAATCGGCGAAGAAGGCAGGGTTTCTCGACCAAAGATTCTCGCCTCCACCGGCCGCTTAGATGTTGATGTTCGCTTCGCGATGGGTTTCTCTGGTACGAGGCTCTTGTTCTTGCTCCTTTTTCCCTTTTCCTTTTGTTTAGTTTCGTTGCTCCATACGGGAATGGAGAGGTGTGTTGGAACGTTAACTCAAATCATTATTCAGTGATTTCTGAGTATCCTTAAAAACTTTATATGTTTTTTTTTTTGACAAAAAGAAATACTATAATCATAGATCATAATCTTATTTATAGTCATAATTAATGAATCTATAATTATGATTATAATCATAATTGATGAATTTGTAATTATGTCTTAAGAGTTTCATATTCCTAATTTATCTCGTCATTAAGTTAGAAATATGACTGATGGTATCAACACAATTAATTTTCATAATAATTATGTCTCTTAGATAAATAATTTTACTTTAATTAGATCACTTTAATTTTTTTTAATCAAAATAATGACTTAACATATTTAATTATACATGTGTGACCCTTAAAATTCTAATAAGGTGACCAATAAGCCAGAGGACCTTGGAGCGATATTGGTTCATGGGGAGCAACCACCGCCACCACCACCACAAGAAAGAGAAGGCGACAAATGCCATCGGTGGGGTGCATCTCGGTGGTCTAGCTCTTCCGAGTGCTTCTACATAAGGTCGTCACGGGATTTGGGCATTTTCAACATGGGGCCTCTCGAGCTTACATGCGAGTGGACCTCTTGATCTCCTAGGGCTAATTATATATTTGTCTCGTAGTTCTAATTATATATTATCCTTATAATTAATTATTTTTAGTATTTTATTTTATATTTTCAAATATTATATTAAATTTTAATACTTATAAAAGTAAAATATTTAATTTTATTTATTTTCATGTTGATTCTGTTGATAGAAATATTGTACGTATTTAGTGATAAATTTTATGATATTTTTATCAATAAAATCGATAACATATAGAAACGTAGTTAAATGTTTTACTTTCATAAATATAAGAAATCTTAATATAATTTTTGAAAAGACAAAAATCAAAATATAAAAAAAATTAATTATAAAAAATAGTATATAATTAATAGCAAATGATTGGTTGTTTTCCCGCTTCAATGCTAACTCTAATCATAGCTCCTTTCAAGAAAGAAGGCTGAAGTCAATGAGTCATCGAGTCATCTAATAATAAGAGTTCTAGGGGTGTAAGAAGCTATGAACAACTCAAATACCATTGCAATTTTTTATACTCTATTTCAACTAATCACATTGCAATTTTTTAATGAAGAGAACTCACAAGTGTTTATATGGAACTATCAGCAGACAATAATCTGTAAATTGATGGCATTACAACTTGATTTCTATCCATTGTTTGGAATTTAGCAAATTAACATTGCTTGCATCTAAATTCCTTTTGTTTCGTTCTTTATCATAAATGCAGAGAGTGGATGTAAGATGGAGAGATGGAAGGCAACTTCACAATGAGGGCTACAGATCTACAAACGCTCGGCAGTCCTTCATCCAACCATGAAGCTTCGCAATTGGCTTATGGTCCTAATTCTACGCCAAATAACATCTTGTAAGAGTGGTTCATCTCTGGTCTCGTGGAGTAACCCTAATTCGGAATTGACGGTTTCGGTTATTAACTTTTGAGAATCAAAATCGAACCACACAGGACTGCTGCTGGTTCTGTTTTGCACCATCGATTTTTCTTTTCTAAATATATTTTTAGTTATTAAAACAATCAAAATACTCTTAAAAATAATGGTTTGTATGGTTGTTCAGAGGAACAAAGTGATCATTTGCCCTTCCATGCATCAAATGATCGGTCATTTGGACCATTGAGGCACAAACAATTGATCAAAGCTCGTCCGGGTTGATTTTGATTCGATTTGAAACTGATAAACTGTCAAGCTGGTTCAATTGCGATTCGATTTTGGTTAGAAGCTACTAAGAGCCAGGTGGAGAATGGTGGAAAAGGGTTTGAAAATATTTTTCTATGATAAGTTAATTGATTGTAGTAAATTTGATTTCTTTTTTCTTTTCTCATATTTAGAATGGATGGAAAAGAAAATTTTATTATGTTCTATTGATATGAATTACTTTTGTCCACGGAAGAAGGAAAAAAAATTATATAAATAAGGTATTTAATGTAATGCTCATGTATGTTCATGTCTTCTAATTTGTTCATGCTTTGCGTAGCGTAGCATGTAGAGAGACGGTCAAAGGCTTAATGGTCCTAATTTAGTTGGGTTTGATAGCCATTTTAGGCTTATAAATAAAGATCGTGTCATGTGGGCACTTGTGAGAGATTTCGTTCTGTAGTAGATCATTTGGACCTTTTGTTGTGTAATCGTTCAGAACTTATAAAGTCTGTTTGTAATTTGCATTGACTATGAAGTGTTTATTGAAATGATTGCTTGTGGATCCCAAGCGAGGTATTTTCTCTAACTCGTTTTTTATTTTTTAGGTCCTAAGGAACCATGGGAGGTTTCAGGGAGGTTGACCTTTGCAGACCAACTTGCAAGGGTGCCGCATGACTTAGGCAAAACTAGTTAAGTTCGTAACATGATAGTGATGATGAGACAGAGGTGAAACGTGGCCTACTCGTTGTCCCTTAATCTATCAGTGAAGCTTTCGCTAATCGTAAGCTCTATTCTCTTCTCTCGCATTTAGCCTAGTTCAATTCGAATCGGAACTGTACTACTCGATGGTTTGTTAATTCCAAATCGAATCAAAAACTATCATATGTGGTTCGGTTCCGATTCTAAACCGATGGCTCCAACTTCAAACCGACTAGATATGAAAAAATAAAAATAAATCACATATAAATTTTATGTTACGGTGGTTAAATCTCCAACTTTTAAAACCAAGTAAATATTTAATAAATATATTTTTAATTTGATTAAAAAGTTTATAATTTTCTTTTTTAATTAATTGTTTGTGTCATTACACTCATTATAATTATACATCTATTTTTTTAAAATTTTAAAAATAAAATTATAAAATTATATATTTTAAATTATTTTAAATTAAAAATAACAATAAATTGATGGTTCGAATCGGAATCGAAACCGAAACCGGTTGTTGGGAAGCACGGTCAGGACTACTCGCACCGCAATGTTGGGATGGGCCGAGTCTTGTGGATTGGGCTATTACAGACTGCAGCGGAGATGAATCCAAAGCCGTCATGACTCCCAACCACCAGCCCAGCACTAAATGTGCTTCTATGTACGAGACCGCAGCACCCACCTACCCGACTTGTGGACCGGATGGTGGCCTGGCAATGTTGTCTCAGTGACTTGCTGTCTGCCATGTGGTGGTGGATGTGTATTCACCTCTCACTCCACTTGCTCACAAAGATAGGGGTGGGGTGGGGTGGGGTGGGGTTTGGCCGGGCACGGTAATGATTTGGATCCCAACACCGTATCTGTCAGGAGATCCATGGAGGATTACCTTTTATTTCCATGTTCTTCCTGTTTGCCTGTCTGTCTGCCCAACCAAAATTACCATTCCTCACAAGTCAAAAGTTGGTCACCTCTCTATAAAATATATTTTGGATTTAAGAAAAATATCTGGATCATAATATACGGAGTCCAATTATTGGATACGTCAAGCTTATTGGTATCATATTACAAGATAATGCAGGATGGTTGCATGTTTGATCCATAAACAATTCGATGATTATTTCTTGTTTTATATTAATAATGTAATAACAAAAAGAATAGCTTTTGAAAGTTGTTATTCTCATCCTTTTCACCCAAACCACTGACCCAGTAGAAAGGTAGATAGCAGCTCAAAAAGGGATGCCCATGCTGACTTGAGGGCAGTGACTGAGAGGAAGAGCACCAAGATGAAAAGAGATTAGAGAAAAAAAAGGGGGGTCCCAACCTTAGAAAAGCACAGGAGGAGGCATTGAGGAATCAGTTGTTGGTAATATAGTTTCTAGATGATCTTGGACCAACATGGAAACACAATGGAGATTTGCTGGTTTCTTCTCCAACTTTGCTTGGATCTTCCCAAGAATAAGATACTGCTGACCACATGTTATGCACTGAAGCCCTTTGATCAGCATCTTGGCAGTTTGATGTCATTTGTTTGGTTGTTTCTGCTGCTGCTGCTGCATTATTATGTATGTTATTTGTGGTGGATGGCATTTGGGGTTTGAGCTAAAAAACTTGGTGAGATAATATCAAGCCCAGCAACAGGGTTGCAGAGTGCTGAAACAAACAATGGGATCTTGTAGTCCACTTCGTGGTGTCAAGTGGGAGCTGTTCTCCCACTTGGCAGCCATGGAATCTTGTCTGCCATGAGGTGGAGGTGATCCCCTCCACTCCCACAGAGTAGGTTGCATCTGGCCAGGTGGACATCAGTCATGGCTTTCCCCATGAAGCTAGCTAGCTAGATTAAGGCAACTTTTACCAGGGTGCTTCTGGAGGAAGGGAGTTCCTCATGTGTTTGGAGCTGAACACAGTGAGGGTTAATCTAATTGTAGCAGATGACTCCACAAGTACAGAGTGGACAAAGCTGCATGCAGGGAAAGGTTTTCTGGCCCAAATGTAGGCTAATTTATGCCTCTGACACTGTGGAAAAGGGAACCTTAAGATGCACCCAACTTGACCCACCCCCTCTCCCTGCGATTGAGAAAGTCTGAGGTGAAAGCACGAAAGAAGAAGAGGGCCTAACTTTCCATAGAAAAGGTTCTGCAGCCATTTCAAATCCCCACAGGAGTGGAACATTGAATCCATTCACAACCACACAAACCTCTCTCTCTCTCTCTCTCTCTCTCTCTCTCTCTCTCTCTCTCTCTCTCTCTCTATCTATCTCTAGTGATGGTGCCATCAAAGAAAGTTGCAGGGTCTCTCAACTCTTTCGAGAGTGGGGCTGGTCCCCCATACACATTACAAGCTGCACACTAGCAGCCTCTGTCGTTTCTTTCAGGTCTACCCCTCCTTTCTCTCACTAGCAGGCATATTCCACTGAGGACAAGCCCATACATCGTGTTCCTACACTTCCATTACTCCCAAATGGCTCGAGGCATATGCCTGCCTGCTGTGCTGTGAAAGCTTCTCCTCCTCCTCCTTCTTCCCTTGCATCATACATGAGGTGACGCTAATGGAGGAATTGTTACTGCTGCCTCAGCCTGAGGGGAATCTAAGACACTAGTGGAGCATCTTCTTCTGACGTCGGAATTCTTCCCACACTATAATGGTTCCCTTGAACCCTATCTACCATTGTCTGAAATGGTTTCTTGTTCCACAACTGCAAATTGCCTCTGCCTTAGTGGATCCTGCACTCATCATCTCCCTAGCGGCTGGCCCCATGGGGATCAACAAAACTTTGGCCAAAGCACAGTGAAGACCCCTATGCGAGAGAGAGTGGCGTGACTCGAGAACAGGAGGAGCACCATCTCCCCTCCCCGCCCCCTCCCTCCATCTTCTCACTCTAAAGATTACAGCGCCAAGTCCTCCCCATCTATCATTGTCCCAACTTAACAGGCACCGAAACGATGCACCGTTGATCCCAAGAACTGTGCTTCGGACGTTCGTTTTGACTCCCAACACTCGACCAATACAACCGGGAAAAGCACATGCACGTCTCCTTACTTCATACTCCACGTCCACATCTCGAGTCGTAGAGGAATATTATCCACCCTCTACGTACGTGGAGGGATGTCGTCCGCAGACGCCATTCTCTCGTTTTGTTTTCAGTAACAGAAACATAAAGCAGTAGTGTTTTTTTCTGTTTCTGAAGATGGATCGTCTCAGGGAAGTGTTTTTCTCTTTTGTAGAAAGCGGGCAACAAAAACAGTGGAGGAATAATAATGGATAAGTGACATGGAAACAGCGGCAAAAGGTAGGCAGTGGGAGGCTGACGTAAGAGAAAAGACAGGCGGGATCGGATTCCAATCTATCTCCCTCAGGAAAAAGCGAGCGGGAGAGAGAGAGAGGCGATTCGGAGCACCCGATCTCGAAGGGAAAGGAGCAGCAGCTTGTCGTTTTGATTTTAGGGCCAAAAAAAAATCTACTTTACGCTGTGGCCTTTTCGGAGCGAGGGGGTGGCGAGGTGGGACGTGGTGGGGCGGGGGGAGTGGCCCGGCATGGCTTTGAAGGGGCGGCCGAGGCGGAAGAGATAGAGAGAGACAGAGAGAGAGAGAGAGAGAGAGAGACAGACAGAGAGAGAGAGGGGGAGAGGAGGACAAGTGCGTGTCATGGGAGAAGTCCATTTCCAAAAGGCATCACAATAATTCCGCGGAAAGCTCATGTTCCAAAAGGCATAGATCCCCCCGTCCTCCTCCACCATTGAAGAAGATTTGGAAGCCAGCGATCAAGAGAGAGAGAGAGAGAGAGAGAGAGAGAGAGACTCTGAGGGCGTGTCCTGATATGGGGGCGGCTTGGGACCAGGGATCGATGATGTTGCAGTGTTCCCAAGCCAACGGTCCGAGCTCTTTCTACCGAATGGTGGTGTATGGAGGGATGGAGACGATCGAGTGTACATTATTGTGTCAATCATCAGCGTGTATGTATGGTGATGATTTAGTACGTCGACGTCGAAGCAGCTCAGCAGACTTCGGAGTTGGGAAAACCAAAAGGCAAGCAGAAAGTTGACGAGGAAGGAGGACGCGTCTTCAGCCCACAGAGTCAGTAATATGATGATTAAGAGGACAGTCCTGAAGAGATGTTTAATTTGTTATGTGATAGTGCGTGTTCGTTATACAATGATTGCAATCTATGTAGTATTACTATTAATCTTGACGATGACACTCCGATATCTCGAGGATATAATCCACTTAAATTCTCTTGATCGACCCTATGAGACGAGACGAATACACGTACTATCATATAACAATTGCTCTCATGATATCGACAGCGAATATAACGATTAATTTTTTTTTTACTATAGATATGCATTCTATCTTTGTTTATATTGCATTCATTCTTACCGTATCATATTTTGTTCTATAATATTTGAAAATCATCAATGATATCTCGACGTATACCCGAGATAATCTCTTTTAAATAGTTAATTTTGAATTATAGGATGACGTATTAACAGTGCATCCAAGATATACTTATTGATTTTCCTTATAGGTCACGATTACCACGAGCAAACATATTAATAACGAAGAACGTAGTTTTACCAGCCGTAATATATATAATTTTTTTTATCACACAAGCTATCTATCATATTCTAGTTTGATTACACACTCTATTCTTGAACTACTTTTGCTTTCGTTTTATATAATAAATTCATCTTCACTAAATGAAATGAGAGGATTAAATTGAAGACACATAAATAAAGAGGGAATAGACGTACATAGCAATCTCTTCACCCAAAATCCAAAAAAAAAAATACTCTCCTTTTTTTCTCGAGTTTATGAGGTCGAGAATAGAGAATATGGATATCACTTATAACCATGAGAATAAAAATATAAAAAATAGAAAAATGAATGCGACTATATCTATCTATCCTTGTGTGAAGGAACGATCGATCTATACTTGATGAGAGATGAGTCCCCGTTAGCCTACAATTGAACGGTTTGATGTTTTCTATTCTATCGTTATCCGATCATCATGTATAATAATTTTATTTCTTTTGACTCAATACTTTATACAAGAGAATACCTAAAGCCTACTTAGATTTCCACAGTGCTGATGTTTATTGATGGTAGCTGGGAGTAAAATCTGCTCCTTTCAGTCAACATGTCTTGATAGGAACACCAAAGTGATTGAAAAGGGTATATACTCTTAGCTCATCCAAGAATATTTGCCACGCAATTGCACTCACCTTTCTTGACATTATTGCCGACAGAAAAACATAGCTCCTATCACAATTAATTTCCTCATGCACCTGTATCCATCTCAGAAAGCTTTATTTTGCTTGACATAATCTGTAGAAATCCAAAGAAATTAAGTTGCTGAACTCTCCTCTCTCTCTTCTCTCCTTTTCTTCTTTACAGAAAATGAAATGTTTAGCGTAGTTTCGTATAAGAAGTCAGTGCAATGTTTAAGCCATGCATGATGGTAGTAATACGTTGAATGAGTGACACAGAGAGTCTGGCAGCTGCAGTCTGAAACAAATACGAGCAAATTGTTTATGATGATTGATGAGTGTCAGCCATTATTATTGCTGTTGTTTTTGTTGTCTTGCGGAGCTTTGCTAGTGAGAGGCGGCCAAGAAAGGGTGTCTGTAAAGGCTTTTACACTGCTTTCCCTTCACCACCCCCCCTCCCCTTCCTTTTGCAAGTCAAATGGAGACTTCATCATCGTCCAAAAGAGAGGTGTGCGCGGCTGCGCCAATAATGGAAGCGGCACGAGGGGGACAGCCCGGCCATGGTGGCTTGGACGGCCAGAAGAGACAAGGAGAGGCCGACGGACAGCGAACACGTTAGGGTTTCGAAACAACAGCAGCAGCAGCAGCAGCAGCAGCAGCAACAGAAGAAGAAGATGACGGGGTGGCGGGTATGAAGCCAGGGTGCGCGATTGGTGGGGCCCGCCGTGGGTCCATCTCAAGAGCTTTTAGATTCCCATGGGTGGAAGGGGATGTACACGGTGGGTGGCGGAGTCAAGGTTCCTATTCCCTTTCCCCATCACCATCATCATCGCCACCACCACCGTTACCATCGCCATCATCACAGGCCTTCGTTGCCGTTCAGGTCACATCTCATCTTTTGGTGATGCGAGCGCCAGCGAGCGAGAGAGAGCGAGCGAGAGACACGCAGAATACATATAGCCAGCGTTTCTGTCATGGCTCAGGCACGGAACACGCGCGACCGGTGGCATGCAACGGGTGACGACGCAAGATATGACGTGCGACGTCCCAACTATTCACGGGAAGCCTTCCCGTTCCCTGTCTCGTCCCAGACACGTGACGGAGGACCGGGGCAGTTAATTCTTACCGCTAAGCATCGACCGAGTCAACGGGATTTAATGGGCTCCCAAATAAAGCGAGCCATGACACAGCCGCGACTATTTCCACAAGGACACTTGTCGCACCCACAATTCCTATCAAGAATCACACAACAAAACTCATGTTGGGGTATATATGGTAACATTCTGTCCCATTCGCCTAATTGGGTACCATAAAAATATTCCTATTTATTATTTTTTGAAAACTATATATATTTTTTATAGCATCATATAATGTCAGGAATAAATAAAAAATAAGAGAACGATCTAATGATCATTTAAAATGTTTAGTCGCACGTTATAAATCATTGTGTATATATATATATATATACACAATGAATTGAAAATGACTTCCAATCATCACATGTCGTTCATATTAGCATAAAAATCTAAATGTGGCATGCAGACGTGGGAAAGCAATGAGAAAGCGTTCGAAACATGCACAGTCGCTACTGCTTCGGACACTCCACATGCATTAAAACAGGCATGAGAGGTCTAATGCGTACAAAATGCTTTGCAAACGCAAAGGGAATCTTTTTACTGTGACAAATTGGTCATAGAAAACATATTGATATTGATATTTATATATAATAATATAAAATGATTCCCTTTGGCATCATAAATACGCTTATCATAAGTACATATTCTCGCGTGATTGGGAGCAAATATTCCCGATAATACAGACTCGTGGGTGGAACGGTGGCATGGGCCAGCGGGGGTGACCGTGCCTGCGGATTCAGGCGGGGTGAGGTGGCATTTGACCACACCAAACTCAGGAGAAGTCAACGTCGCTGTGAGCTACACATCACCCCTTGGAGTTCTCCGATTGGTTCATCGATATCGGGGAGAGAGAGAGAGAGAGAGAGAGAGAGGGATAGCTCACCAAGTGTTTGTGTCTGGTTCTGACCGAAGCGGAGTCAGGTGGGGTGGGTGCGAGGCCCCGCGGGCACTGTCACCCATGATTAGTCCTTGTTATCGGCTGCGCCGTGTGTTGGGTTTTGCCTAACCGGAACAGAAAGGGAACACCTTTTATGGAAGGCGCCGCGTGAGCTGAGACCGGCCGCTGACCGAACCGGACCCTGTTCACCTGCCCAAGTACACCCGGGAGTGCGACCAGACCGGCGCGCTTCGGCCGTCTGCACTCGGGCTGGGAAACGCCTCTTGCTGCTGCTGCTGCTGCTGCTACTGCTACTGCTACTCCACCTTCTCCGGTGAGCCCCACCGCCAACAAGTGGCCAGCAGCCGCCCTCGGCATCTCCTCCCTCAACTTGGCCCCCTGCGGGAGATCCATGGGAACGAAGGGAAGAAGATGGCAGGGGGGGCGGGTAACAGCGACGCCAACAGTGGTGATATTGGTGTGACCGAGATCCCCCTCGACGTGGGGCCCGCGGGCATTTGTGCTCGGCGCTTGGTTGGGGGTTATGGGTCCCACCCCGCCTCCGGCCCTCGCTTTCGTCTCCAGTCATAAGTAAATTGGAGGTGCGCCTGATGTAATGGCCTCTGCTCCTCCTCCCATCTCCCGTTCACCGAAACGCCGCCGCCGCTGCTTCCGATCTCCTTTCTCTCTCTCTCTCTCTCTCTCTTGCGAGCAGACCAGGCTTGGCGTGGTAGTTATGGTTGATTGCGGTTATAATACGCCATAGTTTGCGGCGTAGCCCGGAAGAGTATTATATTGGCAAGAGGAGGAATTTTATATTGGGGGACTTGCGGCTTAGAGTGTGGTATATGGTCGTTGGTCGAGGACGGGATGCCGACGCCGGTTAGCAACGCGCGAGCGTGCCTCGCGGCCGAAGCGGGCGCCGCGCTCGACGACGCCGTGGCCATCGCCCGCCGCCGCGCCCACGCTCAGACCACCTCCCTCCACGTCGTCTACGCCCTACTTCTCTCATCCTCCCCCTCCCCCTCCCCCTCCCCCTCCCCGGCCGCTGGAAGAACAGCGCCTGGAGCCTCGTCCGCTCCGTGCTCGATCCTCCGTGACGCGCTCACGCGCGCTCGCAGCTCCGCGTACTCGCCCAGGCTGCAGTTCAAGGCGCTCGAACTGTGCTTCGGCGTGGCCCTCGACCGGCTGCCGTCGTCGTCGTCCACCAACCGGCAGGTTGCGGAGGGGAGCGGCGGCGGTGATGAGCCGCCGGTCTCGAACTCGCTCATGGCCGCGATCAAGCGGTCGCAGGCGAACCAGCGGCGGAACCCGGACACGTTCCACCTGTACCAGCAGCAGCAGCAGAGCGCCGCCGCTGCAGGGGGCGCGTCGTCGTTCTCCGGGGTGAAGGTGGAGCTCCAGCAGCTGGTGCTCGCCATCTTGGATGACCCCGTCGTCAGCCGCGTCTTCGGCGACGCGGGATTCCGCAGCACGGACATCAAGCTCGCCATCCTCCGCCCCCCGCCGCCCATCCTCCGCTTCCCCCGTGCCGCCAGATGCCCGCCGCTGTTCCTGTGCAATTTCTCGGCCGGAGATGGATTCGAGACGGCGCTGTCCCCCCGAGGGCTCGTCTTCCCTTTCGCCACCGCGGCCGGGCAGCTCCGCTCCGACGGCAGCGACGAGAACTGCCGCAGGATAGGGGAGATCCTGGCCCGGAAGAGCAGCGGACGGAATCCGATGCTGGTCGGAGTCGGCGCCGGCGAGGCAGCTCGAGACTTTGCCCAGGCCGTCGAAAGGCAGAATTGGGCGGTTTTGCCTCCGGAGCTGCGTGGAATAAAGCTTGTTAGCATCGAGAAGGAGGTAGCCGAACTCGGAACTGGCGGCGGCGATCAGTTGGCGGTCGGCACTCGGCTGGAGGAGTTGGGGAACAAAGCAGAGTCACCAGGAGCGATCTTGAACATTGGGGATTTGAAGGGGTTGGTGGAAGGTAGCTCGGACTGCGATGAGAAGGAGAGCTGTTTGGTCTCGGAGCTCACCAGACTGTTGGAGGTCTACCAAGGGAGGTTGTGGGTGATGGGATGGTCGGCGACGTACGAAACCTACATGAAGTTCTTGTCCAAGCATCCAATGCTGGATAAAGATTGGGATTTGCAGCTGCTGCCAATCACTTCAGTGAGGACAGGGATGGGTGGATCACTTCCCAGACCTCCCAGGTGGGTGGATTCAAAGTTTAAACTCTTCTCTGAATACTACTTTAATTTTATTCGGCGACCGCAAGTTTGCTCTCTTTTCTAATGCTTGGTTTCTTATTTGCAGCAGATTCTTCTTCTCCTTAGTTTCCGGAAAGACTAGACTTTATGAACTGTTCTTCATTGTTTTTCTGAATTGTTTGTGTTCTTACATCAAGCAATATAAGTTCGATATACTTGGAAAACTTTTAGCTCTTAGAGATTGGAGTTTGTTATGATCATGCAAAAGGTATGATATTTGTGGCAAAAAAGTTAAAGCTTGCAAATTGAAGTGCATGAAGTCGGAATCACCGAGTAGGTTTGTATGGATTTAACTGTATATACATCTTTATCGTGAACATTTTGCTTAACTATGATATTTCCTTTGTTCACTAAAATTTATGGATGCACTAGTAGAATTGCCTTTATGAAATGGAACTATTGAGTTCATTGCTTCCTCTTTCCAAGTTATGCGAGCAAATAATTGTTGCCTTTTTTTCTTTTAGAAAATGGATATGTCATAGGACTAGATCAAAGCAAATATGTGTCTCTTTCGAAAAAGCGTTACCTGTGATGATGAAAATCTACTAAGTAGATTGCACCTAGGGCTTGATTTGCCACAGAAGCACAGTGAGCATGTCCCGAAACTCTATTATTGTTTGCTAGCACATTACAAAAAAAGATTCGGTATGTAAACGCGATTCTAAATTTTGTTGTGGTTGATTGGAGACAGAAGTCTGAAGGGTTTCATCTATTGTTGCTTCTATTGATAGCAATTTTCATCCTGTAGAACATGCTTTCATTAGCAAAAACTTTTGATCTGGGATCTCAACCATGTCTTGTTCATATGGCAGCTTGATGGAGTCATTTGTTCCATTTGGGGGGTTTTTCCCTACCACATATGATTCGAAAGGCATGTTTAGCAGTGTGTACCCATCAGGGCTCCACTATGAGCACTGCAACGACAAGTATGAGCAAGAAGTTTCTGTTACTCTTAAGGGACATTCAGATTCTCTTGATGATCAACAAAATGCAAGCTTGCCTTTTTGGCTGCACAAACCCAATACAGTTAGCTTGAATGATGGATTCGATATAGCAAAGGTGTGTTTTCTATTTACATCATTGATTCTCATTCATTCTTGTGGAGAATTTAGGAAACTCCTTTACATTACCTCTTTAACTGATTCACAAGCTTTTGTTGAACCACCCACCCATATGTGCCATGCCATGGTCTTGTTGTGTGTAAATGCAGCTAAAATGAGGCAGTAGATGCATTTAAGTTGCGTTCCTCCATGTCTGGGGTAAAATTCATGCAGTTTTCTTCAATGCAGGCTAAAGATGATAAGACAGTTTTTAATGCTAATGCTATGGATTTGCAAAAGAAATGGAATGACAATAGCCAACGCCACCATCATGGTTGCCAGACAACGGATACAGATGATCGCCCTGCCGTTCCTGGTGATATCGAACCATCATGTATTTCTAACACAGAGAGGACCTGCAATCATAATAGTGAAAATCCTGATGATGCTCAAAATCAAATAGGGTTTGGAATTTTATTTCCTATTTCCGAAGGCACAAAGAAGATCACTGCAGCCAGCAAGAGTATCTCATTGCCTTCACTTTTGGAACCAGGAGATAAGGACTTCTTCTTGAAACTGGAGGTCAGACCTTCCAAAAGTGAACAGCTTCAGAGGGAGAGCTTCCAATCTCTCCAAGGTGATGATCATGCTTCACCTTCCTCTGTAACATCTGTCATGACAGATTTGGTTTTAGGAACTCTTCATGAGCCACTTTGCAACAAGGGAAATCCTGCTTTGCAAGTGCAGAAAGATCATTCGGAGGACTTGCCTGTTTGTTTGCCATCGATGAATGTCAATATGGTCAAAAGAAATGGCCCAGATGTTCCTGTTGATTCTTTTTCTTGCGTTGGCCATCAAGGTTCCCCGACAAATGGTACCCCTCAACATGTCCTGACCCGCTCATTTTCACAGGTTTTGAATGGTTGTTCTTCTGCCTATGACAAACCCTCATTCAACTCATCCAGTACATGGCAAAAGTTTGATTTGAGTAATTACAAATCATTTTGTTCGAGTCTCGTCAGTAAAGTTGGCCGACAAGAAGAAGCAATCAGTGCTATTAGTCAAGCCATAGTCTGTTGTAAATCTGGTGAAAGACGTCGTGGTGCTTGCCTGAGAGGAGATATTTGGCTCAGTTTTTGTGGTCCAGATAGGATTGGGAAGAAGAGAGTAGCAGTGGCTCTTGCAGAATTGATATATGGCAGCAAAGAAGACTTTGTGTGCATTGATCTAAGTTACCAGGATTGTGTTGCCCATCCCAATACCATCTGTGCCCAACAGGTGGTCAATGGAAATGATGTACAGTTTAGAGGGAAAATGAATGTGGATCATATTGCTGCAGAGCTAAGCCAGAAACTACAATCTGTTGTTTTCCTTGAAAATGTGGATAAAGCTGACTTCCTCGTTCAGAACAGCTTATCCCAGGCTATCCGTACCGGCAAATTTCCTGATTCCCATGGAAGGGAATTTAGCATAAACAATGCCATATTTATCCTGACTTCAGCAAGAATTCAAGGCCAAACTTTTTCTCAGACGAAAGAATGCAGTAGTTTCTCTGAGGAGACTATTCTAGCAGCTTCATGTTGGCAGATGAAGATTATCTTAGAACCTTCTCGAGAGTCTCTTAGCAGTAGTCCCAGAGCTACTAATGTCTCATTTGCATCAAGTCAAAAATTGAGGAACAATCAAGTATATCGACACTCGGTTTTTGTATCTAAGCGCAAGCTGGATGTCTCTCATGACTGCAGGATCCAGTACAAAAGCTTGATGTCTGCCAAAAAGGCACACAAGACTGCAAAGGTCTTCTTAGACTTGAATTTGCCTGTAGAAGAGGTTGAAGTGAACGATAACTCTAGCAGTCATGAAGACTACTCCAAATCAGAAACTTCAGAGTCGTGGATGGAAGATTTCTTTGATCTAGTTGATGCATCAGTGGACTTCAAACCTTTTGATTTTGATGCCCTCGCCGATAACATATTGAAAGATATAAACAATATCTTCCGTGGTGCTGCTGGGCCTGATTGTTTGTTGGAGATCGATCAGAAGGTAATGGAGGAGATACTTGCAGCAGCATGGTCATTGGAAGATAGGGGAGCCTTGACTAAATGGTTTGAGCAGGTTCTTGCCAGGAGTTTCGTGGAGTTGAGACGCCGGCACAACCTGTCGGGTCACAGCATCCTTAGACTTGTTGCCTGTGAGGATGCATTTGCTCAGGAGCATGCACCTGGTGTTCTCCTTCCTTCAAGAATTATCATAAGTTGATGATTTATATAGGTTTCTGTAGCTAGTTGTATAATGTAGCACGTAGCATTCCTTGTGAAATGACTATAATCTTGTGAATGCCATTGCTTTTCTGGGGTTTTATCAGGTTAGCTTGTATCCTGTAAATTGAATCAGTTTGCAGTTCAGGAAAGTTCTTGTATTTGACCAGATGAATTTGTGTTGCTGTTTCTGATGAGGAAGGGAGCAAAATTACTGCTGTCTTTCTCATCAGGATGTTTGTCACTGAGAATGATATCAAACATTGTTTTCTCCATTAATGCCTTGAGTCCATAAATGTGGACTTGCACTCTCTGCAGCAAGACAAATGTTCTGAAGAAAATTCTCTTAAACTAAATGGCTTCTCTGGTTTCATGTCATTTAAGTGATGGCCCTCCTTTCAGTCTCTCTGGTGACAACACCATGATACCTCTCTCTCTCCTATATATATATATATAGAGGATGTGTTTGTCACAAAAACATGGATATTAGAGATTAAGAGTATAATTGGTAATGACTGTTTTGTTCTTGAAGGACATTTGGATGTTTCTAGTGCTTTTGTTTATTAAGTTCAGAATCTATGGATTGGTCCTGTTCATGCTTAGAAATGTGACAAAAAAAATTCCAAAATTTGTCTATATTAATGTTTCCTTTGTCTTTTCTTTGAATGAGACTGGACTAGCTACTGAGCTAGGTCTTATACTCATAAAGTGTATAATGACTTGAAATTAAAATATTACCTTACATTATAAGCATACTAATTTGATTCAATCACTAGCCAACTAATTTTCCAACTAGGGATGCCAAAGCATTCACCAACTTGACAGTCCTGACTCTTGCAGGGATTGTGCAACCTGTTATTCCTTTCCTACCAATTAACTCGAGAAAGGGCAACTCCTTTTGTCCCTCTTCAATATCTTTGACGGATTTTGTATCTCAAAGATCAACTGAGAACTGATTGGTTAATGATTTTATCTTCCAACACTAAAAGACTTTTGATGAAAATTCAGATCATAAAAGTATGTCATAAATTTGGTCATTTAAATAATTTTATGAAAATTCAGATCATATAAGTATGTTGTCAATTTCGTCATTCGAATAATTTTATATAAAATCGTTAGATTATATGGTCCTATCCAATTAAGTAAGATATATTAACGATATAATTAAATTATGATTATGATTATAGGTCAATAGAAAGAAAGTTTAATTATAGTAAGATTTTTTACGAAATAATAAGGTAAAATCCATTATAGTTAAGTTGATAGAGACCTCTATAAATAGGAGGAAATTAAAGGGGTATTGGCTAGACCCTTTTTGATGATGAGATATAAAGAGAAATAAACTTTTGTATATGAACAAATATTAGCAGGCCATAACACGCAACGGAATTAAATGGAACCACAATCAAATAGAACACCAAGATTTACGTGAAAAATCCCTCCAAGGTAAAAACCACAGGGTAAACTAAAGATAATCCACTATGAGAATAATGAATATACAAATCTCAATCTCTTGCCTAAAACCCTAACAACAATCACAAGAGAATAATTGGGATACAAGGATCACGTCATTGTGCATAATATCTAAATTCTTTCCTAAGTAATCACAGCAAGAATCTATTGTATGTTTGATCTAACTTAAGATGAGAACATTGCCTAGATGATTGAGAATAATCTCTCTGTATTGTCCTTATTTTCTTTTCTTTCTTTCTCCTTAAATTTTTACCTTTTTCTCCTCCTTTTTGCTGCTGCAAAAACATGCCTCGTTGTTATCTTTTTCTGCTCCAAAAAACATAGCCCCCACATCCCCCTAACTTTAATTTTAGATTAGGTCAAAGGGGGGTGGGCTGTGGGTTGTTCAAGCCCACTATGGGTTATTAGCCCAACAACCTCTCTCTTCAACCCATAAGGAAGGCTATTCCATAACTACTCAATGTGAAGCCATACCGACCAATTGTCGGCATATCTCCTGTCTTTCTTTTGGTAAAGTCTTTGTCAACATGTCTACTCCGTTATAATCTATGTGAATTTTCTAAAGCTGCAACTGCTTTTCTTTAAATACATTTCGAATCCAGTGATATCTGACATCTATATGTTTTGACTTGGAATGAAACATTAGGTTCTTACACAAATAGATGACACTCTGGCTATCACAATGCACACATAATTTTTCTATTTCAGCCCCAATTCTTGTAAGAATTCTTTCATCCATAATATTTCTTTACATACCTTTGTAGCAGCGATATATTGTGCATTTGTGGTAGAGAGAGCAATACACCTTTGCAATCTAGATTGCTATGACATAGCTCCCCCTGCAAAAGTAAGTATATAACCTGATGTGGACTTCCTTGTATCTATATCTCTTGCCATATCTGCATCTGTATAACCTGTCAACATAGATGGTCCACCTCCAAAGCTTAAACAAACCTTAGAGCTTCCTCTAAGATATCTAAAAATCCACTTCACTGTTACCTAGTGTTCTTTGCTTGGATTTGCAAGAAATTTGCTAGTAACACCTACTGCATATGTGATGTCCGACCTCGTACATACCATTGCATATATTAAACTTTCAACTACTAAAGTATAAGGAATATTTTACATTTTCTCCTTCTCTTCATCACTTAACGGACTCTGTTCTAAGCACAACTTGAAGTGACCTGCAAAAGGAGAGCCAACTGGTTTTGCATTGCTCATACAGAATCTTTCCAATACCTTTTTGATGTATTTCTCCTGTGACAATCAAATCTTTTTAGTTTTTCTGTCATGGGAAATCTGTATGCCTAGTATTTGTTTTGCTGGCCTCATGTCTTTCATTACAAAAGACTCACTCAATTCCTTCTTTAACTTGTCAATTGTAGATATATCTTTTCTAATAATAAGCATGTCATCAACATAAAGTAAGAGAATAATAAAATTCTCACTAAATCATTTGATGTACACATAATGATCTGAAGCTGTTCTTTTGTATTCATTTTCTATCATAAATGAATCAAACTTTCTGTACCATTGTCTTGGAGCTTGCTTTAGCCCATACAAGCTCTTTTTTAACTTATAGACAAAGTTCTTTTTACCTTTGACTTTGAAGTATTTTGGTTATTCTATATAAATTTTTTGCTCCAAATCACCATAAAGAAAAGCTGTCTTCACATCAACCTCCAAGTCCTGGTTAACAGCAATACTAAGAGCAACACGAATAGAAGACATTTTAACAATTGGAGAAAATATCTCTTCAAAGTTAATACATTTCTTTTGACCAAAGCCTTTCATAACCAATTTAACTTTGTACTTTGGTTGAGAATAATATTCTTGAGTCTTTAACTTGAAAACTCATTTGTTCTTCAAGGCCTTCATTCCATTTGATAGTAGCACCAAATCATAAAATGTGGTTCTTCTGAAGAGCATCAATCTCTTCTTGCATAGCAATTAATCACTTCTTTTTCTGCTCACTTTCAACTGCTTCCTGGTAATTCTCTGGTTCACCTGCATTAGTAAGCATCACATACTCATCTATAGAGTATCTTCTGGAAGGTTGATGTTGTCTAGAAGATCTTCTCAACTAAGGTTCTACAGGAACTTGCTCTCAAACTTCTTCTTGCTCAACATGTCCTGCAGGTAGATCAACATCAGGCTCTACACCATCTTCTTGCATATCTCCCCCATCACCCTGATATACTGGAGGAGTAACTGGGTCACAATATGCTAATCCTTTTGCAAAAGTCTTGGCTGGTGCCTTTTTTTTCAAATCCTCAAATGTCTAATCCTCAAAGAAGATCATGTCTATGCTTCTAAACATCTTTTGTTTTTCTGGATTCCAAAGCTTATAACCAAACTGATCATATAAGTAATCAAGAAAAATACATTCTTTAGTCATATCATCCAGCTTGGACCTCTCATTATCTGGTCTTTCCTCGACCATACACGTTCTGCAACATTACCATATAGGGCTACACATAATGATAAGTTAATCACATCAACTGTAGTCCTCAAAGCCTCATCCCAGAACCTTTTAGGTAGCTTGGCCTATAAAAGCATACATATGATCTTTTCCATGATGGTGCAGTTCATTCTCTCTACAATAGCATTATGCTGAGGTGTACTAGGAACTATCATCTCATGTTGGATGTCATGTGACCTATAATAATTATTAAATAATCCTGTGTACTCATCACCATTATATGATCTTATGCATTTCAATTGTCTTTCTATCTCCCTTTCAACCCTAGCATGAAACTCTTTGAAAACATTAATAACTTGATCTTTGGTCTTCAAAGTATACGCCCAAACTTTTCTGAAAAAATCATCTATAAAAGTGGTAAAATAAAGTGCACCTTTTATACCAAGAACATTAATAGATCCATCAAGAGTTTTTGTCCTCAAAGGACCATGTACATCTGTATAAACACAGTCTAAGACATGCATTTTTCTAGACATAGCAGGGCTAGCAAATGAAACTCTATGTTGTTTACTAGCCAAACAATCAATACAAATATTCAAATGTATACCTCTGAGATTTGGTAATACTTCTCTCTTGAAAAGAGCTTGCAGCCCCTTCTCGCTCATGTGTCTCAGTCGCCTATGCCACAACTCCATGCTGAAGTATTTCTCTGTAGCATTTAACTGCTCACCATAAGCTTTAGCTTGCAACCTGTACAAAGTATGACATTTCTTTCTACTAGCCACAATAAGAGAACCCTTACTGAGCTTCTATTGCCTTTTGTAAAATCTGCTATCATAATCTTCATCATCTAATTTTTCAACTGAAATTAAATTTAGCCTCAAGTCAATCACATGTCTCACATTCTTAAGCACCACCTTACAACCAATGTTGGTCTCTATGTGGATATCACCCTTGCCAATAATGTCTGTCGTGCCATAATTGCCCATCTTGACAACACCAAAATTTTCAAACCTGTATGTAGCAAAAAACTTCCTCCGTGGTGTAACATGATAAGAAGCACCTGTGTCAATCACCCACTCAAGATCCTAACACACACAAGAAAAAATATCATCTGAATGAGACAAAATCAAATAATCACCACCCTACACTGTAGTTGTAGTATTATATTTTGACTCTATAGACTCAACTTCTTTTTCCTTTTTTTTGCTCTTCTTAAATTGTTTACATTGATTCTTGTAATGTTATTTCTTATTACAGTTATAACAAACAATATCTTTTCTTGATCTTGACTTGCTTCTACTCATGCGTAAACTCATCATCAAGAGATATTTTAATGGAGGATAACTAGTTAGTGATACTTTGCATTTCAGTCAAATGCTCAGCAATAGAAGCATCCTCTCTATATTTTAGGTTCACAAGTTTTCTGATAAAAAAAGCTTTGTTGCCAGTTGTTTTTCTTTCATAGAGACTTTCCAATTTTTTCCAAAGAGAATATGTAGAACTTTCAGTAGAAATATGGTGAAAGACACTATCATCAAGCCACTATCGAATAAACTCAATTGTTTTTCGATATAACCTCTTCCACTTATCATCCGTCATAGTTGTGGATTTTGCACTATCTCCCTGCAAAGGTCCATACATGTCTTTGCAATACAAGAGATTTTCTATTCTTGGTTTCCATATCATCCAATTGCTTCCATTCAAACTAATCATGTAAGAAACACTATTGGTCTCCATGTTCAAATACAAAATTAAATCACCAAAATCCTACTCTGATACCAGTTGATGGGATATAAAGAGAAACAAACATTTGTATATGAACAAATATTAGCAGGCCATAACACGCAGCGGAATTAAATAGAATCATAATCAAATAGAACACCAAAATTTACGTGGAAAACCCCTCCAATGTGAAGGGAAAAAACCACGGGGCAAACTAGAGATAATCCACTATAAGAATAATAAATATACAAATCTCAATCTCTTGTCCAAAACCCTAACAACAATCATAAGAGAATAATTGGGATACAAGGATCACTACACAATATCTAAATTCTCCCCCAAGTAATCACATCAAGAATCTATTATAGGTTTGATCTAACCTAAGATGAGAATACTGCCTAGATGATTGAGAACAGTCTCTCTGCGTTGTCCTTATTTTCTTTCATTTCTTTCTCCTTGAATTTCTACAATTTTCTACTCCTTTTTGCTGCTACAAAAAATTACCTTGTTATTGCCTTTTTCTGCTCCCAAAAACGTAGCCCCCACACCCCCTAACCTTAATCTTGGGTTAGGTCAAAGAGGGGTGGGCTGCGGGCTGTTCAAGCCCACTATGGGCTGAACCATGGGCTGTCAGCCCAACACTTGGCTGCCACCTCTTATACATCTCTCTCTCTCCTCCTTAGTTGACAGCCTCAGTTAGAATGTGTATGGATAGTAAAAAGGGCTAGTCTTTTCTTGATCATGTGGTGCACGTGGAGAGGAGGATCATGCGGCAATTTGAGGAACGTCTTCGCCACATCTACTATGTGGATCATTACTAGAGAGGAGGATAGTTGACCTCCTTCATCATCTCTCATAAATCTATAAGTTTTTAGAGATATATGATCTCCCTAGTTAATATATTTTTTATATATATGTAGTTTTTGATTTTGTGGGTTTTTGCGTACCAATCTTCGCACGATGACGAGAAACTTTTTCTGCGGGAAATATAAGATTTTATTTTCTTTCTTCCATTGCACATATGATATTGCTCTAGGTTTCCCAATACCTTATGCTTCAACAATTGAAAGTCTAATGTACATGATGGTATGTATGAGGTCGAACATTACTTATGCAGTGGATGTTGCTATAAAATTTCTTGCAAATCCAGGCAAAGAACATTAGACAGTAGTGAACTAGATATTTAGACATCTCAAAGAGAGCTCCAAAGTTCGTTTAAGCTTTGGAGGTAGACCACCTGTTCTCATAAGTTACATAGATATAGATATAGTAAGATATATTAATACAAGAAAGTTCATATTAAGTTTTATACTTGCTTTTGCAGGGAGAGCTATGTTGTGGCAATCCAAATTATAAAGGTGTACTGCTCTCTCCACCACAAAGACAAAATATATTACTACTACAAAGGTTTACAAAAAAAATATTATGGATGAAAGAATTTTTACAAGAATTGAGGCTAAAATAAAAAAATTATATAGTGCATTATGATAATCAGAGCACTATCAATTTGTGTAAGAATCCAATTTTACATTTCACGTCAAAGCATATAGATGTCAGATACCATTGGATTCGAAGTGTATTTAAAGAGAAACAATTATAATTTCAGAAAATCCACTTAGATGATAATAGTGTATGCATACTAACAAAGACCTTATCAAAAGAAAGACGAGAGATATACCAATGGTTATTCGGCATGGCTTTATATTAAGGAGTTATGAGCCAACCTTCTGTTGGGAAATTTTGGGGGCGACATCACATATGCAGCGGAAGACTAGAAAACAAAATCCCTAATTTCTAAAGATATGTTCGTCATCGTATGAAGATTGGTGTACAAAAATCCGCAAAATAGAAAACCACATGTGAGATAGATTGTGTTATCTATGGAGATTGTATATCCCTAAATCCCTGCAGATCTCTAAGAAAGAGTGAAAGAGGTCAAGCGCCCTCCTCTCTAGCGGTGATCCACACAATAGGGCTGCGATGACGCCCCTCAAAACTCTAAGCCTGCTCTGAGGTGGAGAGGGGGAGGAGAATAGGAGAGGCAAGTAAAAAGGCTTCAGCCTATGAACCATTGATTCCCTCTTATTTATAGATGTCCCCTATCAACTTAACCATAATGGATCTTGCCCTATTAGGTATTGGATCTCCATCCAACTACCAAAGCCTCTTAGATTAGTGGATCTCTATCCAATAATCTCTTATGGGTGCTTATTGGATCATATCTATAGGATCCAATAATTCATGGGTTTATTGGATATCCGATAAGATAGGGGCTTCAACGGATATCTAATATCCAAATCTCTACTCATCGCAATGCCTACCATATGTGTATGACCCTCTAGGTCAAATATTAAGTTAGCCATGAGTTATACCTGTTAGAACTCATTCTGGCTCAGTGAATTATACTTGACTCATCGACTACGGACGTACTAGGCCATTACGCTGCAGTCCCCAAACAATACAAGGGAATCCAATCCATTGGACCTGTCTGTCCTCAGTTACCATGTACCTATAGTCCCTTATCCATCTAATGTCCTAGAGATCGTATACCGGGCATGGTGCTATTAGACCCATACAGTTTTTACTCGAGTCTTGCTCTAATCGGATTCTCCCGAAGAACTCTTTCTCTCTCAATCTGAATGACCCTGGTTAGGGATTTGTCTGAGCAAGAACACATGAGATATTTCTCTCATGATACCGAAAGTGAATGATCCTCTATCGATACTCAATAGCCCTCGTAAGGTTGACTGTCACTCCCGATGACCAATTTTGATAGATTTGAGACATCCAAACCTACAAGTCTGTTATCAAAGAGTGAAGCACTCATACATGACATCCTTGGTGTCTCAAGTCTAAGGACTAGATACACCACTGGGATTACAGAATCATTGTCTAATAATAAAACATCATCAATCATTCAATATTCTGTAAGCAGATCAATTAGTGAGCTCATTCTCCAATGAGCACCTGTACTTTATCCATAGTGTCCCTACACGAGCCTGTCCGGTTATCTCCAATTAGTGAACTCATTCTGCTATGAGACTAACTGTATCCATCATATAGACGGGTATACAGCACACTAGTTTGTTCGGTTATCTCGATGTCCCTCTCGAGTAACCTATAACCGGGATTATTTAGGATCTGTGTTTAAAGGTGAATCGGTCTCATTATCGTGATCTCATCATGATCCGATTCTCATTGCACAAATCCAAGGACATCACAATATATACATACACACACACACACATATATATATATATATATGTATATATATATATATATGTATATCTATATATGTATATGTATATATATATACATATATATATATATATACATATACATATATATATATACATATATATATATGTATATATATACATATATATACATACATACATATACATACATGCATATATATACATATACATATATATGCAATAAGTAATATAAAGTGATAAATATCAAAATATAATAAGCAAAATGACTGTGTGTCAAGTCACACGTGTCATTACTCACGTGATTGACTTACAGGGCACATATGACTAGCATCTTTCTTATGGGTTGAAGGGGGAGGGTTGTTGGGTACATACTCATTAGTTTATCCCACAATAAGCTTTAATAACCCACAACCCATATTAGCATTAAAATTTTAACTCTTTTAACCTAGGCTTTTAACGGTTTGGGCTGGAAAAAAAAAAAAGGAAGAGGACGACTATGAATGTGGCTAAGAAAAAAGAAGTAGTAGTAGCAATTGAGGATAGAAGCAAAAAAAAAAAAAGACAAGGACAATATAGTGGATATTCTCAATTATCCATGTAGTGTTCTTATTACAGGTTAGATTAGATTTACAGTGGATTCTTGCTATGATTACTTGGGAAGATTTTAGATATTATATATAATGACATAATCCTTGTAACTTTGTTATTTTTTGTAATTGTTACTTGAGTTTTAGGCAAGAGACTCCTACATTTATACGTTCATTATTTTTATAGTATATTTTTTCTAACTTACCTGGTGGATTTTACTCTTTACGTTGGAGGAATTTTTCATATAAATCTTAATATATTATTTGATTGTGATTTTTATTTAATTCTACTACATGTTACATGTTGTTAGTATTTATTCATACAAAAAAAATTCATCACAAACTTGCTACAAAAGGTTAATCAGTTGATTATGGTTGAGTTTTTATTAGTCAAGAAAAGAAAATAGAAGGAAAGAAGCTAACGAAGAGTGAACATCCTTCTCGACCACCCCTCAACGATCAATCTCAAGGTATTGCACACCACCTTGAAAAGAGTTTAAGAGAAAAAGGGCATTTTGTGGACACCTCAGTCGATGAAGTGTCCACCTCTGAAGAGAGATAAAAGGGCTCAATCAAGAAGCGTTGTGGTCATGAGATGGTGTTCCTACAACCAAAACACATTAGCAACAACAAAGTTTAATATAAGAACCAAGAGCGTATATAAATTTGAGTGCTTAACATGACTAGTAAGGAAAATGAGAGTAGTAAGGATCGAGAGAGGAGAGGGGATCGTGTTTGGAGAAGGTTTGAAATTGCACTAAGCTTTTTAGAGCTGAAAATATCTAAAAGGTTCGAGCACAACTTTCATGAGAGAGCATAAAATGTATCAAGGAATTGCATCCTCTATTTGTAGGGGCTAAATGAACCTTGTGTTCTATCACCAATCATTCATTTATCCGATAGTTCAATTATATGAGTGATATGACAATTTCAAATCGATCATAAAAGATTAATCACCGGGACTATAATCTCCATGGATCCCTAATGCTTTGACTAAGCATAAATGTGGAGTCTCATGATTCTCTCATAATTGAAATCCATCAAGTAATCATCAGAATTGGTAGAAATAATTAAAACAACAATGACAAATCATATAAATGGATCTGAATTGTTACCGTATTTATTATATAAACTAGAACCCAAAGCAACAAAAGCCAACGATGTGCACATCACATCTAAGAGGTAATGCTGACATAATCGACTTAGGTTATAAAGTGTCCATCTATGATAATATAATCAAATATCCATCTATGACGTTATGATTGAATCAATTATAAAACATTCATATGTCATAATATGATTGAATTGATCATAAAGTATCTGATGGACATGAACAAATTAGCCATGAAGCACCCATCAAGAATAATACGATCGAATCAACTATTAAGAACTAATCAAAACAATACAACCAAAATAATCATAAATAGACTAAAGTGTCCATCTACGACGATGCAATTGAATCGACCACAAACACCTTTCAATAATGATATTATCATATCAGTTAGGAAGCATCCCATGAGGATGCACTTGAATCAGCCATAGAACGTTTATTTACAATGATGCAATTGAATCGTCCCAAAAATATTCCTGGAATTCTTTGAACCCATTTCTTAAATATCAAACATTCCCTCTACGTAGTTTTATAGCTTGAATATTCTAACTTTCTAATACCATAATACATGACAAGTGCGAAAGTAAATCTCAATTAATTTTGAACTCTACTTCATGTTTAATAATTTGATTAGATAAATAAGTTATATTAAAATTTACAAGGATAAAAATATTTAAAGTTTTAATAATATTTTAGGTACTTTATTTTTAATTTTTTTAAAAATCCAAACTATATATGAGTATCATGCTGGGTGATGGTCAATTTGAGTTCTTTTGATGATATATATATATATATATATATATATATATATATATATATATATATATATATAAAAGCTGTTATCTTATGGAATGTTTTCTCTCATTTCTTAACAGCTCTTATTAGCTATATTAGTTGCTTCGAATTGGGGCATTCCAAGACCCTTTTGTTGATTTCCCCGACGGGCGCCGCTCTGAGCGCCATCGATGGATCGCGTGCAGCTTCTCCTCCTGGGGTTTCCTGTCTTCCTCTTCTTCTCCGACCTCGTCAATCTCTTCTCCACCTCACCGCCCCCGCCTCCTCTTAAGCCTTCCGATCGCCTCCACCACCCCCACACTCACCCTCACCCCCACCCCCACCCCCACCCCCAACCCCACTCCTCTCCCTCCCATCACCAAACCGCCGATTTCCCCACCACGCCGCAGGTACCGGTTGTTACCATTCCCTCTTTTTTTTCGGAACAGAAAATTTTTGTTATGGTACTTTTGATTCATAGGCGTCGCCATGTGTTTGACTCTGCAGAATCCGGAAGTCGGTGGACTTGGTTATGGCACCACGGTCGAGTTGAAATTCTGCGTTTCCTGCTCCTATAGGTATCAATTCTTCTCCTCTTTTAATTATTGCTCGACTCTGAACGGTTTCATGAATGTTGGATTTCGATAAAGATTCAATCTTGAAGCTTTTGTTGATAATAATATATATTTACTCTGAGTTGTCTAGTGATTTTAATTACAAATATGGATTGAAGAAGGGGAAAAGATTTATATATTATTGAATGTTTTTCTGTTTGGTTACCAAACAACCAGTTAATATGATCATTGCTCATTCGTTTACTTCCAACTATCTTTATGTAGATTTGACACCTCTCAGGACTCCTAGTTAACTGGTTTTAGCAAATGTAAGTACTGTTACAGATGAAATCAGTATTTTCATAAGTAGAATTATTGTACAACTAATGTCATATAATTTTCTTATCTGTAAGTCAAGAATAGAGATTTAGGCAAAATTGTACCTTCTTATCTGGTTTATTGAGTTGAGGGATGCTTCTATACCATTCCTTATGGCAGCTGGAAATTTAGCTTTGCGCTGGGAACTAGGTGGATTTGTCACCTTGCTCATTTGGTTTCTGTCAGACATGCTGGGCAAATTCTTTCCCTTATCCTAGATTGAATCAAGTCAGTAGATGTCTTGATCCGGTGGAATTATGGTCGCTGCATGTGACCTGAAGTTTTTCGTTAAGATATATGATTATCATCATAAATATTGTTGAACAAATATAGGATAAGGATGGCTGCCGAGAGATTTTTGTATTTTATCTTGATAGAAGGAAGAAGTGGAAAGGCTGCATGTTTATACTACTAGTTTGAACTTATATCTTTTTCATCCGAAATATCTACCTGATTTTCTTTTTTCTTGCTGTATTCCCCATGCTTTCTTTTATTATAACTGCAGTCAAATTCATAAGTGCTGGTTCTGTTCTTTATTCCATTTTTGTGAGGAACATGTATTTCACTGTTTTCTTTCTTCTGATTGGGACTCGAGTACTATCTTTGCTTCATTTGGTAATTGGCTTAAATTCTATGTTTGTTCTTTGAACATGAAATAGCATTCTAGCAGTAAGAGAACATCCTACAGCTTGTAAGTATTCTACATGGATTTACTCCAAAAAATGGTTTTTCAACTTGATGAAATACGAATAGCACTGATTATTTTATAACATGATTAACATATGATTCATCTCAGACTATGTGGAGTTTTCATTTGATATCACTTGGTAATATGAATATTTTATTTGCTTCAGGGGTACTGCAATGACAATGAAGAAAATGCTGGAAACTTCGTTTCCTGGGATTGACGTGATATTGTCAAATTATCCCCCTGCCTTTCCAAAACGTGTACTGGGCAAAGTTGTCCCTGTTCTTCAAATAGGAGTTATTGCAATTATAACAGCAGGTGATCAGATATTCCCTAGGCTGGGCATGGCTCCGCCTCCATGGTACTTCTCCTTGCGGGCCAATAGATTTGGAGCTATAGCATCGACTTGGCTTTTTGGCAATTTCTTGCAATCAACACTGCAGAGTTCTGGTGCATTTGAGGTTTACTGTGATGGTGAATTGGTAAGAGATGTCTCTGACCCTTTAGAGTGTCTTTTGTGATTTCTTGTGCTGCCACATCATGATTCCACCTGTTGAATTTATATTTTAAGCAACTATGGGTGTAGATATAAGCATTATTTGGTACATGCATATATATGCAATATAAGTTGGCCTTCTTTGAGCATATACATATGTGTGTGTTATTGTGTTTTTCAATTTGCTCTACAAGAAGGTTGTGATGTACCTCAACATATCTACGGTTCTATTGCTGAATTTTTATCTGCACTCTTACATGATAAAGTTGAATGTTACACAACTACCCTGGATTTGTTGTGTAATTAACGTAGAAAGAAGAATGTTAGAGGATAATATATGGCTGCTGTGATAAAAACCAGCAGATGGTTTTGACCTGAATGACCCCACCTCACTGAAAGAAGAAATGAAGGCTGTTTAGAGAGAAATTAGGCTTCTATTCTACTAGTTTTAAGCAAAAAGAAAAGACATTTTGTGTTTTGATTACAAGAAAATAAATAAATAATGGTTCTGTGGCCTGAAATTAACATAAATTTAGTTTTTCAAATCCAACTACACCACCAGAAGGAAGAACATATGTTCCAATTGTACATGGTAGACATTGTCTTCCAATTATTGAGTGTTGGATCAAAATATGGACAAAAGGATATTTTGTACCTCACCAAAAGTGGTGCTAATTGGGTGTTCATGTAGGAAAGGATGCTAGCAAGGGTATTCTGAAAACATGATTCATGATATCTATCACAGAGGTACCTAGTTGCTGGCTTTAATATTAAGATATTGCCACCTGAATAATACCTGCCATGCTGCATATTTTTTGTGGCAAAGTTTTGTTATGTTCAGATTCAACCATATTCAACCTCACATGACTCAAGCTTGCCATAATCACAGGAATAACATGTCCTGTAGTTCAGATTTGCTAAAACATTAATTGCTCCATGTAAGAATTTGACCTGCTGTTTTGGTCTATTTGATCTACTTGTCATGTAGATGCAGACACTTCCTGACCAGTGTTAGGCCTCATCTGCAATTGCATGATAAAAATAATATATTTTCTTTCTGCATCCACTTTGTGTTGTTTAGTTATAGCATAATAACTTTAAAACATTATTTGGCTTTGTGTTAACTGAGATTTTTTGAGTTGCTTAGTGAGTAACAAGCTCAATTATTTTTCTGAATAGACAATAACAAATTGTTTATGAGGTAATTGTTCTATAATACATGGTTGATCTTTTTGCAAATTATAATGCAAAACATCATTCACGAATTAGCTTAGCTTATCTGAGCACTGATATCTTTTGAGTATTCGGTGATTGATCATTGAGATTGGTCAGGAACCAATTACCAGCTCCATAAAATCCTGCTGGTGATCACATCAATGGAGAAAAGGAAATGATGGAAAAAGAAGGGGGAGAAAAGGGGAGGAGAGGGAAGAAAACAAGGGGAGATATACTTACCTGAGCTACCATTGCTAGATTATTTGGTTGTTGGATGCCACTTGTAGGCCGCAATTGTCCCACAAACATTTCTCACTGGCTGTTGCTACTTAGATGTTGCTTAGATGTTGCTTGTTGATGAAAGAGAGAGGGAAAGTGAGAACATGGAAGAGGTCACAATTTTTTTATGAGGGAGAGGAGAAAACCCTTGACCCACAACTCCTTTTCTCATATATTATTTTATAAAAATATAATATTAATAAGGGTGAATTCTTGGAAAAAGCCCATAAGTATGAGAATTTTTCAAATAGTATCCAAATTTTGAAAAATTTCCACAGAGCATCTTTTTTTTTTCTTTTCAAAATGACCATTCTGCCCCCACTGGACACGCCCCCCCACCCCCCTTTTCTTGCTTGCAGCGAGGAGGGGTTGTGGGCAACAGCGAGGGTGTGCCCCCTCCTTCCTCCCTCCACGGGCGAGGGCAGCTACAACCTCCATCCCCCGGCCCCCCGTGCTGTTACGAACGGTCGTTGTGCACTCACAACAACTTCGTTCAACGAACCGTTCGTTGCTTTTACATGCTTGTATAGAGACATGGTAGCTTGTTTTACCTTGGTTTTGTGTGTTTTTGCTTGTAAAAATGCATGTTCGAACAGATTGCAACGCTGCAGTACGACCACTCGTCGCGTCGGGCTAAGATGCCCTAAAATGGCTCTGTTTTCGCGTGTCACGGCTTGTTTTCTGCAAGCCGCAGCAGCACACCAAAATGTCAGCCATCTCAACACCTTGGAACCCCCCAAGTGGCATAGGGTTCGATGGGGCTTCGGTATATTGTCGGGCGTTGAAAAATCTTTACAAGTTCGCACGTTAACTTAACGGGAATTTGCCTTCGCACTCGGCACCCGGTGAGCAGTTGTTTGTGGACTTGCAACTGTTCGTTCTACCTTCTAAAGTCTTTGTTTTCCTCCTTCCCCTCTTTTCTCTTATGCACGCAAGGTGCTCGCTGAATTGCTTGTAAAGCTTCCCTTTCCGCGAGACGTCGGGACTTGTTTACCGTTCATTTTCGAACTAATCAACTTTATCTTTTACAGGTCCTTCGGAACCTGTGTGAGGTTGCAAATTGGCTGACCTTTGCGAACTCATATCGCAAGGGCGCGTCATGATTTAGGCAATCCCAGTTAAGTCCGAGAAGTCGGTGCAAGAGCACTTCGCAACTTAGGCAACTCAAGCTAAGTTCGCGTCTTGGCTGCAAGGGTGCCTCACGGCTTAGGCAATTCCAACTAAGTCTGTGACATTGTGGTATTAGAGCGGGCAAGCAATTCGAGCAAGCAGCGAAGGAACTTCGTAATCTCACCATGGCAAAGCATCGTGGCAAATCAAGCAAGATGGGGCAAGTTGGACCCTTGCCCCAAGCAGACGCACGTGGGCTGCAAGTGCATACTCGCTCTCATACTGTTGGAGCCGCTCAGGAAGAGCGTGATATGAACATGATGAACGAGAAGTTGGCTACTCTCCGCGAGTGGAGGAGGCGCAATCTGAAGCGCCAATCAGGAAAAAGAGTCATAAGGAGAGACTCACAGCGGTGGAAACCCGCTTGGATGTTCTTTAAGTGAGCTTGGAGGAACTCTACCATCGCCAACGAAGGCTTCTTGGGGTAGAGAGCTTACAAGAAGAAGCTGAATCCCAGATCGACAAGGTTGAGGCCCTAGTCGATCGACTGTCAGACGACACCAAAGACTATGTGCAACATCTGCACAAAGTCGTGGTGGAACTCACTTCCAAAGTGACTATGCTAACAAGAGCACGAAATGCGGGAGGGAGCAACACTCGCGTTGCGCCGTCACAAAACTTGAGAGCACTCGAGCCACATTGTTATGGGGGTGCCAGAGATGCTAAAGAGCTCGAGAATTTCCTGTTCGACATGGAACAATACTTTGGAGCTACGAGGCCTGATTCTGAAGAAACCAAAGTTTCGATGACAACCATGTATTTGAATAGGGATGTAAAACTTTGGTGGTTAACCCGTTGGGAGGAGATCCAACAAGGTCGGTGTCGGGTGGACACATGGGAGGACTTGAATCGGGAGTTGAGAACTCAGTTTCTACTCGAGAATACAGAGTTCGTCGTAAGGAGGAAACTGAGACAACTCCGCCAAAGCACTTTCATTCGTGACTATGTGAAGCAATTTTCTGCACTAATGCTGGACATACAGGACATGTTCGAGAAGGATAAACTATTTAGCTTCCTCGATAGTTTGAAGCCATGGGCTCAACAATAACTGCATCGAAGGAATGTCATCGATGTGATCGGGGCAATTACAGTCACAGAAAGGCTCACCGATTTTGTTTCCTCTGAGGACTCAGGAAAAAGGAAACAAGTTTCAGGAAATCGCCCTCCAAAATATTCTCGAGAGAAGAACCTCGAGGGTGAGCAAAGGAAGAAGAGCTCCCACAAGGGGCCAAGCTCAAAAGGCAATGCCTCAAAACCTGGCGGATGCTTCTTGTGCGAAGGGCTGCACATGGTAAGAGAGTGTCCACAGAAACAAACACTCAATGCTCTAACAGCTTTCATCCATCCCCCCAAATCAGACAAGGGCAAAGCCAACGCCCTCAGTTCAAGTAGTTTTGAATCCAGCAGCGACGATGAGGAGTCGTAAGGTCCCCGAATGGGAGCAATGCGTTTGTTGAATGCATTGCGGGGTCAAGTGGGGGAGAACATGAAGGCAAAGCCATTGAAAGCAGAGAGTAGCGAGCTGATGTACGTGGACATTAAGCTCAATGGCCAAACAACCTGTGCAATGGTGGACACAAGCGCTACCCACAATTTTATTGCCAATCGAGAAGCAAAGCGACTTGGGTTGATCTTGGAGAAGAACCCAAGTCGGATGAAGGCGGTGAACTCAGAGGCCAAGCGGATAACTGGGCTGGCAAAGGGTGTCCCTATCAAGATCGAAACATGGAGCGGGAGCACGAACATGATGGTGGTGCCATTGGACGACTTCCAAGTGATTCTTGGAATGAAGTTTATGCACACGGCGAAGTTGGTGCCAATGCCGTTTCTAAACTCCCTATGTATGATAGGAGGTGATGACCCCTGTGTGGTTCCCGCCTCTCGGAGAGGAACCAGGGACCCCCAACAGATATCAGCATTATAACTAAAGAAAGAGGTATGAAAAGGCGAATTAACATTCGTGGCTGCTGTGAAGCTAGAACCACTCGACGAGGAGGCCATTCATGAACCTACTATGGTGGCGAACTTTTTAAAGGAGTTCACAGATGTTATGCCACCCAAGTTGCCGAAGACTCTGCTGCCACGCAGAGGCGTGGATCATCGTATCGAGTTGGAGCCAGGAGTGAAGCCTTCAGCGAGACCACCCTACCGTATGTCCCCTCCAGAGCTTGCAGAGCTCAGAAAGCAGTTAGATGAACTGCTAACCGGTGGTCTCATCCGTAGTTCCAAAGCACCATTCGGAGCTCTAGTTCTCTACCAAAAGAAACAAGATGGGAGTCTCTGACTATGTGACGATTATCGAGCCCTCAACAAAGTGGCGGTGAAGAACAAGTATCCCATCTCGCTCATCGCGGACTTGTTCGACCAATTGGGCAAAGCCAAGTATTTCTCCAAACTTGACCTCCGGTCAGGGTACTGGCAGGTGCGCATTGCTGAAGGCGACGAAGCGAAGACTACCTGTGTGACCAGGTATGGAGCGTTTGAGTTCTTAATGATGCCTTTCGGCTTAACCAACACTTCGGCCACGTTCTGCACTCTTATGAACCAACTATTCAAAGAATATTTGGATAAGTTTGTGGTCGTCTACTTGGACCATATCGTCGTCTACAACCAAACGCTCGAGGAGATGTTGAGCACCTTCGGACAATTTTCAAGGTTCTGAGGGAGAACACTTTGTTCGTGAAAAGGGAGAAGTGCTACTTTGCTCAAACGAAGATCTTATTCTTGGGGCATCAAATCGGTGATGGCTCGATTTGGATGGACAAATCAAAGGTGTAAGCTGTTGCGGAATGGCGAATTCCAAAGAAGGTGTCAGTGCTGAGATCTTTGGTTTCATCAACTACTATCGGCGCTTCATAGTGGGATATTCGAAATGTGCAACTCCACTGACGGAGTTGCTAAAGGAGCAGCCTTGGAGGTGGTCTGATAAATGTGAAGGTACATTCCAAGATCTGAAGGCTATTGTGTTGGAAGAGTCGATGCTCAAATTGTCGGACTATGTGGAGGGTCACCCGACGGCCTACGAGAGCCACAAGCTCAACGAGACCGAGCAGCGGTATCCGGTGCACAAGAAGGAGATGACAGCGGTGATCTACTGTCTACGAGTTTGGTAGCACTACCTACTCGGATCGTGATTTGTGCTGAGGACAGACAACATCGCTTTGAGCTATTTCCAAACTCAAAAGAAGCTCTCCCTAAAGCAAGTATGATGATAGAACTTCCTGGCTGAGTTTGATATGGCAATGGAGTACAAGCCCAGAAAAGCAAATGTCGTGGCCGATGCATTGAGTCGGAAAGTGGAGCGAGTAAATGCCATACAGTTGGAGGGCAGAGGCCAAGCAAGTCAATTGCACTCCAACTTCCTTTCCAGGATCAAGGATGGACTGTACAATGATCCCCAGGCAGTAACCCTGTTGCAGCTCATCAAAGAAGGTAAGACACGACGATTTTGGGTTCAGGAGGGACTCGTTTACACAAAAGGGAATAGGACATATGTACTTCGAGTGAATAATTTGAGGCGTGAACTCTTAAGAGAGTGTTACGATTCCCTTTAGGCTGGACATCCGAGCATTCACAGATACTTGGCTCTCGTGGAGAGGGCCTTTTACTGGCCGAAGATGAGAACTGATGTGGAGGAATATGTTCGAACGTGCCTCACTTGCCAACAAGACAAGGTGGAGCAACGGAAGCCAGTGGGACTTTTGGAGTCGTTGCCCATACCAGAAAGGTCGTGAGAGAGCATTTCCTTGGACTTCATATCAAGCTTGCCGGTAGTAGGGGGACTCGGATTGATACTCGTGGTGGTCGATCGATTTTCAAAGTATGTTACTTTCATTGCTGCACTCCTACATTGCTTAGCAGAGGAGGTGGCCAAGCTGATGAAGAATGTGGTGAAGTATTGGGGAGTCTCGCACAATATCATCAGTAATCGAGACGTTTGGTTCCTAGGACGATTTTGGACTGAGCTATTCAAGTTGTTGGGGTCTAAGTTATACTTCTCCACAAGCCTCCACCCCCAAACGGATGGCCTAACTGAAAGGATAAATTCGTTCTTTGAGTAATATTTTCGACTCTACGTGAGTGTCAACCAATAAGATTGGGTGAAGCTGTTGGACATAGCCCAATTCTCCTACAACTTGCAGCGGAGCTCTGCGTCCAACAAGAGCCCCTTCGAGATCATTACAGGACAACAACTGTTAACTCCTCACACCTTAATTATTGGATATATTGGGAGTAGTCCGTTAGCATATCACTTTGTAAAAGAATGGCATCGAAATGTAGATATTGCATGGGCTTACTTGGAGAAGGCGGCCAAAAAGATAAAAAAGTGGGCAGACTTGGGAAGGTGACCACAGGAATTCAAAGTCGGTGATTTGGTGTTGGTAAAGCTTCAAACAGCATCACTTCAATTCTTTAGGAACAAAGTACATAAAAGGATTGATGCGCAAGTATGAAGGACCCTTTTCAATTATCAGTAGCGTGGGCAATGTCTCATATAAGTTGTAGCTACCGATATGGCTTAAAATTTATAATGTTTTTCATGCCAGCCACTTGAAAGCCTACCACTCAGATCCGCAAGATGCTTCCCGAAGTGTTCTAACTCGGCTATCCCCCACCAGAGCCTCCTACGAAAAGCGAGTTAAAACCATTTTAGCGGATCACAAGATAAAGCTACCCAATGGAGTTGAGCATACCAAGTACTTGGTGAAGTTGTGAAAGCTTCTCCGAACCAAAGCTAGTTGGGAGCCCGAAGATGCCCTACGACATGAAGAAGCAGTCATCAACAACTATCAATAAGAGTCGACGAGGGCGTCGATAGTTTAAGTGGGGGAGAATGTCACGAACGATCGTTGCACACTCGCAACAACTTCGTTCAACGAACCGTTCGTCGCTTTTGCATGCTTGTACAAAGACATGGCAGCCTGTTTTGCCTTGGTTTTGTGAGTTTTTGCTTGTAAAAATGTATGTTTGAACAGGTTGCAACGCTGCAGTGCGACCGCTCGTCGTGCTGGGCCAAAATGCCCCAAAATGGCTCCGTTTTCATGCGTCACGGCTTGTTTTCTGCAAGTCGCAGCAGCACACCAAAATGTCAGCTATCTCAGCACCTTGGAACCCCTTAGGTGGCACAAGGTTGGATGGGGCTTTGGTATATTGTCGGGCGATGAAAAATCTTCACAAGTTCGCACATTAACTTGACGGGAATTTGCCTTCGTGCCCGGCACTCGGTGAGCAGTTGTTTGTGGACTTGCAACTGTTCATTTTACCTTCCAAAATCCTTGTTTTCCTCCTTCCCCTCTTTTCTCTTATGCACACAAGGTGCTCGCTGAATTGCTTGTAAAGCTTCTCTTTCCGTGAGACGTTGGGATTTGTCCATCGTTCGTTTTTGAACTAGTCAAAATTTTCTTTTATAGGTCCTTCGGGACCTGAGTGAGGTTACAAATTGGCTGACCTTTGCGGATGCATATCATAAGGGTGCGTCATGACTTAAGCAATCCAAGCTAACTCCGAGAAGTTGGCACAAGGGCGCTTCGCGACTTAGGCAACTCAAGCTAATTTCGCGTCTTGGCCGCAAGGGTGCCTCACGGCTTAGGCAATTCCAGCTAAGTCCGTGACAGCGCGACAGATGGCAAGGTGGGGCTATGGGCAACAGCCGTCTAGCAGAGGAGGTGGTGAGTCCGATCGAGGCAATGGTAAAATGGTCTTTTCACATGACCAGGGGCACCTTGTGGGAACTTTTCAAAGCTGGGGCACTATGTGGGAAATTCTCAAACTTAAGGGCTTTTTTTTAGAATTTATCCTATTAATAAATGACTAAAAGAATGAATATTTATTGTACATATAACTTTTTACTATTCTTAGGCTTTTTATAATATTATTTTTTGGATCTGGATCGATTGGACCAATCACAGATCCCAGGACTGCTCTCATTTTGGAATCATGCAAACCATGGTTCATTAATTGGAAAGTCAGTTTGAGAGTGTTTTTCTTTATTATTAGATCTTATAGAAAACCTTTTGACCCATGCATCTTCCAGAGGATAGTTGTCCTTTTGTGAATTCCACTTATGACTTGCTTAATGATCTTTCTATGCAAGTTCCTATCCAGAAAGTAAGACAATATGATGTAAACTATGTGAAATCTGGTTCAAGATATCATGTCAAAAGTTCAATCTGCCAAAGATTTTACTTGAAAACTTGGAGGTGAGAATAACTGTAGCGTATGGTATGTGATTTTGTTGCCCATCTGATTTCAAAATACCTTTGAAGTTTGAAATACATTGAATGAAAGAAATCATGATTTTTTTTGCAGGCATGGATTAATAATCTGAACGACAATTGATAAACTCATCTGACATTTTATTTCTTGCAATTGTCAATTCTTTGCTGCTTGATTATTCTACATATATGTTTTTGGTTTCCTTCTTGTAGGTTTTCTCCAAACTAACGGAGCAGAGATTCCCTAGCGAGTTTGAGTTGAGGGAATTAATCGGTAAGAGAGTACCTGATTCTGCATTTGGGAAGAACCTTGGAAGCGTTTGGTCTTAATTTACAGGCAATCCTTTCCGCCATGTTAGCAACTCTGAAGGGTGCGTTTTACGCCATGCAAACTAATTTCATCATCCGATGGATCCCTGCCATGTAACATTTGAAATTCTACTTTTCAAGTATCAAACTCCAATATGCATGTCTATCACTTGAAACATATAAAACATGATTAGATTGCCACTTTATTCACACTATGTTGCTGTGTTCTATTTCTTTTACGGTATGATGCTATTTTCATGTCATGTTATGATTGTTAATCAAATATCAGTTTCTTTTTGAAGAAACCATGAGAACTTCTCGTCTTCAAAGTGCAGATTTCATTCAAAGATGATTTGTGTTGATAAAACACACCTTAAAAATTCTATTAAAGAACTTTTGTCTCTAGGGATTTGATCTCAAAGTTCAGGTCCACTGATATTGTTGAAGACCTAAGAGTGTTGTTGAAGACCAAACTATTATGTGTTGCTGTTGTTCATCCTCTTCACTGCTACATAAATAACAAAAATGAACATGCATAATTCCAAATCTCCCTAACTTAACAGGTGTTTCGGATTCTTTTATGAATTAATTTTTAGCAAAATAGTAGGGAATGTTCCCTAAGCTGTTCCATTTTTGTTGTTTTTGTACTGTGTCCCTATAGAGATGTCAAATGCCTATAAGCCTTTTCGGGATGCATTTTTCGAATAGTAAAGATTGTATAGATTTTAAAAAATATTTTAAATAGTTTGACATGATTTTTTTAAATTAGTGACATATTTTTCGATTAGTAAAGATTTTATAGATTTTAAAAAATATTGTAAATAGTTTGATATGATTTTTTTAAATTAGTGACATTATCATCAAAGATTGTTAGGGATATTGACTTTTGGCTTTGTTGTTGTTGTTGTTGTTGTTGTTGTTGTTGTTGTTGAGTTAGTTTACTGACATTGAGAAGCACTCAGAATTAATTTTTTGACATTGATTCATGGCTTATTCTCCTAAAATTAGAACATTACTATAAATATCATTTTTCATAAGCCATTACCCGAAAGATCCCCTCAAGAGATTTCCAGATCCTTGTCGATAAATCCACTTCAACACACATGCGGAGAACAAACACTGTACAAGTATAAAGATTTCGAATCCATCCTTAGGGCTCTACCTAAAACAGTGGCAATGCCAAAGAAGCACTCAGGATTTCGGTATTCAAAATGCCAATATTGAGAACTGTATCCAAACAAGGTCTTCATTGAATTAAGTCTTTAATAGTCCACGGACCTTTCCTAATTTAGTAAGACAAGATGCGTAGATTCGCTGGGTTGGATTCGGAGCACGTGCAGGCGTTTCGAACGACCACTAAATTCGGACGTTTGACTTGGACTGGTCAGACAATTTTTCTTGCCAATTAACATAATATGAACCATTAAGGTGGAATAGATTAGTCACGAAATTTAGGAGATCAATATGGAACGTCTTAATCTTATAGAAAAAATTATTATTTTTGTCACGGAAATTATGATCACCCAAATATGACTGTTGTAATTCATATTTGGATCTGCTCTTCTTTTATCGGGTTCGGATCCTTCGCGTTCTAATTCGATCCGATCCGATGTGAGCCACAGAACGTGAATCTTTCTTGTCGCTTGACCATTACAAATCATTATGTGCTCACGGCTTCTTGGAGTCCGCGGTGCTGTTCAACCCTCCTCGCTTTCCGCAGGGATCGCTCGCGCAGGTACCGCTGCAGTGGATCGCGGCCCCTTCCTTGTTCCCCTTTTCTTTCTCCTCTTTTTGGTGGGAGCGGCCTGATTCGTTCCCCCTTTTTCCTTCTTATTCCCCCAGGAATCACCGCTAAATCCTGATTTTTCGTCGAAAGATTCGCACTTTGGTCGTTCCACGAAACCAAAAAAATCTCATTTTGGTGGTAAGAATTTGTTTCTTTGAGTTCCGATCTTCCAATAAGCACTCTATTGACTCCAGTTTAGATTCGAATGTTCGATATTTGATTTGAAGGAGAGAAAGTGCGGGTTTTTGTGATCTGGTTTGTGTATATCGTTTTTTTCTCTTCCTACATCTATCTTGGAATTCCAGATATAGTTGGGTGAATCTTGGATTTGTTTGTAGTTCGTCTAATTTGTGTTGCTGTAGAGTTTTGTGTAATCCTTTGCTTGTGTACTCTTAAGAAGAATTTTCTTGCTTGAGCTTTTTGTTCTATCTAATTTGTTTTCTGTCTTTTCAATAATTTTGTTTCCGAATTTATAAACCCTAAATCTGCTTTTTAATGATGTGTTTTTGTTCTGGTTTTTGCATCCCTGCTGTTGTCTGCTTCGAATTGATTGTGCCTTTGATTTATTTTATCTTTTAACAAAACCAAATGCAAAGCATATCTTCACAGTTATGGCATTCCAGCAGGGTTGGATTGGATGGGATGGGATGTAATGTGTATGAACGTATGCAGGAATGCAGTATATGTAGGAATATATGTAACATGTAAATATGTATGTATACATGTTCTATGAGCCTGCCTGTCTGCACTTGCTGGGCTTGGACAATTATAAATGATTTCATTGAGTACTAATTTTTACCTGTTTTATTTGTCATGCCATAAATTATCTGTATTGTATTGCTCATTTAGGTTGAGACCTACAATTTCCTAACAGTTGAGATACAATATCAATTCCAAACACAATGATCTTTCAAGTGGCAGAAGTTTTCGGTTGCAATTGCTTGATAATATATTTGTTGGGCGTCATTTACGAAATAACTATGGCTTTGATTATTTTAGTACATGTAACAAGAATTCCAATTCTTATCTCAAGGAATCCATCCGCCTAATGGACTCTAGCTGTGGAGCTATGGTAGCCTGTCATTTTCTGAAAGAAGTCATTTTGTCTATTATTTTATTATTTTGAGGAAGAAAGCTTGTGATGCACTATTTTCTTACCTAGATATATTTGGTTCCTCTCTAATTTATGTCAAGGGATAGCACACAAGTATGCATGGTTATTTTGGTCAGTCAGTCTCGAGTCACCGCAGATCATATTAGCTGCCTGTCTTATGAGCTTTTGTATGAAATTTAGTATATGTCTTATGTGTCCTTAGCAGAAACCTGTGCAGATTTTGTCCATTCATGTTCTTGTAGATGGGCATGCCTATTCAAGCTGTATCGAAGGATTAATGTGCATTCTTGAGAAGGTTCATGCACATGCATAACTAGCAGCATCTTTAGTTGTTGAGTTATGTGTAATATTTTTACATATGCCTATCTGAAGCTGTTGGTATCATTTTTATTGTAACGTGCTCCATAATGCATATTCTTTAATCTTCTTAGACCTACTGAGCTAATGTTAGGATGTGGCCAAACCCTCTGCTTTCCAGTCCTTATTTGGTCCAGGTTTGCCTACTTGACCATAAATGGGCTTAAATAGGGTCAATTATTCATGACTCTGCCTGGCAACCTGTGGACTCTTCAATTCATCAGCCCGGTGGAGTTTAAGACTTTAATCTGGTACAAGTTTTGTCCAGCTTACCTCCAGCATTCCTTCGTCTAAAGGAGGACTATACATAGTTTTGGAGAAGGGTGTGTACCTTTTCCACCATTGGAAGAGAGTGAACAGCTGAATCCCCATGGGAATGGGTGTGGAATGACCTTCCTAAATCAACTCCTAGTCAAGAAAGAAGAGAGTTGGCCGATTATCCTCACTAAGAACTGCTAGTAGTAAACTTTTTTTTTTGTATAGTAAATTTACTGACTTTTGTCAATATTTATGGTAACTAATTTAGTTGGTCAAAATAGATCTAATTTATGTCTAATATTTTTTAGTCCCAGTATGAGTATATGATATGTAGCCAAATTGTTTTATTATTAAGATATGCATTTTAAGGGTTTTAGGTGCCCTTTTTAGTGGGTTTTGGCAAAGTGACGAGATTAACTTTTCTCACAAACCCCTATATTTATTAGAAAGCCATAAGCCTAAGGACTCATGTTTGGATGCAATTTTCTTTTCTTTTTGAATAAAATTATAGTAGTTATCGAGTTCTCTAATTGATAGCTTGGAAGGTCCTCTCCTCCTTGTATTGGAGAAACACTTGTTCAGAACACTATCTCTAACAATTAAATGTACTAGTTCTAATGGGAAGCATCTAACATCTATAGTCATCCAATTTCTGTATTGCTTAGTGTGTTTTTTTTTCACTTTTGGTAGCTGTCATGGAAGGTGATGCTATTTTACAATTTTTATTTTCCCTTGAATCCTTCTGCAACTTTAGTATCCTAACAGTTGTTTCTTGGCTGTCAGATGGAAGCACAGAGTTCCCACTCCTCGCAGATCATTGATATAAATTTAGATTTGTCAGGGGATGAACCTAGCATAAACCGTAACAAGATATGTAGTGGCAGTGCATGTGGTTTCTCTGATTCCCAGTCAAACTCAAAAGATGCCCAAGAGAGATTCACTTCTATGCGCAAGCTACTAATAGCTGTTGTCCTATGCATCATTTTCATGTCCGTTGAAGTTGTTGGAGGTATTAAAGCAAACAGTCTTGCAATTCTGACTGATGCGATACATCTCCTCTCCGATGTTGCTGCTTTTGCCATCTCATTATTCTCCATATGGGCATCAGGATGGGAAGCAACACCACGTCAATCTTATGGCTTCTTCCGTATAGAAATTCTTGGAGCTCTGGTGTCTATCCAGCTTATTTGGCTCTTAACTGGCATCCTAGTTTATGAAGCTATTGCAAGATTACTCCATGACACAGGTGAAGTGCAAGGTGTCTTGATGTTTATTGTATCAGCCTTTGGTTTGGCTGTTAATATTGTTATGGCTGTCTTGCTTGGACATGACCATGGCCATGGTCATGGTGGGCATGATCATGGTCGTGGTAGCCATGGTGATGGTCATGATGAGCATGGCCATGTTCACAGTCATGTAAACCATGGTCACACTCATCATCATGATGATCACAATCATGATCACGAACATGATGCAGAGCATGGTCATAGCCATGCCACTGGCCACAATCATGCAGAGGATTCCAGAAACAAGGAACTTCTTGAACCTCTGCTGCACCATTCTGAAGAAGCCCCGGCCAGCAGAGAAGATGCTAAAGAGAAAACAAGAAACATTAATGTGCATAGTGCCTATCTCCACGTCCTTGGTGACTCCATCCAGAGCATAGGCGTGATGATCGGAGGGGCAATTATATGGTGGAAGCCTGAATGGAAGATAATCGATATGTTATGCACGCTTGTCTTTTCCGTCATTGTTCTGGTTACAACGATCAAGATGCTTAGGGACATACTTGAGGTCTTGATGGAGAGCACCCCACGGCAGATCGACGCAACCAAACTTGAACAGGGGCTTTGTCAGTTGGATGGTGTTGTGGCCATTCATGAGCTGCACATATGGGCAATCACTGTCGGGAAGGTTCTTCTAGCATGCCATGTGACGATCACTCAAGAAGCAGATGCTGATCTTGTACTCGATATGGTGGTTGGGTATATCAAAAGGGAGTATAACATCAGTCACGTAACCATCCAAATAGAACGGCAATAGATCCAGTTGTGGCTGACTGCTGCTAGTGCTAGATAGTTTCCATTTCATGTTCATTCTTCCATTGCTTCAACCCGCTATTATTGTCTTTTGCTTATGCTCCTCCTTCCTGTGGTGATGTCAAACTGCAACTGATTCAAGAGTTAGATGGTTTGGATGGTTCTGTGGTACATCTCTGGCTGGTATCTACTGCAAGTTATTCCAAAGTGCAGCCTTTTTTGTATCTCATGCCATCTATCATGTGGTAGTTGGTTGACTTCGCCATTTTCAGCAGAATTTTTGCATATGTGGCAACAACATCATGTACTGTAAAATGTGGTTCATCATTCCTGCAACAACAATGCCTTAATGTCGTTGATAGTACTTTTCTCGATGCTGTTATGATGTCACATATGCTTTGATATACACGTTATCTATTTCTTGATCCTGAATCTTACATAGATCTACTTGACTCACTTTCTCAGTTAAAGCAGGCATGTAACTTTGTTAGACTGTAGGAAGTGAAATAACTTTGTTGCTGTGATTGAAGCTGACTGACTCAATAGTACTGTGGTGATCTGATCATTGATCTAAATGGAGGAGAATCTTGTTGGGCTCATTCTCTTAACTCTTCGATTATTTTGTTGGTAGCAACTTATTTTTTAGATGGTACAGATCCAACATGTTAAAGCTCTGTCCTTTTAGTTCTGTTCTCTTTGTATGTATGTTGGGACATTAGCTGGGAATCTGTTCCTTACAGACAAGTTGTCCTCAAGCTATATAATTCTCATTATGACCTCTGAGACGTCCACATCTGTTTCCTTCTCCCAATTGCTCGTCACTGGTTGTCTTTTTCATACGGATAATATTCATTTCTTTATTAAAATGTGCCAAAATTTTGTCAGTAGTAGTCCTTTTTTTAAATACAAATAATAATATTTATTTTTTTTATTTTTAGTGGTATTTCTTTTTTTATACAAACGATATTCATTTCTTTATTTTAAATATACCAAATTCTTGTCCATGGTAGTCTCTTTTATATTAATAATTTTTTTATTAAAATATATTAAATTTTTTACTAGAAATGACGTTATATTATGTCTTTTTTATTATCATTGTTCGTAGGTTATAATAATATTATATTTTTATTTGAGCCATTTGCACTGCCTTCAAGTAATTTTATATTATTTTTATTATGATGATCAATATATTATAATAAATTAATTTTTAATTTTTATTTGGGTGTTGTAAATTTTAACTTATTATAAATGTCTATTTGATCAATATATGTTTTTATTATGTTTTGATTTTATTTGACTCATTTATAATATTTTATTATAGATAATTTGTTAGAAATAATTTAAATAATTTTTAAATTATGAAATATTTAAAAATTAAATATTTTTAAATATTCGTCACTCGTTTTAATCCGCCGATATAATTCTTGACGCAGCCGTACATCGTTGCCGTCCGTTTGTGACGGCTCGCCGTGATTGATCGCATGACGATTGTTTATGCGTCCCCATTTATTACGTCTGTTCATCTCGTCCGCCCAAATTCTTCCACAAATCACGACACCGCAATCGAACGGCTCAAAACACCCACCGATACAACACGGACGGCAGATGTGGCTCCGCCCGTGGAATCTTCCCCAAGAAGTTGGCGCTCCTTTGCTGCCTCACCACCGCGTCTCTTCCCTCCGATCCTATATAGCGTCTAAACCCTAATCAGCGGTCTCGATTCGGTCCATTCCATTTCCATTTCCCTTGGGATTCATCTCGTTGTTGATCGGAATTCCATGGCGAGCAACGATCCCGATCGCGAGGAGGAGGCGGCTGCAGCCGGCGAGGACGAGGACACTGGTGCCCAGGTCGCACCCATCGTCACCCTCTCCGAGGTCGCCGTCACCACCGGCGAGGAGGAAGAGGACGCCCTCCTCGATCTGTAAGCATTTCCTTTGATCCGAACCGTCCCTCTGGTTTTCTTGGCGATCTCGAGGTCTGATTTGGTCGTTTGATCTCTTCGTGCTCGTCCGCCTGCCGCTGCCAGAAAGGCGAAGCTGTACCGGTTCGACAAGGAGGGGAACCAGTGGAAGGAGCGGGGAACCGGGAGCGTGAAGCTTTTGAAGCATCGGGAGACGGGCAAGGTGCGGCTGCTGATGCGCCAGGTCAAGACCCTCAAGATCTGCGCCAACCATCTCGGTAGGACACTCCGCCCCGTTCTTGATTCTGGTTCTTAGTCGTTGTCGGTCTGTATCTGAAGTCTCCCTTTCTCGATTTCCGTCTCAGTTCTTCCGTCGGTCAAGATTCAGGAGCACGCGGGGAACGACAAGTCGTGCGTATGGCATGCGTCGGATTTCGCCGATGGGGAATTGAAGGAGGAGATGTTCTGCATACGATTCGGCTCCGTAGAAAGTGAGCATCTTTTATCCTTTTCCTAAATTTATGTAAAGCCTCTCTCCCATTCCCACTTTAGTTCGTTGACTAATACTTTTATGTAACATAGTAATTGTGAAGTATGAGTATTATTCACTAGCGTCTTGTGCTTCTATCCCAGTAGTTTTAGTGTCTATTTGATGTAATAAGGGATGATGAGCATGTTGGTTCTTCAATTCACTGTTGTCCATTTTATGTTCCTGTGATTGTGACCCCAATCCTTATTGTCATTTGCTTATTCAAAGCCCCAACTGAAATAGATTATTTTATTATTCATCTTCCTTCATATTATTTAAGCCCTTGTGTGAACTATTTCAACTTCAATAGATAAGTGTACCATAGGGTTAACCTTCCCTCATCCTTCTGAAACTACTGCTGATGTAGTCTGTTTTTTTTTTTTTCTTTTTTACTTGCTTTCAGCACATGAACGTCCAATCTTTATATAAATGTCAATTCTGGTGTTTCTAAGAACTTGATCAAGTGTTGTGAACTTGTGGTCGCTTGCATGAGTCTCTTTCTATGGCTTTCACTTTCCATCTTCATTCGTGCGTATCCTATGATGTTTACTGAAAGTGAAGGACGATTTTAGATCCTTCCATCAGGTTCATTTGATTTTGCCATCTATAATTCTTGATATTGTTTTATGCCTGATGTTGCTTTGTAGTGTGGAGCTGTTACTAGATTTAGTGGTACTTATAGGCAAATTTGTTTTAGCAGTGTTAGGGACAGTTTTTTGAATCAGGGGTGATTGCTGTTTTAGTTTTCTCTCCACGGAGAGGAGCAAAATGATCTGTGACATGAATGGAATTGTTAAGAACGAAAATTAAAAGGCTCTGGTATAGACAAACTGCAGGATGGACTTCTCGATGTTGATAGGGTCTGAAATAAGGTTTAGATCTGAAAATAAATTGAATATCTGACGCAAGGTTCATATTATGTGCACAAAAAATCTGGTAATCGAGAAAAGCTATTATCTGATAATCAGTCTTAGATGTCATCAGAGTGCAAATCTTTGAGCCCGAAGGGCATACTGAATTGATCAAAGAGAGTATTTGGAAGATAGGGAAAATTTTTAGAAAACTGGAAAACAAAATCGTGGTTTCCTCTCATGCTGCAACTCGTTTGAAGTCTTAATCTTTTTAATAAGGCCGTATAGATTTTGTGGTTTTCATTCCTCTTTTTTTTTCATTTTCTGTTGATTTCTTTTCCTTTTGCTCATTTTCATGATGAATAGGTCGTAGATGCTAGACAATTACATATTGTTTGTCATGATGTGTTACCGTGTGCTACACCACCATAAAAGGATTGTCAAGCTTTGTCCTGTGTTAATTATTTTAATTGTTATACCATATGTCATGTACATAGCACACATGTACTTTTACATAGATATGTTTGATTATAGATTATTCTAGTCAAGCCAATGGAATTGTTTTCTTCTTTGTCATATGATCATTGCTTCAAGGAATTCCCTTCAACTGAAGAAACTTTGTTGAACTATGGAGGTCGAACTGGACAAGCATGTGGTGTGCAATAATAGCATAAAGTTTTGAACACGTAGTATAAACCAAATACTTTACTGGTTTGCTTCAATGAGTCAAAGGTCAAACTCGATGCACATACATCTGAATGATTCTTGTTATTAACCAAATATTTGTCTGGTTTGCATAAATAATTTTGATGGGCAAGCTGGATAAGTATGTAGGATATGTGTAGTCTTAACCAATCACTTAGATCTGCAGACATTCACAAATGAATGAATCCTTGATCTTTGCTTGTCGATAATCCCAAGAACATGTGTGGATTTACTCGTATCTCTTCTCTCTTTGTTTGTGGTTATGCATTGGATTCGTGCATGCATGTTTTTAGCCACTCTACCTTGGTCACCCTTTGGAGTTACTACTTCCACTTTTGGCTAATTTCTTGTCTTTTCATTCTTCAATTTGTTGCACAATGAGTTTTCTTTGACATTTCGTTGGTGCTCAGAACCAGCACTGAAGTTGGCTGCCTATTGATAGGAGATCAATTAGATTTTGCAATCTTTAACATTCAGCTTCACAAGATATTTTGTGTCCAATTAGTAGAAAATCGACATAAATATTCATGTGCACAGACAGACCTTAATGATGACCATACTGAACAAAATCTTGTGTATTATCAAACCCCATACCATCTCTGATATATCATTAGCTGTGCCTATTGATAGTCATCAAAATTGCAGTGGCATCTCCCCCTTCTACTGACCCTTGACTTGCTCTTCCACTATAGACTGCAAGAAATTCATGGAGACGGTTGAAGGCATTGCCGAATCTTCTGAAAAGAACGAAGAGAAGGAGAGCGAGGATGCGTCAGACGCTGCTGGACTCCTGGACAAGTTAAGTGTGCATGAAAGCAAAACCGAAAAGGCTCCAGAGGAGGTTCCAGCTGCTGCTGTGAAGGCAGATGATGAAACCGAAAAGTAGGCAGCGGAAACGAAACCGAGGAACCTTCCAAGTCTTAAGGATATTTGTATTGGCCTATCTACATAGAGTTTGTCATGTTGAGAAAGTCTGTTCAATGTTTCCAGGGACAACAGAGCAAAGATTTGGATAGCAGTGTTCATTTCAATGTTTCGAGGCAGTGTGGGGGTCAGGTGGGTGAGTTCTTGCTCTTGCATTTGGGACGAGCGGTGAATTGTGTCATGCTGCTGATGTATTCCTTGTTGATTGGTTTCAATTGATTCTGATGGTTTTATTGTTTTCGTTCCGCACTGTTGGAATATGTTTTAGAGGATCTAAATAGATTCTCCCACCGCGAGAATGACTTGTCAGCTTTCCTATACGGACGTGGTGACGGTGGTTGATAATGATGCCAAGGAGGTTTAGGATGAGTGTGTTCCTGCCCTCCGCTGCTGCTCGGGAGTGAGAAGGTCGACCGAGCCGGTGAATTGTGCTGAGCTTGAGAAGGTCGACGAGCGGTGAATTGTGTCATGCTGCTGATGTATTCCTTGTTGATTGGTTTCAATTGATTCTGATGGTTTTATTGTTTTCGTTCCGCACTGTTGGAATATGTTTTAGAGGATCTAAATAGATTCTCCCACCGCGAGAATGACTTGTCAGCTTTCCTATACGGACGTGGTGACGGTGGTTGATAATGATGCCAAGGAGGTTTAGGATGAGTGTGTTCCTGCCCTCCCGCTGCTGCTGCTGAGCTTGAGAAGGTCGCCGACCGCATTGGCTCTCCGGAATGCTCACCTTGTTGATGTTATTATGTTGTCGGACTTTCCACATAAGATTATTATTATGGTACTATTCCGAAGCCACCAAAACAGGATAGAAGACCAACAACAAACAAAAAGGCATGTCTGTTAGATAGCAACTTCCAGATATTTTATGAGCTAGAAACATTTCGATCTCTTTTTATTTAGTAGTTCCAGATATTTTATGACCTAGAAATATTTCCTTAAAGCATTTGTAATTGTTCCTTTTATAGTAGAGTAGTTTTGCTCCTCCTTCGACAGGTCAATTGATCGAATCATATAAATATAGTATTCTTGTTTCTTTTATTTTTTTATTTATTATCTTTATTGGGTTGTCAAATTATCCTTTGGTAAATTTCTTGGGGCCAGCTTTAACAAATTGGTATCAAAGCCTGGTTTCGGGATCTTTTGGCAACGATGATAATAACAAAGATCGTTGTCGAGAAATTCGACAGAAATGTCAACTTCGGCATATGGCAGCTCAAGATGGAGGCCATTTTGATTCAAGACGAAGTTGATTTGGCACTACAGGAAGATAAGAACATTTCAGATGGTACGTCAAAGGAAGATTTTACGGGTATGGATAAGAAGGCTCGATCAAGCATTATTCTAAATCTTTCTGACGAGGTTTTACGGGAGGTAGCTACGAAGACTACGACTAAGAGCATGTGGGACAAGCTTAAAGCCTTGTATATGAAGAAAACAATGGAGAATCATCTCTACTTGAAGCAGAGTTTGTATATGCTTTAAATGACTGAAGGTACATCTATACTCTCACATCTTGATAAATTTGATTCCTTAGTTATGGATTTGGATAATATAGATGCGAAAATTGATGACAAGGATAAGGCCTTATTACTTTTGTGTTCTCTTCCCCAATCTTTTAAGTATTTTCGTGATACTATGATTTATGGAAAAGAAACAATTTCGTATCAGGAAATTAGAGGGAATCAAGCTGAGGGTCTGGTTGGTAGGGGTAGAACGGGTAAATGGAAATTTAATAGTAGTAGATCTAAATCCAGACATAGAAATTTAGAGTGTAGATATTGTCATAAAATGGGGCATATTAAGGCTGATTGCTTTAAATTGAAAAATAAATTAAAGGAAAAGGGAAAAATTATTGAGAAAACTATTGAGTCCACTGAAGCTAGTGTAGCAGTTGATGAGAATGTTGGAAATATTTTCTTTGCCACTGATGACAGGACGAGGTCTAAAAATGAATGGATTTTAGATTCGACTTGTTCTTATCACATGTGTTCCAATAGAGATTTGTTTTCCACATATGAATCTTGTAATTGTGGAATTGTTTTCATGGGCAATAATGTCACGTGTGATGTTGTTGGTAGAGGCACAATCTGAATTAAAATGTATAATGATATTGTGAGGACGCTCACTAATGTTAGATATGTTCCTGATTTTTAAAAAAATCTCATCTCTTTAGACACCCTAGAGGCTCTTGGGTGTAAATACGCAGTTAAAGATGGAGTTATGAAAGTTTCTAAAAGTGTCATTGTTGTTATAAAAGCTTGTAGGTCTGGTAGCTTGTATATTTTGCAGGGAACTACTGTCACAGGCTCGGTTGCAGTCTCGTCATCATCATTATCTGATTCTGACATCACCAAATTATGACATATGCGTTTGAGTCATATGAGCGAAAAAGGTTTGAGCATATTAAGCAAATGGGGTCTTCTTTGCAGATAGAGTACTGGGCTACTGGATTTCTGTGAACACTGCATTTTTGGGAAGCAGAAAAGAGTTAGCTTCACTTCTTCGACAGTTCACAAAACGAAAGGTACTCTTGACTATATTTATTCAGACCTTTACGGTCCAGCTCATGTTCAGTCTAAAGGTGGTGCTAGATATATGTTGACTTTCATTGACAATTATTCCAGAAAAATTTAGGTTTATTTTTTGAAGCATAAAAATGATATTTTTCTAACCTTTAAACAATGGAAGGCTTTGATTGAAAAACAACAGGTAAACAAATGAAGCGGCTTCGAACAATTAATGGTATAGAATTTTGTGAATGTAACTTTGATGAATTATGTAAAAATGAAGGAATTGTTCAGCGTCGCACTGTTAGGATGACGCCTCAGCAAAATAGTGTGGCCGAACATATGAACAGAACACTCTTGGAGAGAGCAAGGTGTATGATCTCAAATGCAGGGTTGACAAAGGACTTTTGGGCAGAGGCGATTAATATGGCTTGTTACGTTGTCAACCGCGCTCCTTCTGCAGCACTTAATTTTAAAACTCCGGAGGAAGTTTGGTCAAGTACTCCTACTGATTACTTTGATTTAAAAATTTTTGGGTGTCCAGCATACATGCATGTAAATGAAGGAAAATTAGAGCCTCGAGCTAAAAAGTGTATTTACCTTAGGTAAGCTTATGGGGTGAAAAGATACAAATCATGGTGTTTTGATCCTAAATCCCCAAAATTTGTAATCAGTAGAGATGTTACTATTGATGAATTATCTATGTTATCTTCCAAAGAGGAATCTACTAATTGTACAAATGATAGTGCGTAGAAGCAGGTGGAGCTTGAGATTGGTAGTTCTGATTCTTTTCAGTCGAACTCTTTTACTCAAAGAATGCCAGTATGTAGTCCCAAGTCTACTAACGAAGATGATCCATAGGAAGAGCAATATTCCATAGCCAAGGATAGACCACGAAGAGATATTCGACCACCACAAAGATATGTAAATTTGGCTGCATATGCTTTGTTTGTTGCAGAAGAAACAAGTGAAGTTGGTGAGCCTACTACCTACTCAGATGCAGTTTTTTGTGATAATTCCGCTAAATGGTTGATTACGATGAATGAAGAAATTGAATCTCTCCATCAGAATAGAACTTGGGATCTTGTGAAGCTGCCTTCAGGTAAGAAAATTATTGGATGCAAATGGGTCTTTAAAAGGAAGAAAGATATTTCAGGGGTTGAAGATACAACGTACAAAGCACGATTGGTTGCAAAGGGCTATAGTCAGGTACATAGTGTTGATTTTAATGACGTATGTTCACCTATTGTTAAACATAGCTCTATTCATGTTTTGCTTGCTTTACTTGTTATATATGATTTGGAATTGGAGCAACTTGATGTCAAGACAGCTTTCTTACATGGTGAACTTGAAGAACAAATTTACATGGAGCAACCTCATGGATTTGAAGTTGACGGTAAGGAAAACCATATTTGCATATTAAAGAAATCCTTGTATGGATTGAAACAGTCTCCAAGATAGTAGTATAAAAGGTTTGATTCTTTTATGTTGGGTCATGGTTACACGAGGAGCATGTATGATAGCTGTGTCTACTTCCGGAAGTTAACTGATGACTCTTTTGTGTATTTGTTGTTTTATGTTGATGACATGCTTATTGCAGCTAAGAATTTGTCAGAAATTCACACTTTGAAAATACAACTAAGTAGTGAATTTGAAATGAAAGATTTGGGAGCAGCTAAGAAAATTCTTGGCATGGAGATCAAAAGGAATGAGGAGTTAGAAAATTATTTCTGACCTAGAAAAATTACCTCGAGAAAGTCTTGGAGAGGTTTGGCATGAAAAATGCTAAGCCAATGAGTAATCCTCTTGCTAGCTATTTTCGGCTATCTACTGCTTAGTCACCACAGTCAATTGAACAGGAAGAATATATGGTGTAAGTTTCATATTCTAGTGTCATCGGCAATATTATGTATGCAATGGTTTGTACTTGTCCAAATATTTCACAAGTAGTTAGTGTGGTTAGCAGATATATGTCTTATCCGAGTAAAACACATTTACAAGCTATGAAGTAGATTCTCATATACTTATAAGGGACTTCAGATGCTTGTTTGGAGTTTAGAAAAAATTGTGACATTTTGGTTGGTTTCGTCGACTCTGATTATGCTACGGATCTTGATAAATGAAGATCTTTGATAGGCTATGTTTTTTACGTTAGCGGTTGTGCAGTTAGTTGGAAAGCTTCCTTGTAACAGAGATAGAACACATGGCAATGACAGAGGCGATCAAAGAAGTTTTATGGTTAAGAGGTTTGTTCGGTGAATTATGTTTGTATCAAGGTGTTACTACAATTTAATGTGATAGTCAAAGTGCTATTCATTTGACTAAAGACCAGATGTATCATGAGAAGACGAAACACATCAATGTGAAGTTTCATTTTATTCGGGATACCATTGCTAATGGAAAGGTCCTTGTTTAAAAAATTCATACGAAGGACAATCCAACTGATATGCTTACGAAGCCTCTTCCGATTTACAAGTTCAAGCAGTGCTTGGACTTGGTTGGTGTTCATTGTTGGTGATTGTCCATTGAGGCTTTTGTGAAGAAGGTGGAGCAAGTTTTGTTAATTGTCAATGTTAGGACATGCCAAGATGGAGATTTGTTAGTTTGGCAAGTCCCATATAGTCCCATATCAGTGAAATCAAGCTTGTTATCTCCTATTGCAACTATAAATAAGGGCTTGGGCCTTGAAGCCAGATACATCACAAGAAAATCTAATTGTTTGCTTTGGACTTTTCTTGTTTAGTAGTTTCAGGTGTTTTATGGCCTAGGAATATTTTCTTGAGGTATTTGTAATTGTCCCTTTTATAGTAGAGTTTTGCTTCTTCTTCATCCGTGGATGTAGGTCAATTGATCGAACCACGTAAATCTGGTGTTCTTGTCTCCTTTATTTTTTTACTTTATTATCTTTATTGGGTTGCCAAATTACCCTATGATAATTTTTTTGGTGCCAGCTCTAACAATGTCTCCCTGCACATAGTTTGATAGGTGCGAACCAAGTGTTTCACTAAACCTCGAGGTTTACTGCTCTTGCCTTGCAATTGATCTACAACCATCCGTTACTCGTCGAACCAAAGGAAACCACCTTCTACGCAGACGAAGGAGGAGAGACGGTTCGACCTCACACATCTGCCACATCAGGAGGATTATGGATCCACTGAATTATACGCCAGGAGTAAATATGTATATGAAAGTACTCTTGCTAATCAATTCGCACATGTTTGTGGCCATGGACTTATAAGTCCTCTTTTATCGCTTTTATTCTCAAAAGTATTTTTTAGAATTTACATGTTTCGAAAAGATAAAATTTGTCTGAATAATTTTTCAAGAGTCCTTCGTGCTAATAATAACTAACGATTAAGTAAATTATCACATAGGACACATGCGGATCTATTTTATCTTCAGTTTTCCTTCCAGATATCATCTTGAGATACCACAGCTAGCCTGATGAAAAATGTTGCAGGATTTGAGAGGGAAAGAAGAAACTCCACATTGATTTTGTGGAGGGGAACAAATACAACAACAAAATTTGATAGGAGAATTGCTGTCCTCAATCAAAGTTCAACGCGTGATAATCCAGCACACGGAGACCATGACCCAGTCAATGATCGAGTCATTTGGATATTAGCCTAATGTAAAATATTCTCGAAATAATCTATTCATATTCTTAAAATACTTTGATATTATTTCGTTATCAATTTAAGTGCCGAAGAAGTCATATCGAGAAATCAATCTAACTTGGGACGCTCTTTGCACATGAGAGTTCCACACCATACGACTGTCAACGCAAGAGAACCAATTGCACAAAGCGATTCATCTCATGCAGGATATATTGATATCAGACGCCCAAATGCATTACCGGAAAAGCCTAAGAACGAACCACAACTTTTCAGGTACAGGGAAAGCATCTCTCTCTTTCCCTCTCTCTCTCTCTCTCTCTCTCTTCTTCTTCTACGTTCGTGATCGACAGTAAGGATGACCACAGCAGCAAATTATTCTTGTACCATATGCTGCTCATCTGTACCTTACTTCATCTATCTGACATAGGCTGGTGCATGTAAATGCTGACTCCCATTCTCAATTATATGCAAAAGAAGAATCCATCTTATAAGAGTATTTATTCTAATATTTAATGCAGGGAAGCTGAAACTCATTGAATTCACCAAAATATATACCCTCTTCTTTTTCTTTTCTCCATTACCTAATTTACTGTTATCTATCAGGAAATGTGAAAGAAGGGTTGCAATTGTGGTAATCCATTCACAGATAGAAGTAGACTTTCTTTCTTTTGCTGCAAAATAAATGATGTGCTGATGGATTAGATTGTTAGAACTGTAGAATCTCATTTGTGCAGCATTAGACTGTTAGATATCCGAAAAACTAACATTTTCCATATCACTGACCTTCCAATGCTCATCATATGATGCAATTTGATGCTTCAATTGAAAGAGGAAGAACTTTAAGAATCTTTTCACAAGTTACTCTCTTTGTACAACTGCTGATAGATTGATTATTAGGCAAATGTACCATAATTAATGATAACTTTATGTCAAAACCCTAAACCCTTAGTAAAACCTCAATAGTCCTTTACAAGAGCATAGAGTATTCAGAATTAAGGTTACTTCATACAGTAAGGGAAAAAGCTAATTGCAGTGTATGTCAGGTATAAGAAAGATAAAAGAGATAAAAGAGAGTGTTGTGGATGAAATAATTGACTATAAAACTGTCGTGATCCGATCTGATGGGCTCATTGATCTATCAATTTTGTTTGGTCTAAATCATTGATCAAAATACTCAAGCTGAAGTTAATAGTAATACACTTATAAATCCTTCATAAGTCAATCTCGATCTTATTCATTTAAAACTAATTAAGGGTGTTACAAGATTCATATACATATATAATTAAATCAATACTTTGTTGGAGAGATGTCACAAGAAAATTGCAAGACAAAAGAAGGAGCAATCATTTGGTCAACGATGCGTGATTTTGTCAAACACTGATTAATGATGAGGAGTAGATATATAAAGAAAAATACTAATATCCATCCACAGCTAAACTAATATGCAGGCTTGCAGTCAGTCAACTCTCCTACAAGATCTCATGGGTTGCTCTTTGGAAGAAGTACACATGCAAGGCAAATAGAGTGCCCTATTTAGTGTGCTAACACCTCTGTCGTAATAAATACATGTTGGAAACAATACGGAAAAGTACTAAACATCTCACCACATTGCCATCGTATGGTGAGACCTCCAGTACTTGACACTTCTCAATTATAGGCAAAAGAAGAATCCATCTTATAAGAGTATTTATTCTAATATTAATGCAGGAAGCTGAAACTCATTGAATTCACCAAAATATATACACTCTTCTTTTCTTTTCTCCATTACCGAATTACTGTTATCTAGCAGGAAATGTGGAAAAGAGGGTTGAATTGTGGTAATCCATTCACAGATAGAAATAGACTTTCTTTCTTTGCTGCAAAATAAATGATGTGCTGATGGATTAGATTGTTAGAACTGTAGAATCTCATTTGTGCAGCATTAGACTGTTAGATATCCGAAAAACTAACATTTTCCATATCACTGACCTTCCAATGCTCATCATATGATGCAATTTGATGCTTCAATTGAAAGAGGAAGAACTTTAAGAATCTTTTCACAAGTTACTCTCTTTGTACAACTGCTGATAGATTGATTATTAGGCAAATGTACCATAATTAATGATAACTTTATGTCAAAACCCTAAACCCTTAGTAAAACCTCAATAGTCCTTTACAAGAGCATAGAGTATTCAGAATTAAGGTTACTTCATACAGTAAGGGAAAAAGCTAATTGCAGTGTATGTCAGGTATAAGAAAGATAAAAGAGATAAAAGAGAGTGTTGTGGATGAAATAATTGACTATAAAACTGTCGTGATCCGATCTGATGGGCTCATTGATCTATCAATTTTGTTTGGTCTAAATCATTGATCAAAATACTCAAGCTGAAGTTAATAGTAATACACTTATAAATCCTTCATAAGTCAATCTCGATCTTATTCATTTAAAACTAATTAAGGGTGTTACAAGATTCATATACATATATAATTAAATCAATACTTTGTTGGAGAGATGTCACAAGAAAATTGCAAGACAAAAGAAGGAGCAATCATTTGGTCAACGATGCGTGATTTTGTCAAACACTGATTAATGATGAGGAGTAGATATATAAAGAAAAATACTAATATCCATCCACAGCTAAACTAATATGCAGGCTTGCAGTCAGTCAACTCTCCTACAAGATCTCATGGGTTGCTCTTTGGAAGAAGTACACATGCAAGGCAAATAGAGTGCCCTATTTAGTGTGCTAACACCTCTGTCGTAATAAATACATGTTGGAAACAATACGGAAAAGTACTAAACATCTCACCACATTGCCATCGTATGGTGAGACCTCCAGTACTTGACACTATGCTGACTTCTTCTTCTTCTTCTTCTTCTTCCTCCATCTAACCTGCTGTGCTCCGGGAGGATGCCTTGGCATCGTCTCTGGACCAAATGTCAAGGCTTGAGGATGAGGGAGGAAACAAGGCGAGAGACAAGTTGCTGTCTACTTCCTCCTCTTCCCATGTCTTCGGCCGCTTCTCCTGCCGTGGTCCTGTATGCAGAGATAGAGCGAGATCAGGCTCGTGATCCCCAGCTTCCCGTCTCACCTGCCTCCGCTCTTCGAGTCGGGTCCTGAAGTAGCAGCTCTCGGTCTTCCTTGATTTATGTCCGGTGTGATCATGGAAGAGCTGCGTCTCACTGCCTTTTCCGGTATCTTGATTGCTTGTTATCCTGCTTTTGTCTCCGAGGATCATCTCAGTATAAGATCCTGATCCCGTAGTCGCCATGGCCCTCGCGAGGATTTGGTTCGACATCCAATATCTGTGGCTACCCCAGGAAACATCATCTGGTCTGGAAAGAGACCGAAGCCAGAAGAAGTGAAGAGGGGTTTTGATTGGAAAGCTGTAGTGGCAATAGTGTGACATGACTGGATCTCGAGGGTTTCATGTACCTTGATTTGCTGTTAGGCCTTTGATGGAAGGCATGCAACAGGGGGAGACGGCTGAGACTGTATGCGTGTGGCTGGCCGCCTTGCATCAGGTTCCTCGGATTTGCTATGGCAAAAGGAGAAGCTATCATGAGTAGCAGCTGGTTGCAGAAACAAAAGGAGATGTAGTGTGTGGTGTGGCTGAGATCAGATCGATACCGTGACCAGAATCTTCATTCTTGCTCCTGTACATCTGCCGTAAGCAGAAGAACCCAAACAAGGTTCAGTTGAGGTCAGGAAAGGAGAGATCGAGAAGCAAGTAAGGAGAGTTAGATACCTGCAAGTGACTCTTGACGTGAGCTATGCTTAGTCCCTTTACATTCATCAGCTGGAGGACCAGCTTTGGTGTTGCTCCTGCATGCACACAGGTACAAGAATGCATATCGGTTATATGTATATATATGTTGCCATCATCTATCTTAGTGTGAAGAGGGTTGATCGATCCGCTCACGGTCTTTGCCGCCTAGCCTCTCCACGGCATGGACGAAGCAAAGGTGTAGGTCAGGTGTCCATCGGAGCCTTGGGTTCTTGGATCTGACGTACTGACGCACGCCCACCTTGCGATCGTTCTCCTCCACCGTGCTGTTGCTGGAGCTATCTTCACCGTCTTCCTCCACCATGTCCCTCTCCGAAGGGCTTGATCTCCTCGAGATCGCCGAACCAGAAGTTGCCATCACCGCCGCCGTCGCCGCCATCTCCTCCTCCTCCTCCTCCTCCTTCAAGGGATCACAACAGGGAATTCCAGGCTTCTTTGATGGACTTTGCTTTTGCCTCTGGCTCAGACTCGGAATTAAATGAACTGAGGGAATCAACCTACTATAATTCCATCCTCTCTGGGACAGGTGGTGGGAAAGAAACAGATTAGGAGCTGCAAAAAACCTAACCCTAACACAAGCAGACAACTCACTCTCTCTCTCTCTCTCTCTCTCTCTCTCTCTCTCTATTGTTTGTGTATAGGAGGAAGGTCAAGTATGTCATGCATGGATAATATGTCGCCATAGGTTATCCAAATGTCAGGTGTATGTTGGTGATGACCATGCATGTGAGCGGTGGTGTTTCTATGATGATATAGAGTGGGAAACAAGCAAGCAAGCGGTGGGATGTAAGATCACGTTACTGACTCTCTTTCGATGTGAGCTGTCGGTGATGCCGACCCCAACCTTAAGACGACTCTCTCTCTCTCTCTCTCTCTCTCTCTCTCGCACACACACACACACACTTCCACCTCTCGTCGGGAATCACGGAATTGTATTTAACCTGGCCTCCCTCTCTCTCTCACACACACACGCTCGCACATGTTTGCATGAAAGCATTGGAACTTTAGCGTCCTCGTAGCAACATAAGCCTATATATCTGCTTACAACTCGATGCTTTCTCTCTCTACGTGGGTATATTCTCTCTACGTGGGTACACATGTATGAAGATTAAGTACAGGCAGCTAAAGCCCTTGTTTGGAGGATCCAAAGCCACTCGCTTGAGTTGGTGGACCTCATCGAATGCCCGTGATTCAACACGAGGTCTCTCCGGAAGCTTAGGTCACATTATGTTCTTCAGGAACTGAAGGATTATGGACCATACAGCAGAGCAGGGCTTCCACTTGCTTGACTTTTCAGCTGTGGTAGTTCCCTTTGCAACCTAACCTAACCTATGCAGCTAACTCTCTACCAGGGACCATCAATCAATAAACAAGCTCATCAGATTAATCATTGCTTGGCCAAGAAAAGTGTTGCATGCATCATTAATGTCTAATCTATTTGATCCTCCAAATTCCATGAGAAATTAGATTTAGGGATTCATACCACTAACATGTTCTCAATTTCAGAGAGTCGATATAAAGCCAATAAATTCTCCTTAGTGTTACATTCATCATCTTTTTTTCTTTTTTTTTTGTGTTTAGGTCATTCAAAATTCAAACTCCTTAAAATTCAATCAATCAGAGCTTTGCTTATCCATATGTACGCATATTCAACACATAATAGGTACATAACCAGACAAGAAGGTGGACACTATATTTGTTATTTTCTTCATCATGTGTTTGATCAATGATCACTTCGTACTTGATATGCTTATTAGTCTTGTCTTAATCTCCAACGTGACCAGTCTATGAGATCTCCAAGTGGTAGTAGTCATGAGGCTCTTCTTCTAATGGAAACATTACTAGGAGTACATCACTGGATGAGGATCTAGTTTACCCATCTATCTTGTAAGAACTAATACCGACGAATAAAGTCTGAAACGTCGGAGATGATCACTTGAGTATTCACTAGGATATCGATTTGTACAAAGACTAAAGTCAAGTAGGATGCATCAACAAGTCTCTCCGACGCTAAAATTGAAACTGAAATAAAAAATAAAATCATTGATAAATAATAATGACATAAATAATAATAAATTAGTAAATTTTATAAAAGATTATGTTCAAAAATATTTATAAAAACTGGAGCGCACCTCTTGGAGATTCAATGGTGATGTGGTCAATGACACGGAATTGACGTGGCCCCTATTATCCACATGTCATGTTAGGCATATAATATATATACATACGTATAGATGAGTGAGGGCGTCTCATAAGAGGAAGCCTTCGTCAATCTGCCTTGAAGACTGTCAAAGATAGCGGCCAACCGCTCATGGAAGAAAGAATCCGACGGCCATACGGCTTCCTGCTATTGTTTGGGTGACGAATGGTTGTGACGAAACTGTCGGCGTTTGTTCACGGAATTTGACCGCATCTGTACCTGCAAAAGCCGACGACAGAGTGCTTCCCCTTATCTCCACCACAGAAGACTTGCCAAGTGCATGTCTCTGCTTCTCGTTCCGAGACTTATTGCTGTGCAACCACTGCTACCACTGAAACCTCAGCCCTCGTTACTGTGGTGTGAAGAGAGGATTTCTTTTCATTCATCCCTCAGGTGGAAACTTTGTTCTTTGCTGTGCCTTTAAAAGAAGCATCGACTTCTTGTAAGTGACTGGAGAACGTGAAGTCAAGCATATGCGTTGAGTTTGTGATGGACAGCTATAGCACACTCATGCTCAAGAATGCCTAGACATTTGAGGCCAAATGGAACTAAACAAACCTCGAGATGTCCCCATGTAGTAGTTCATCTCAAGCTTCCACTGCTTGATCCCTCTGGTTATTCCCTTCCTGTGATTCAAACCCTAGAAGAATGACTGCTTAGAGAGAGTTCTCATAACAAAAATACAATATGGTAAAACAATCTTAGGTTCCAAACATGAACTTGGTGAATGCCAGATATTCTATCATAATAATTCTCATATATAGTATGATTTGTGTCTTCTTTTTCATGATGCCATTAGCAAGTAGTTGGTTAACACAAAATAATAGGATGACAATATCCGAATGATGATGATGATGAAATTTCTTTCCTATGAGCAATGATATTTATCATACCTAACGAAAATATTTATCATACCTTCCCAGAGAATTTGCAGGATGATGATCTAGTGAACTTGTACTGAATACCAAAACAAGAGCAATAGGGACTAAGAAAATATTCCAAGTGTGTCCTGCAAGCCTCTGATTGCACTGGTCCTGTGAGATTTTTTAATGCTTGATTTGGTGCAGAAAGATTCACTTGCATGAGCAACCTGCAGAGGTCAACCATCAATAGTTTTCTTTTATGATGCAGACCATGCTACGGAAATGCAAGAACCCTGTTGAGTATGGAAGGATGTCTGTTCCCATGCCTCATCATCCATGCAGTTATACATGCCCATCATCCATGCATCCATGTCATGCTGCTCTAGATTAGTGTTTGTGTCACTATGCAACAGATCTCCAAGGAGCTACATCTCTATAATTTAATGATGACCCATGTTGGTGTGGTACAAATACTGTATAAAATATGACTGACCACAAGTAACTATTAGATAAATTCTTCAGTCAAGAGAGGGTGCAGCTTTTATATACCCTTGCTGACCTTTCTCTTAAGGCATAGTGTTACCAGAGTACTCGGTTAGGTAATAGTCATTTCCCTGCCTACCATGACATGGGTCACTGGACTGGGTGTCCATGTGTGCCTCTGCACGAATCCTAAGCTGCTTCTTTCAAGACCTTCATGTGCTTTAGGGAATCCCATGTTGAAGTCCTGATGTAATGGCATTTTGCTTCTCTTAAAAGGGGCAGACCTTCCTGAAAATAGAAAGAAAAGAGGAGGAGAAGTTTTTTCTTTTGACCTATGAGGGAATGTTGCATATTTACGTTGCTTTGGTGTTTGCGAAATGATGTGGAGGGGGAAGGAGCAAAATTTGGAGGTTCTCATCATTTATTGCATGTCCTTATGTCTTGTCTGGATATAAAACAATCGAGTCATTACAGATCTAAAACTCTGTCTTTGACTATAACAACAACTATCGGTTGTTGAAATGAACAGCACTAACTTTGTTTCCATACGAACAACACAAATCACCCGATTCAAGTGTCCAATATTACGATCAACAAGTTGACAAAATAACTTTCTATACTGCCAAATGACCTTAGAACCATGGCTTGAAACTCAAAAGACCACCAATTATTGCTATCTATATGAAACTCTTTCTTATTATATTTTCTTATGTGCGTTTATTGGGCTAACAGTCAACTAAACCTAACTCATGAAAGGAGTTTGACCCTCAGGTCCAAACCTCAGGAGTTTAGTTCATGTAGAACTGCTGGCTTGTTCCTGAAACAAGACTTCATTTCAGGAGGATAGAAATTGAGGAACTAATGCATAAAGGGCACGGAAAATTATCAACCAGCATAAACTTTTGATAATTTAGAACCTAACTTTACCCGAAAGAATGGAACTAATTATGTGGATTCCAAATATTATCATCAATTAGTATTTACATCTCAAATAAACTATTGTCACTGAAATTGAAAAAATGAAATGACATCTAGAACTAACACAAGCAATGACAACTCTAGTAAAAGATGCATACCGAATAAGATCTGAAGAACAACTAGTATCAGCACACATTCACATTGTTCTTTGATAAAGTAAACTAGCATTGGAAGCTTGAGGTTTAGCTTCATCCCAAAAATAAAGAGTAAGGATAAAAGTTTCTTTTGTCTGTTTAATCAAGGAATCATCCTTTGGTCACCCACAGTATGGTCAAAGGTGAGGGTAGCTAGGTGGTTCACCAGTTATGTCATGAAAATAGAGATGGTGGTAATGAAATCACACTTGCAACAAAAACATTAATCTGATATAGAGAACAGATATGGACAAAATTAAGTAAAAGAAAACGTGTAACGATAGCATTCATATACTCAATGAAGTTATCCCACTCGAACCGAATCGAGTTTAACTACTCAATGAATTAATTGATTAAGTTTTTACCTAGCCACTAAGATTTACACACAATAAGTTGATTCAAAATCCCACCAAGTATCTAATTGGAAGAAAAATGTAGAGAAAGAAAAGCTGTCAAGTACATATGGGACTTTCATGAAAATTTAATCAGTGGTAAAAACAGCCCTAAAAGAATATGTGACTATTGGTACGCGACGAAGTTTGTCATAAAATCCCTCATCAACATTTGCCAACTAGGTTCTATTTCAGGATCATAACACATGAAAATGTCTTTGTCCAATTTAATGATTAGCATACCTCCACGTACGGCTCGTAGAACAAACCGTGATCGCTGGCAAGAAGATGAGAATAATGATGCTGTTTTAAATTATGTTCCTCCTCTTGTTGAATTGTTCACCTTGAACTATTCTGTCCTGTCCATCAGAAAGCTGGCTGCAAATGTATCTTCCATGGACGAGACCAGCTGCAAAAAAACACATGTGCTGTTTTGGACAAAGTTGCAACCCAGCAGATGGTGACAACATCTTCTTTCTAGTCTAGTCATTTGGCTTGAGCTAAAAGCAAACAAGAGAAGTGCAACATGTACCTTCCAAGTTCTGTGCAGTAACATGACAACAGGGGTTTACTGGAATATTAGGCAATCATAGTGAGTTGGAGAGCAACCACCTTCTTTCTCCTCTGAACAGCTCAAATTTATTTTTTTTCTGAAAATGATTGAAACAGAGTACCAAGATTGGTGAGATGGCTGGGATAATGCCCAAACAAAGTAAAGAGACCCTACAATTAAGCATAAATTAAGTTCATCATCAATTGAGCCGTAGAGTACATGCTGGTAAGTACTTGTGAATCACACTAAATCGTCACCTGATTACAGTTCAGCGGCAAACACCACTCTTTCTCTGGCTAACACTTGCACGCACACAGAATGACCATCAACAAGAAACAGAGCACCCGCAAATAGGTCCTTCATTACGTTTATGCATCGTATATCCAACTCTTCCGTTGTTGCTTGGGAAAGTAAATGATCCATCAAGGCTAAATTTCACACAGTAAGATGGACAGTTCTCATCCGACCCATCTCAGATATATTGGCATACTTCCCTCGATCACATAATGTTCACGCAAAATTGTCGGTGATAGCTGAAACATGGAAACAGATGATCTCGATGGACGACAAGAACACTGATTGTAGACACAAACTCCTCGAAGCCAACTTGGAGTAAGCCATCGATGGCGTGAGAGGTTGCCCTCCTCGAAGACGATCACATCAGATAGAAGCACTAACTTAGAAAGAAACTAAACTTAGGGCAAGGTTTTGTGGAAACGTTGCAGTGTATATCGATGAGGCCAAAACTCTTGATTTGGACCAAACAATGATGTGAGGCCGCTTAGCCCATCAATGCCCGATCGACCGAGTGGAAGAATGTGGTTTATGATCTCAGCCCAGCAGAAGAATGGAAAACACTAGAAAATAAGATCTGTGATGAAACCAGGTCCGAACCTTTGATGGAGGGAGGAGAATCTGCTCGGAAGCCATGGCGGAAGGCAGAGACAGACAAGGAAGGGGAGATTGGCGAGGGATGCGTCAATGGCGACATCGACGATCGGTTAAGTTGGATTCAAATGAATCGGTCCCGCTTGACGTGTTTGATCGACATTTCTCGTACGTGCCATTAACCAATCGTTGGAGGATAATCACATATTAATTTGTACGTACGAGTGGGTGGAAAGATGGGTAGAAAATATAATAATGTGGGTCCACTGTTTGGTTCACGAGCCAACAGTGCAATAAAGCATCTGGTTTCGATTGTGGATCCCGCGTTTTAGCTTGGTAGGTGGGCGTACGTGGCTGATGGCAATCGAGTTAAAATAGTGGGTCAAAAACTCACGGTTTTTTATGTGCATGAAGATTGTTATATATACTCAAGCTGTGTATAGATACTGTATGTTAACAGACACGAAGATAAATTTGGGGCATTATGTGAGGAGAGCCTTCGTGATTCGTGCTACAACATAGTCATTGAAATAGTAAGTTTACAGCCGAGTTGATCTTCCAAATCTCCGCTTCAGGCCGTAGGCCCTTTTGTCACCTGCCATTCTATCTCCTCACTGCCTCTCACCGATCTAATTAGCCTCTTCTGCGCCATGGCATGAGCCGGATGCTGTCGTCTTCCTCCACCAGTCTCTACATGACAAAAACGAGTTTCTGGCACTTGTTTTGAGCTCCTGTGGCATTTTCATCGCCCCTCACTGCCTCATCTCTCTCTTGATCTCTCAAAAGTTCCCTGTCTCTAGCTCTCTCTTACTTGGATTTGGATGAATGGAGACGGCGATGGCCGTGGAGAAGCTGCTGGAGGTGGCGGAGTCGGAGGTGGTGATCGAGTTCAAGCCCGGCACCAAGTGCCGGTCCACCCTACACCTCCGCTCCCTGCACCCGAGTTCCGCCGTCGCCTTCAAGGTGCAGACATCCTCCCCTGCCAAGTTCCACGTCAACCCACCCGCCGGCGTACTCCCGCCGCACGCCTCCGCTGCCCTGCACGTCATCCTCCGCCCCCAGCCACACCCGCCGACCGCCTTCCCCCGCTCCCCCTCCGATCGATTCCTCATCAAGGCATCTCTCTCCTCCGACCGCGGCGATTCTGCCACTCCCTCCCACTCCCACGACGTGAAGCTCAAGGTCGCCTACGTGGGCCCATTCCTTCTCCGCCACGCGGCCGCCCTCGGTGACGCAGCCGCCGTCCGCCACCTTCTGCGCCGCCAGCCACACCTACTTCCTCTCCTGCCTCCCGAGGCGCCGGCTACGCCGGCGGCGGCGGCCACGCCTAAGGGCTGGACGGGTGTCCACGCGGCGGCGGCGGCCGGGGAGTGGGAGGAGCTGAGGCGGATGCTAGAGGAGGAGGAGGAGGAGGCCGCAGTCGCCGAGGTGGTGGAGGCGAGGGACGCGGAGGGGCGGACGCCGGTGATGGTGGCGGCCGGGAAAGGGCAGCTGAGGTGCGTGAGGGAGCTGGTGGAGAAGTGGGGGGCGGAGAAGGACGCGCGGAGCCGCGACGGGCGTACGGCGCTGTACCGCGCGGCGTCGAACGGAGACGCCGACACGGTGGCAGCGCTTCTGGAGATGGGCGCCGACGCCGGCATCGCCACCGCCCGAGGCCGCACACCGCTCGACGTGGCTCGGGACAAGGGACATGTAAGTCGATGGCACCGAATCCCCTCTCATCACAGCTTCATCAAATTATCCGACAGTCCATTGCTTGATTAGATATATTTCCAACATTCCACAACACAAAGAACAATTATTACTGATCATAAGCTTCATTTATGGTCTTTGAAGAGAGATCACAGGCGTGGTTTATCAACCACCTTTGATGCTTCTTTGGCTGCACGTAGTTGCAAGTTGCAACAACATGAATGCCTTCGCTAATCTCAAGGCTGCCTGCCCATGTCTATGTCGATCTATTGTATGCATGTGAAACACCCTTCATTGCCACCGTACCGTGCAAGCAAAACGGAGACGTGGAAAGACGCAGTGCTCGGGACATGAACCCGTGACCGAGCTAGCTCATCTATGTCCCACCTGCAGCGTCCTACTCTCTCGCTTACCAATACAAACCTCACTACTGTTACTGAATCTGTGGTCTGCTCTTTCACGGTGAAGATTGTTCACGAAGCACTTTTGGGATGGACACTGATGTAGCAGTGGGTTGGTGAGTGCAGCAGGAGGTGGTGGAGCTACTGGAACGCGGGGAGATGGTGTTGACGGCATCGAGGAAAGGAGACCTGCGGCGACTGGAGTGCCTGCTGAGGAAGCGCGTCGGCGTCCACGGTCGCGACCAGTACGGCCTGACTGCGCTCCACGCGGCGGCGATCAAGGGACACCGCGACGCGGTGGCGCTGCTGGCCGACTTCGGCATGGACATGGAGTGCCAAGACGTGGAGGGGCACACGCCGCTGCACCTGGCGGTGGAGGGCGGGTGCCTGGAGACCGTGGAGACGCTCATCGACATGGGCGCCAACGTCAACGCCAAGACCAACAGGGGAGCCACGCCGCTGGTCATGGCGAGGTCCATGGGCTACGAGGCCATCGCGCAGCTGCTGGCGACGAGGGGAGCCGTGTCCTCCTCCTGCATTGCCTCCTCCTCTTCCTCCTCAACTTCATGAAATTTAGATTTCAAGTCTGGTGTGATATCACTTCCTCCTGTAGGTTTCGATGCTCTCATCTGGGGTTCATGAGACGCTGCCTGCCATGAAAGAATTATTTTGTATCTCATGTTCAGAGCGCATTTTATAGTCTCAGATAGCACAACTTCAAGCACAATCTCAAAATGCAATGCATGGTCACAAAATTGTGTAATCAACAGAAATAATCAGTATGCCTAATCTAATTGTTGCTTATTGCAGAGCATGAAATTTGGAAGTAATCCATTTACCCTCATAAATTTCAACGTATTTTCTTCACTATTGCTCCTCCAATTAACATTACATCAAAACTCTTGCGGATTTTGTCGTCCACGTCATCGATGTTGCTGTGAGACCAAGGTGACTCAGCATTGACGTTTGAGCTTGCTAAACCGAACCACAATCGAACCCAGAACAATTTTACGTGGGCCGAGAGACCAGTCTGTGTTTAGATCTTATCTGGTTGAATTATTTGCAGTCTATTACTTGGCTTTCTATGTTAGTCACTTGGTAAAATCATCCGATATATATATATGTATATATATATGTATATATGTATATGTATATATATATATGTATATATGTATATGTATATATATATATGTATATATGTATATGTATATATATATATATGTATATATGTATATGTTATACATATATATGTATATATATATATGTATATGTTATACATATATATGTATATATATGCTTATGCTCAATTATTTCCACAATAATTGAAGCGACTTCCCTCCAAAGGAAAACCCTCATTATTGGGAAGGAGGAAGAATCCGAAAACTAAAAGACTAAGATCTTGCTGTAGGGATGATATGAGGCGCTGTCGGGAGATGGAGATATGAGGGCAATATGACAAAACTGTGACTGTAACTGCAGCTGGATCATGTTGCGAGCAACAGTAAGCTAAGGTGAAAGGAAGCCAAAAGTGTAGGCTGTGGAGCCTGCAGTAGAGAGGAGGATGATGATGATGATGATGAAGGTGATGTGGGTGGTCTGTGTCATGGTCGTTATCCTGAACTGCACAGAAGCTTTATGGCCATGGCTTCTTTGACCACCATAAAACGCCATCCGATTGATGACTATGTAACACCTCATGCGGTTGCTGTCATGGCAGCTGTTGCAGGTCATCACACAAGCAAGCTGTAGCAAACAGCGCCGCAGGGAAGTGGTGTTCGCCCACTTGAGGCTTCGGGAGTGGATAGGAACAGATCTGAAAGATGTACTGTGCACGAATCGTGTAGATTCGCAGTCGCAGAGAACAAAGTTTTGAGGGCGCCTTCTCCTTCAAGGTGGATGGCATATCAGCATCCACCATGGGAGAGAGAGAGTGCAGTGCAGAAATTTTGCCGGGCCCGGTCAACCCTGGGTTTCAGACGCACAGTTCCAGCTTGGGAGACCGGAAGATGCCCTGTTGGCTTGCTTGAAATGAAAGCTCTACGCTCGATCGAGGGTGATGGTTTTCAGATGGTACGTACAATTTGACAGACATGGAGGATTGGGACTTGCTGAGATTATGCATCTCTTTGAAGCTATCATAGATAGAACTGCGTTACAAGCTGATGGGGGCAGGTGAGGAGAGGTGTTGATGGCGAGCAGTAGCAAACCTAACCACTTGAGGGCAAACCTGCATGCGGAATAATGGTGTTATCTGTTCCCTCTGGGGCCGATCAAGTACACGGTGGTCGTGACGCTGCCTGCAACCATGACCGTGTGTCTTCTAAAGAGGCTATAACAGCTCATGCTCCTCTCGTACCATCAGCCTATTCCTTTGGCACGTCTCGGCGAGCGTGCAGCTCCGAATGCCCCACAGTGCAAGCTTGTGTGCGTGCAGGGGGTTGAGCAGCCCAGGCTTCTCCGGACAACCCTTTCTCTGGCCTCAACAGGACAGCACTTGGGCAGCTTCATATATATGTTTACTTCCTCTATGTTCTCACATCAAACTTTATGCTTTGCTGCATCGCGGCTATACGGCAGATGGTCGTCAGAGCTGCCCAAGGCCATATTCTCCGCTGCGGCGTCTCCAACATCTTCCCCCACCCTGCGTTGGCTTCTCCATCCTCTCAGTTTTGTGAAGGTGAACTTGGACGGCACGATCTGGTCACAGCATCAGTCCCTTCTGTAGAGCTTACCAGCTGGTACTTGGAAAGAGATGGGGCCGCAAGGCCCGATGCTATTTGTTTTCTGTGAGAATGTATACATGCACCATAGACATCAAATAAACCTCATACCACATGCTGAGCTACTGCACTCTCCTGTCTGCAAAATCTGCGAGAGTTCAACATGTGTTCAACGTAGCAGCCTGCAGCAGGCACACTGACATACTCAACACAAGCGATGAGCTTTCATGTGGTATTTAGCTTCCGAAATGCTTAAGCGACAAGAGGACAATATTAGGGTACTGCTGCTTATTATTGCTATGGTAAATTAGGGTACATCTTTCGAAGAAGCACAACTGCTGCATGCAGCAGTAAGCTTTGGAGGATTCAGTAGCTTTCCACTTTTACCACGTACTTCCTACTGTGTTCCTCTTCATGGAATGTGTTTGGATCGCAGGCATGCGGACAGATCCCACTAATTAATCTCAGTACGCCTACTAAATTGTGAGCAGGACTGATCACCTCCATCAGCTGCTCCTGGCACAACTATATAACCCCCACCTGGACAGTGACACCAGCTCTTCTTGTCCTGTAGGTGGCTAATGGAAGCTGGATAGGAAGGGGAAGGAGCGAGCCAGCCTTCAAATAACACCATTCATGTAGATGTTAGCTAATCACCCATTAAACAGAACTGAATGTCTACTTGTGAGTGTCTTCTTCCTGCGCAATCATGTGCATGATTAGGGATTTATTGCCGACTAATCGCCAGCCCCTCTTTGTCACCTTGTGGGAGTGCAATACTTCATAAGTTCGAGACACCATTAAGCATGCTGCTTCAGTCCAAATATTTCTGCTTGTATAACTTGAGACCACGGATGGTGAAAGTACATGGAGAACAAAAGGTTTAGATTTCTCACTATAAGAAGATTGATTCTTTGCTTTCTTTGAATCTGTTCGGCAAATATGCGTCATAATATGTGGAGGCATTGTCCTATGCTATTGTGCTAAAAGACTAGCATCAGTAAACACTCAAGCTTGAGCTTGATTATATTATACACTTGAGGATGAAGACTGCACAGCAGATGTTGATGCCAACTAAGAACTGAGTTTACCTGAAACTAAAGAATCCATAAAAGAAAGAACAAGTACAGCAATTAAATATCAAAGTTCAGATGGCGTCCCCAAACAATCATCAACCCTTCCGACTTCGATTCGATCAAATACTTAGGTTTGCATTACGAAGTATCTGTTTCAGCATTCTTTCAACACAATTTTCAGACAATATTGTCAAAGCTATCTATGACCTAAAAGTGGACGATCTCCATAGCTTGTGATGTACTTAGACTGCATGTGCAGATCAGCATAAAAATTCCTTTTGATCACCCATATGCTACCTAAAGAAGCACTCCATTGAAGAAGCTTCATGACAAATTAATGCTCATGGGACCTACTTGTAGACATGGGTTTGGTTGCATGACGACGTAAGTGAACGAGGGAATCGTCCTTGATGGGGTCACGCTGATAAAGGAATCACATTACAGAAAAGCTCGGTGGAGACTTGCGATTGGGAAGCTTTTATGAGGCAGCTTGGTGGAGTTTGGAGGAAGGAGAAGAAACAAACTATTCACCAGTCAATGGATGGCAGCGTCGTTGTGCTTCCCTTCTCTCAAGCCTTTAGATAAAGAAGGCCACGAGGACGATCTTTGTGCACCCTAGCTAAAGATACTGCATAATTGATTACCTGCTTCACGGTGAAGAAATGATCATTACGAGCTAAACTAGTTGATATCTTAATGATGTATATAAAATACTTTTTTTGATATGTGAATTGACAAATGAACAACACATCCTTAATGAGACGAATGATAATTTTTCCTTAGAACTACAAATCAATTCATTAATTTAGATTGTTCACGTCGTCACCAGCTTGGAAGTTCCTTGACCTAATACATAACCATGTTGTTCGAAGTGGCATGGTCTTTTCTTTTCTGATATGGTTATGAATGGAATGAAAATATATGGTGTATGTTAAAATGAGCTGCAAGGCTAGATAAGGAGATTTCTAACCTTTTTTTTTTTCTCTTGCTATTTACAATATTATTTTTTAATATTTCCAAGATACGCTTCTGTAAATAAATATAAATGTTATTTTTAGCTTATTGTTCTTCTCTATTGTCGAAGAGACATCGGAGCAATGTTAGATGGCAAAATTACATCAGAGTGATATCGAAGGATATTCTTATCCACTTGTATCCTTATCCACATGTATCAAGTTGTGGAGTTGCATTGCATGACGTCAAGAGAGTGTCGAGCAACATTAGATTTGGAGTGGCATTGAGCAATGTTGGAATGGAGTCTTCCTCTTCCTCGAGTGGCAAGAAGCATCCGATGTCACAAGATGAACTATTGGCATTGAGTGACATCGAACTATTGAGTGGCATCGACACAACTAGGGTTTTGATGAATGAAATAAAGGGTTGCTGAAAAAAAAGATAAGATTAGAAATTAAGAGACAGCAAAATTTTTTTTTTAAGAAAATATCAATAAAAAGAGAGTTATGAAAAAGAAAAAAAAAAAAAGTCAATCCGATGCTTCTAACATAATTGTCTTCATCACCCTAATGTAAGTTTCATTTGGTAAAAAAGATGTGACATCAGAGCAATATCGGATGGCGAAGTGGCATCGAGTGACATAAAACGACTTCCTTATCCACCTGTGTTGAGTTGTGGAGTAGAGTTGGACGACATCAAAGGGGCATCGAGTGACATCAAATTACGTCAACTAGTGGAGTGAAGTCAAGCGACGTTCGAGCGAAACCTTCCTCTTTGTCGAGTGGCAAGCAACATCTGATGTCACGAGATGACTTACTGGCACCAAGGGACATCGAACGATATCGGACAATGAAATGAGATCGGCATAACTAGGGTTCTGATGGATGAAATAAGGGGTTAAAAAAAAGATAAGATAAGATTGATAATTAAGAGATAGCAAAATTATATTTCATTATTGATTTTAAAGAACTACCAATAAAAGGAGAGTTGCTTATGACGTCCAAACACAAAATAAAAAGTTAGCCAACACCAAACTGGTTGTCTTCATTACTCTAATATGAGCTTCGTTCGATCAAAAAGATGTGGGAGAAATCCATAAGTATCATTGACTAACAATAGAGAAGCTAAGATGATGCCTAAACCTCTAATCCACGGATGCTTTTGTGAAAAAGATGTTGATGGGTTCTTCCGAAAAGAAAGCGGGAAAGGGAATGCGAAGGGGACAGCTGCGGACGGCGATCCATTTGCCAATTGATTCAAACCAATCAACAAGTATTCGGGCTTTTACATGGCGTAGGAATCACCAATATACGAGGCGTGTTAGTTAGTTCATATATGTCTAAGTTAATTGAAGAGAGATGGAAAATTATGTAGCGTATTAGAATAAAATCTGGAATATATCAATCAGTATGCACAGTTGAAAGCGAAGCAAAGGGATTATTTCCTTAACAGGATCCGCATTGGGATCGTCCATGGATCCAAATCAAAACGAATCGAACCCGTTAACGACGGGTCCAATTCTTATTAGACTGGGATTGAACACCAAATAAACCCACTTGTGCGACGAAATCGTGCGCATATAGACTCGCCTCACCGCCTCCTCCTTCCTACGGTAGAGAGGTCCAAAAGTGACGTCCAAAGACGGGGGGCCACCACGTGAATCACCCCGCTCCTCTTCTTGCTATCTCGTTCTCCCTTGATGTCCTTCCAAAACCACATCTCCTCTCTCTCTTCCCCGCTCCGTCGTCTTCTCTCACTTCACTCTATCTAAAGTGCAGAGCGAGAGAGAGAGAGACAGAGAGAGAGAGGGGGTGGGGAAGAGACGACGTAAGAGGAGTGGTTAGCAGCGGAAGCAGGTGCATGGACTCGGCGAGCGCAGGCCCATCCGCGGGGGTCGGGGGGGAGCGGTCGTCAAGTGGCGGCTTAGGAGATGCGGGGCCGCCGCGGGCGGCGACGACGCCGAGCAGGTACGAGTCGCAGAAGCGGCGGGACTGGAACACCTTCCTGCAGTACCTGCGGAACCACAAGCCGCCGCTGGCGCTGGCGCGCTGCAGCGGGGCTCACGTGATCGAGTTCCTGCGCTACCTGGACCAGTTCGGGAAGACCAAGGTGCACGCGCCCGGGTGCGCCTTCTACGGGCATCCCAGCCCGCCGGGGCCCTGCGCCTGCCCCCTGCGCCAGGCCTGGGGCTCCCTCGACGCCCTCATCGGCCGCCTCCGCGCCGCCTACGAGGAATCCGGCGGCACCCCCGAGACCAACCCCTTCGCCGCCCGCGCCGTTCGCATCTACCTCCGCGACGTCCGCGAGAGCCAGGCCAAGGCCCGCGGCATCCCCTACGAGAAGAAGAAGCGGAAGCGCGCGCCCCCCGCCGCCGGCCAACCCCATCCGGCAGGTGAGTCTTCCTCTTCCACTGCTCTCAGCGGCGGGAGCTGTGGTTCTGGGGCCGGTGAGGGATCTGGCCCTCCGCCCAGGGGCTCCTCTAGTTCCTGAGTTTTCGAGGCTCTCTCTCTGTCTCTCCCAGCCTCCATCTCTCTTCTATTTTTCTTGGTCGGTGTGATAAAGAGTCTCCCCACTTTGCCACTATCAGTGAGGAATGAAGGATTCAGGAAAAAGAGAAGGAAGAGATGACAACTCTTTGTGTCTCTCAAACTTGTTCGTATTGAATGTGAAGACTGTCGAGTTTAATTGGTCGCCATCTTTTTACTCCTTTTTTTTGTATTCGCTCTCGAGAGAGATAACATTCATTTGGTCCACTAGACATGGTTAGCAGATCACTGTGTTGGCGTTGGGAAGAGTCTGTAGGGGGCGTCAGTCCTCATCTGCTTTAACAAAGATTACATATATCTTTGAATAATTATTTTTCTGATGTCCATCTCTCTCTCTCTCTCTCTCTCTCTCTCTCTCTCTCTCTCTCTCTCTCTCTCTCTCTCTCTCTCTCTGAGAGGTGCAATGCGCTGATCAGCTCTGCTTCTACACTGTGTATCCTTCCTTCCCTTTCTCATCTCTTTCTTCCTCGCATTTCCATTCCCTTCATCCTCTTCAAAGAACTAATGCAGCCACCCTCAATCATGTGTGTTCTTTCAGATGTCATCACGTTCCTCGTGGATCCAATACCGGTTGTCATCATGGATCTCAAGTGCAACAAGAGCATATCTTGTTCTTTCATGGAATTGTGGATGGTTGGAGCTCTGGTCGATCACGAGAGAAATCAATGGTCCCCTACTGGTTTAAGCCAGATCCTCCCACACGTGCGTTTTCCCATCCCCCCTCACTTTCCTTAGTTTGGCAGCGATAAAAGCAGACTGTAGTAGTTCGCCTCCTCCTTCTTCTTCGTCTCTCTCTCCGTCCTGTACTTCCTCTTCTTCCTCCGCCCCCCCTCTCTCTCTCTCTCTCGGACTCATCTCTCCTTTCTGTAACTATCATTACCAGCTTAATCTTGCCTGGTCCTTTTTGACAAGTTACTCCATCTTTTTTAGTAATATCTATGATCATTGCCACCTCAGTTGTTGCTTGCATTGCAGCAACTCCTACCTTTGTCAACCATCTTCACCTTTCTTGCTTTCCGGAGCTGCTTTGATGTTACAGATCTTTCTCTTCACTTCATCCTGTGATGGCCCCTATCACAAGAACAACAGTAAGCCTCGGTGGAACCAATCTTTTAGATTGAATCCCCCGTTCTTTTCCTCTTCTTACCCCCAGAATATCATAGTCCAAACTGTGCCTCTAGTAAGGGGAAAAAAAAGCTCGATCTCCAATCTTTGTGGGGTACGCGACACTGAGTAGATTTTGTATTCTTATTCTTCAATGATGGAGTGGAGCAAGAGGAGGAACACCACTGCACGTCTAGTCTTGTCCAGACTTCGACTGCGGGTTGGAAAGGAATATATACTTTAAATAATCCTCACCCATCACCTTCTACGTATATGACGCCATTCTCATCATTAACATCCCCTAACTCTCACACCTCCATATCGGAGAGAAACTCATGACCCAATCACCCACCGGATTATTTTAGGAGATGTGAGGCAGCCGCCTCACGAGAAAAAGATCATGAGAGAGAAAGAAATGGTAGAAAGCCGCTCCTGGCTGACCTTTCTTGTAGAGCTTACCCTAAACGGAGTAAAGAAACGAATGCCGAATGCGTATTGAAGTACATATTGCCCTGCATAATCAATGTCCGATCATCTACTACTTTGGTCTTCCGAACATTCATGATGCATGAATGATTGACATGCTTTCCGATGACAGGTTGATCGGGAAAGTCTTGTATCTTGTGTCCAGGAAGGTGCTAACTAAGTTTGGTGTTCCTTATCCAGAGCTTTCCTTTGAATTCTCTTGGCTTATTATGATTCTCACTCTGATGAATCCCTTCCTTCCATTAGGGTTCACCTCCTGTCTTCCCCATGGATTGTTTGTTTCCAGGATGGTGTGGAACTCTAATGTTGCAGTGTAGCGGTTTCTTCGGAACAGAAGCAGACCTTCAACTGTTGTGGAACAGAAGCCATGATTAATAAGCTCAAACAATTCCCTAAAGCTCAATAGATCAAACATGTCCGCCGTTTTAAGAGGGTCTTTTTATGCCTACAGGAGACATATATGCTTCTTCCGTTTCTCTTCTTTACTTGATCCTACCTGCCATGAGATCTACTGAGATCTTGTAGCAGTATGTCATATGGTAAGCTATACGTATAAAATTGCTTGGAGTGGTTGGAAGTTCATCCTAGACAATGGATAGTGTGTGTGTATTCATTGCTTATAGAATAGAGATGATGTTGATGGCTAACAAGAAGGTTAGATCTAGCGAAATCTAACAGTCCTTTTCCTTACTATTATCAACTTGTCCTATATATTAAGGAACATTATTCACAGGGTTTGGCTTATTGCCCTTTTCTAGACCTTCTAATTCCCTTGACGATAAGCAGATCATTCAACATCTGCTAACCGATGACGGCAGCATTGTGTATGATCTACGGAAATTGGATCAAGACCACTCCCATATTGTTGAGAGATTCAACAGAGTCAATCTACTTCTCTCTCTCTCTCTCTCTCTACATATATATATATATATATATATATATATATATATATATATATATAGCTATCGGTAATGACTTGATGAACTGATGAACCTAAACTTTTGAATTATATTCATGCATAAACACATGTTTAACATTTATTCAGATGTAATTTGCTTCAGTAGTTTCATATTGATGAAAGATTCTGTAGAGATAGCTTGTAACCTTAGTTTTTTGGTTGTACTCAATCACTATATAACTATATATATACATATATATGTATATATATACATATATATGTATATATATACATATATATGTATATGTATGTAATACATACATACATACATACATACATACATACATACATACATACATACATACATACATACATACATACATACATACATACATACATACATACATACATACATACATACATACATACATACATACATACATACATACATACATACATACATACATACATACATACATACATACATACATACATACATACATACATACATACATACATACATACATACATACATACATACATACATACATACATACATACATACATACATACATACATACATACATACATACATACATACATACATACATACATACATACATACATACATACATACATACATACATACATACATACATACATACATACATACATACATACATACATACATACATACATACATACATACATACATACATACATACATACATACATACATACATACATACATACATACATACATACATACATACATACATACATACATACATACATACATACATACATACATACATACATACATACATACATACATACTGCATGCTGCATATCAAATGAAAAGAACTCAGTTGATTAAGAAGAACACAAACAACAGCTCTTTATGAAAGTAATTGATCTCACAATGGAAAAGAATGATAAATTGTAACTTGAAAGAATTTTAGAGCAAGCATAGTAATCTCAAGGTAGAAAAAAGGCTGAAGGACCAAGTAAGAGTCATTTAGATCATCCACAGATGTCAGACTACAAATATGAAGTTGCTGCATTTTGGGAACTGCAATCTCTCGGTCGCATGCTGTGGCAATTAATGTTGAAAGAAAGGATGAGATTAGAGCTCAATCTCTAATGTGTTGTTGATAGTTAGAAATTCAATTCATGTGTGATTTGGATCCTAATGAATGCTTGTTAGGCAAATCACTGTGTTACAAAGATGATGAAGTGGTGTGTTAAAATGAGAAAAATATGTTTTGTAGTTCATTCATGCTGTTCTTAAATTTTAGATATATGACACTCTATTTTCTTACTGACAGAAGATTTCATACTAGTCTGTGGCTTTATTCACATCATCTATTCTAATGAAGGAGATGGATTGCAAGTGTAGGAAAATAAAATAAAATTGATTTCCAGATCCTTTTATAGTGTCTGGAATATATGTAATTGTGAAACTTGTTATCTTTATAGAAAGATTTATCGAGAAGCTTTAGAAATCAAGTGTTTGATATATTTTATAGATTTAATACACACAAAACAAACCAGAAAGAGAAATGAGCAATGAGTATTTGATTTACATTGCAAATTAGAGCATATATTTGGAGGAAAGGAGGATGCACAAACACATATAATACAATGTTTAAGAGTGATTTCCAACAATGTTCTTGATATATATATATATATATATATATATATATATATATATATATATATATATATATATATATATATATATATATATATATATATTAGCACATACATAAATGGAAAGCTTCTACCTCTTCAGATTTTGATTCATGTCTCAGAAGCCATTGCAGGTATGACTCCATGATTGACTTGGGTAAAACATTCGTAGAACATTTGATTCTTGATAGCAAAATACTATTTAGATAGATGGAATCACTTCGCAACACTTTTGAGGTGGTATGGCCTCTCATCATCGGCACCGAAGTCTATGAGAGGTAAAAGACATGAACCTTGATAGGCATTTTGGTTGGTGTGATTGGATTCGGCTAAATGGTTCCCAATGAGCAGTCCAAGAATGACATGGATTTGGTGTTGGAGATTACTACTGAAAGAACTAATGTTTTCTAATGATGAGTTAAATTGCATGCCTACAGCGGTAAGATTGAAGATAGCAGCAGATGCAATTGCATAGATGCCTACCTGTTTTGTTGGAGATGGGGTGCTCAAAGAAAGAAAATATATGAGACTGTGACTGAGGAAGAGAACCAAAATCTGTGTTTTAACTTGCAATCCAATATCAAGTGTGACATGCGGTATGTCGTATCATAAGTTCACTTACAGTGCATATGGATTTAGTAGCGAATACAATATAATGTAATAACTTACAAACAAGCAAACACCTGTAAATGGATTACACAAGTAAAAAGGACTTGCGATAGCTTGCAAACAGCCAAATGCCTCTTCATCGGAAAAGGACATACATGCAGACAGCATCATTGCCAAAGATCGCACATGTCCATGCTTGATGTTTCTGAACGTAATAACCACAAGCAAATCACTCCATGTAAAAAGGCATACGCAGACAGATCATTAGGTAGCTTAATTTCTCGCTTTATTAGCTACGTTTGATCATACAAAGGCATAAAACCAAAACCTCATTCACTGTTCTCGTGCGTCCATTATCGTCTATCTGATGTCTCTGAACATGAAGAATGCATCTTCGTTTCATGCGAGGACGAGAGCAGGCAGATCGTCGGCAAACCTTCCCATCTATCTCCATGCCGCTTTATCTTCCTAAAGCTATCACCGACATATGTATCAGTGCCTTAATGCAAAGACTTCCATGGGGTTATATATATATATACTGTAGGTTACGGAGGAGGGCGGGGCATCACCATCAACGAGAAGGCCGTACCGCCACAGCAGAGGCGGAGGTGGGGGCGGGGCCGGGGAACGTGAGGTTCGGCGGGGAATCCGGGGATGCGGTCATATGCGGCTGGGCCCCGACGGCCACCCCGTTTGACTCGGTGTCCACTCGGTCTCCGACAGAGAAATCTACAACCCGGATTTGACACCTTTAACCGAGGGGCCTCATCCTGCCCTCGGCCACCATGGAAGCGAGCTTTCCCCAGTCCCACCACCGCCATGGCCGCCACACCAACCCTATCTCTGTGTACGGTTCGCCTGCATGCATAAATGCCATAACCAACAGGCTTTCTAATGGCAGCGGCGGCCTTGCTATCGTTAGGGTTATCCATGGGTGCTCCAGGGATAGACCAGAGACGCAGCTGGGGCAGAACGCCATTAGAGAGTGCTTCATGCATGGCGTTGCAGTCGACGCATTCCCTCCTATGGATGCTGTGCCATTGTGGACGGACTGTCAGTGCACAGCATAAAGCTGTGCCATCGCTATCTGGTATAGTTCTCTGATCGCAAACTTAGATCTTTTCCCTACCGTTCATCTGTCTCTATCAGGAAGCACTTCCTTTTTAAGTTAGATTGATTAGTGGAAGTCAGACGTTGCTGTGCACTTTCTTTTACGCTAACAACCATGTGAGCTTTCATATCCTTTAAAGGATATGGGACCTGACTTTAGATTTATGCCTTTTATATATATAGGCACAAATCCAACCACTGTCGGCCACTCTTTTTAATCTCAATCGGAATAAAATGATCATCCTATCTTATCGATCATCATCCTCCATCTTGTTGATGATCTTTTATTGATCATTTACATATCCGTACATAAATAACTCTAGTTAAAACAATTAAGATTGACTTGAATAATCTTTTTTATATGATCAATGACAATGGTAAAGACAACAATGAGTTTGATAGATATAAGGATAAAATAATCTTTTTTATATGATCAGTGACATTTTACGAAAAATTCTTATATATATGAATTTTTAAATAAAATATTTTTATTTTATAAAAATATCCATCATTTTTAGAATTCCTTAATAGCGCTATTGTTTTGCCTAATATTTGAAATAAGTCAGGTCACTTTATCATATTTTTTTATTTTCTTATGAACTAATCCATTGAGTGAATCAATCTAATTATAATATTTTCACACTGTAACATATATTTTCAATATTATCAAAAAATATGTAATAAAAATATTATGTTTATAATATTTTTTATATTATGTTTTCAGCAATACTAAGAAAACATTAAATATAGTATAAAAACAATATAAAAGTTAAAGTTATAAAAAAATATGAAAATATTATAATATACTATAGAAATATTATAATATTTTTTTATTAAAAATACATATAACTATATTGGTTCACTGCATTAGTGGATTCACATGAAAAATGAGAAAAATGGAAAGATGAATAAGAGTATTTGAAAGTGGGACATATATATATATATATATATATATATATATATACACACATTGAGTTCCGGCGTCAAGATTCGGGTTGGAAATGATCGACTTGGGCCATAAATGACGCTTCTTGAGTTGGCTTGCGGCGTCAAGATTCGGGTTGGACGTGATTTGTGTGGGCGTTAAATTGAGCGTCTTGCATCGATTTGGGCCTTTTTACTTCCAGGCTGTGATTACAAGAAGCCCAAATGATGAGTGTCCTCCCCATTCTTGTTCGGTGTTTCTTATGTGTCGCCCGATCCCTTAAAGCTGTCGTCGATGGCAGGCTCCCACGGACCCGACAAGGCCGCTCCTCCTTCCCGCGACGGCGGATGCACCGAGGCCAGGGCCGTGGCTCCGGTGGAAGCTTTGGGAACCTTGGTTCTTTGTTTTTTCTTCTCTTTTCCTTTTCTTTTGATCGTTCTCGTTGTTATATTTTTTCTCTTCTTCTTGATCTAGGGTTAGGGTTTATGTAGATCTAGGGGGTCAGGATACGACGGCACCGATGGATCCGACGAGGTCTCTACGCCTCCTCGCGGCGGCGAATAAAGTCGAGGCTCTGGCGGTGGTTACGGTGGAAACTAGGAATCAAGGCTCTTAGTTCTTCTACTTCCCTTTTCTTCTGACCACCCTGGTTCTTCTTTCTTTTTCATTTTCTTGATCTGGGGTTATGGTTTGTGTAGATCTAGGGGTCAGGTTCGTACGGCTTCGACGGACCTGACGAGGCCGCTCCGCCTCCCCGCAGTGGCGAATACAGCCGAGGACGGGCTGATGGTTACGGTTGAAACTAGGAATCGAGGCTCTAATTCTTCTGCTTCGTTTTCTTTTGCGCGTTCTCGTTCTTCGTTTCTCCTTTCTTGATCTAGGGTTAGGTTTTTGTACGGATCCAAGGGTCAGGTTCCTACGGTTCCGATGGACCTGATAAGGACGTTTCGCCTCCGCGCGGCGGCGAATACAGCCGACGACGGGCCGGTGGTTACCATGGAAACTCCATGAATCCTGGTTCTTGGTTCTTTTCTTTTTTTTTCCTTTTCAACGTTCTTGTCGTTCTATTTTTCCTTTTCTTGTCAAACATTTATGTTTGTGTATATCTAGGGTTTGGTTCTTGGCGCGGTCTTGATATAGGCGGTGGCGATGGATATGGGGGCGGTGAGATCTCAGTGGGGAAACAGGGGAGGTGGTAGGGGATACCGAGGTGGTGACCGCAGTGGATGAGATGGTTGGGAAGGCGATTAGCACTGCCCCACCCGAGGATGGGCAGGTGGTTACTATGGAAACTCCATGAATCCTGGTTCTTGGTTCTTTTCTTTTTTTTTTTTTTCTTTTCAACGTTCTTGTCGTTCTATTTTTCCTTTTCTTGTGAAGCATTAATGTTTGTGTATATCTAGGGTTTGGTTCTTGGCACATTCTTGATACAGGTGGTGGCGATGGATATGGGGACGGTGAGATCTCAGTGGGGAAACAGGGGAGGTGGTAGGGGATACCGAGGTGGTGACTGCAGTGGAGGAGATGGTTAGGAAGGCGATTAGCACCGCCCCACCCGAGGATGGGCTGGTGGTTACCATGGAAACTCCATGAATTCTGGTTCTTGGTTCTTTTCTTTTGTTCTTTTCAACATTCTTGTCATTCTATTAGCACTGCCCCACCCGAGGATGGGCAGGTGGTTACTATGGAAACTCCATGAATCCTGGTTCTTGGTTCTTTTCTTTTTTTTTTCTTTTCAACGTTCTTGTCATTCTATTTTTCCTTTTCTTGTCAAGCATTAATGTTTGTGTATATCTAGGGTTTGGTTCTTGGCATATTCTTGATACAGGTGGTGGCGATGGATATGGGGGCGGTGAGATCTCAGTGGGGAAACAGGGGAGGTGGTAGGGGAGATATCGAGGTGGTGACCGTAGTGGAGGAGATGGTTGGGAAGGCGATTAGCACCGCCCCACCCGAGGATGGGCCGGTGGTTACCATGGAAACTCCATGAATTCTGGTTCTTGGTTCTTTTCTTTTTGTTCTTTTCAACGTTCTTGTCATTCTATTATTCCTTTTCTTGTCAAGCATTTATGCTTGTGTATATCTAAGGTTTGGTTCTTGGCACAGCCTTGATATAGGCGGTGGCGATGGATATGGGCGCGGTGAGATCTCAGTGGGGAAACAGGGGAGGTGGTAGGGGATACAGAGGTGGTGACTGCAGTGGAGGAGATGGTTGGGAAGGCGATTAGCACTGCCCCACCCAAGGTTCTTGGAAGTTGAGGTCTAAGCACGGCCGAGGAAATCTAAATTTTTCGCAGATTGGAGTGCAACAAGTGTGGTGCATTTTGAGCCCAGTGCTGGCACTGGGAATGGTGGCGGTAGAAGTGACAGCGAGAAAGGAGTTGTTGGAACTATGGTGGTAGGAACGATGATTACGGGGGAAGAGATGCTTGATATGCTGGACAAGGTGAATCTTAAAATAATAATCAGGCGGATAAGGGCCATTATGGCCATGTTTGTTCCACCAGCTCCAGCTGCATATGGTAGTCCTGTAGGAAAATTCCCCTCCCGTTTCCTAGTCCATGTTGTGAATAGTTTTTTTTCTGTCCGCCTTCCAGTAGCTATGGTGGCCCCAGTTCTTACCCTTCTATGTATGGATCTCCTCCTCCAAACAGGTATGGAAGTGAATGTATAGTAGCCCATGGTGGACTATCGTACAGCTAGAGGGGGCATGGTGACCATTTGAACCCTAGCCATGATAGTGTTGCTCCACCTCACGGTGGAGGTTGTGCCCCTGTTTCTCCTGCTGTAGTTAAGATATATGATGACAATTGCAGAGGATTTTGTGATAATTTAAGGACTTACAGCTCAAACAGATCTTTTGTAATGGTATGCACAGGTATTAGTTATTTTCTATTTTAGTTTGCTTTGGTCTTTTTGTTCACTGAGATAAGAGTGGTTAATTAAGTCATGTAACAGGACAATGGTGCCTCTTTTTTGGAAATAAAATGTTGTTATTTTGTAGTTATACTTTTAGATTTAAAGCATCACTGATTCGTCATAAACAGAGTTGAAAATAAAAAAACCATTCTTTCCTTTTGGAGCATAGCGACGTTTAATAGAATTTGGATAGCAAATCTTCCTGTCATATCTGTTGATCAATCACATCTATGCATCTGTTTCCTCGATTATCTAACATGATGGTGGCCCTCCCTGTAAACTAGCCATTAATAATCATGATATATCTAGCATGCCTGACACTGGAGGATTTTTTGAGTACTGGATGTTGGGTATAAGCAAGAGGCAGGGTTCATGCTGATACTGATACTGATGTATTTGCATATGATATTTTCTCATACTGCGTGTCCTAGAAAATGCATCATATAGATGTGAAATGCTACGATGACAGGGCCTTGTTATCACAGCTGTCAAGTGTTTCTTGTCGAGTAAACTAGCTAGGTGATTATAGTAATTTTACAGAAGTGAAAACTCTTGATTTTATCATTCGTTTATACCAGACATGGAAATTTTGCTATTGTGGTGTTCTATGTATGAATTGTGTTGTTCACCTTGATATTTGACAAGAATGTGGGATTTGGAGAAGACTTAGCTTTCTGTTGCTTCCTGTTCATTGTTAACTTGCCGAATCTCCATATTTGAACTTATTTATGTAAAGTCATGGTGATGTTTTTGACTTTTGAATTTATTTACTTTAGAAGTTACCACACCACCACCTTTTCTGAGATATGCTTTCTTCTCACTGATAACTCTAACATATATGTGTTAGTCTATTCAATGAGAATTAATTCCTAGTTTTTGTGGTATTTCGTCAAGAAATTTATGTTTCTATGGTTGACATGGGGGCTTCTCAAGTCTTTTGTTTTCTACATGTGCATGCCTAATTGTTTTTCATCTTCGAAATCAAAAGTTTACATAATAACAACCTGGGAAATTATGTGGATCACTTAGGATCTTTGTTACTGAGATTCGATCTTGAGATGTTTGGAGTGGAATACAAAGTAACATAAATGCTTTGTATATGTTGGGATGAGAAACTTTACATTTCAGCATATTATTGAGTATAACTTTTGACTCCTTTTCTGCCCCTAGTGTTTGAGGAAGCCTGAATTAATTTTCTTTTCTTAGGTCATCAGGATCAGACAAAAACATGGTCACAAGGACCAGTGGCCATGGAACATGAAGATATATATATATATATATATATATATATATATATATATATATATATATATATATATATATATATATATATATATATTGATGCATTGGCACGAAAGGGAGATACTGTTGTGCCATATATATCCCTTGCTGCGGATTTTGCTGGGGGGCTATATATATATATATATATATATATATATATATATATATATATATATATATATATATATATATTGATGCATTGGCACGAAAGGGAGATACTGTTGTATAACTGATAGTTTTTGTTATCATTATCTTGATAATTCATCCCAACAAATTTCATTTCACAAATGGCAAGTTTCTTTTGAAGTTATGGCATGAGGAGATGCAAGATTTATCTCCACTTGCATATGGTCATGGGTACAAACCTCTTTCTTTGATCTAAATTTGTTAGACATGTAAGACATCAGTTATAGTGGCTTCATATATTAGTGTTTATTTTAATTTTGAATAATCTATGAGTAATACTTAGCTAATCATGGCTAATGGAAAGATAGTACCAAAAATATAAAAGAAAATATCACATTTTTTAATGTTAATCAATCTATATCTGTAGCATCTGTTTCTTTTCCTTTTCGCTAGATTAGACAAAAGTGTGTGTGTGTGTGTGTGTGTGTGTGTGTGTGTGTGTGTGTTTCAATTGCTTTCAAAGAGTAATCATGACGATATATGAAGGGGATTGAAATATGTTTACTCTTGCTAGGAGTAATATTTCAATCACTGCTAGGAGTAATATTTCAATCACTTTGACATGTTTACTCTTGCTAGGAGTAATATTTCAATCACTTTGACATGTTTACTCTTGCTAGGAGTAATATTTCAATCACTTTGACATGTTTACTCTTGCTAGGAGTAATATTTCAATCACTTTGACATGTTTACTCTTGCTAGGAGTAATATTTCAATCACTTTGACATGTTTACTCTTGCTAGGAGTAATATTTCAATCACTTTGACATGTTTACTCTTGCTAGGAGTAATATTTCAATCACTTTGACATGTTTACTCTTGCTAGGAGTAATATTTCAATCACTTTGACATGTTTACTCTTGCTAGGAGTAATATTTCAATCACTTTGACATGTTTACTCTTGCTAGGAGTAATATTTCAATCACTTTGACATGTTTACTCTTGCTAGGAGTAATATTTCAATCACTTTGACATGTTTACTCTTGCTAGGAGTAATATTTCAATCACTTTGACATGTTTACTCTTGCTAGGAGTACTCTTTTGAAAGTGACTGTAATATGTATACTTCTGCCTATTTTAGTGTCTAGTCAAAAGGAAGAGAAACATGATGCATTGATTGATTAACATTGCAAAATATGAGATTTTTTTAAAAAATCTTTGGTGCATGTTCGCTTTTGATTAGATTATTCAAAATTAAAATAATATTTGGATAGTATTTAAGTCTTGGCTGCTACCTTTTAATGGTCGATTCCTTTCCCATCTCCAAAGGCACCGCTTTTGATCAACATGATTTTCTTTTCTATGGGAGTGGTTGAATTTAGAACAATCAAACATACTGATAGTAAGATACTACCCTTGGTTGCTTTTTTCTTTTTTTATTCTGCTTATTGTAGTGGTATAATACACATCCCTTTTTTTTTTTATGGCCCTTGTGTCATGATTGTTGGAATTTTAGGAATCTGACATGGTGTAGTCACCTTGGTCTTGATATTGTAAATATTACCTTTAATACAAGTTCATAATTTGTCATATTCATCTGAAATATTTTGTGAAGCAAGTAAATAAATGTGTTGGTTGAATTTGACATTTATCCGATTGTTTTTATGATGTTTAATGCCAGATATGACTATGAGATGTGATCTCTTAAGTTTTTCTTAGCATTTGTTTTTATGAGTTGGTGATCTTTCACTGGGACACACAATGGGTAGGTTAATTCTTTTGACCTTGCAAGTCCACTAGAATTATCAACTTCTATGAAGGAATAGTTTAAGGAGCCTGAGAAGACCTTCATAGAGCTAAAATCGGTTTATTGATATAGCTATTAATTTCATGGAATTGTTCCAAAAAGAGCCCTGGAAAGAGAGGATATTTCCAGAAGTACTGTAACCTATAATATTGTTAAATTATAAATTTAACAAAATCATGCTTTAAGATAAAAGTATATGATTATGACTTTGCTGCATAAGAGCTCCTCTGAAGTTCTGATATGAGCCCTTGGCACAACAAAAAGGCCAATCCTTGTTGAAAATTTAATCAGGGTGTGCCAATCCTTGTTGAAAATTTAATCAGGGTGTTTAGTTTAGGAGAACCTGGCGCCTAAATGATTTACATAAGTTGGGTGCTGGTATTATTTTTTCATGTCAAAAGTTTCGACGTATGCAACATGTAAAAGATATGTATATTTGATTTGATGCAACCTGTCCGATTTGATAGACATTTTCATGTAATATCTCCAGCTGCAATATAAAAGTTAAGTGCCACTTAAGTTGTACCTGAAATGGGACCCTTAGGCAGGTTGTTCAATTCTAACATCGTGTTGGCTTTTATATAATTGTTGATGCTCAAGTTAACTGCTGCTAGTCTTGAAAATTAAAGGTGAGTTTCAGCTTCTTTAAAGTGCTGCATTTTATTTACGGTTCATGTGATGGCTGCAGTGTGATTCAAAGTTTATTTTCTAATATCTATGCGCATGCATCTGATAGACTGTTTTAAATATTTTTTCTATGAGTTGGGTTTCATGAGAACAGAATTAATCCTTCATAGGTTGCAGTTTGTATGATAACTTCGTTGTATGCTGTAATTAATTCGTAGTGTGCACTATCGCCAGAGGCACCAGTGGTCTAGTGGTAGAATAGTACCCTGCCACGGTACAGACCCGGGTTCGATTCCCGGCTGGTGCACGGGTTTTTTTTAAAAGACAATCCTTCGTACCTTCTGAAGTTAACAATTGCTGTCTTTTCATCCGTGCTTATTTATACAATTTGACCATAAACAATTACATGATTGGCAGGGTATACAATATACAACATTTTTAATAGGTTGCGGGTATAAACTGGACAACCTATTTGAAGGATTTTGTGTTCTTTCCACGGCCATGCATTCATCAACCGTTGTGTTCTCGTAAACGTGTAGAGTCCTTTGTCATGTATGCCCTGCGCCAAGTAAAAAAAATATTTCAGATAGTCCAAAGGTCCGTAGCAAATTTAAAAGTAACAGAGAGAGGGAAAAAGACATTTTTGGAGACGGCCAATATCTCAAAGCATCTCATCCAACGAGCATTGGAAGACTTTAAAAGAGTACGGTTGCAATCCTTTTAATTATTGTTGTCGCCCAGACTCATCCCTAAAGTCTTAAATGAAATGGGGACATCAAATGAGGAATTCCGCAGAGGTAGTGCAAAAATGAATAACAGTCGCATGCTAAAAAATTGAAATACAAGATTGAATAGAATTTCCAAAACCTGTCATTACTGGAAATTTTAGAGATAGTTCATTACTTATAACCCTTGCTTTATCATCCACAATTTCCAAAACCTGGTTGATCAAATAATAATATCAACATCTTAACCATAATAACCATATTCTTTATAATTGTTGAATTATAATATTCAAATAATAATATTCAACATCTCAACCATTGTTGAATTATTTACCTCTGGTCTTGAATTAAGAACTCCACTAGACATGCCCACATCAATACACCATATTCTTTCATTATATTTGCTGCATATATAAAAGTGAATTAAATTTTCCAATAGTTGAAATGTCTACTTTATTGAAAGGATGATATGTCACACCTGTTAACACCATTAAATTGTGGAGTATGGCCAACCACCATTCCCTTTGCTCCTACAGCTTCCAATGTTTCTTCCAGAATAGAGGATATCTAAGAAGAAAACAGAGCAGCAGTTCAGGAAGTTGATGATGATGATGATGATGATGATGATAATAATAATAATAATAATAATAATAATGATAATAATAATAATAATAATAATGAAAAAGATCCATAACATATCAACTGTGAATAAGATTTTTCTTAGGTCATTTTGTTTGGTAGGATGAGGTTACATGCCTGCAAAATTTGGTACTTAGCATCTGCTGAATCTCTCGAGTACAGACGATTCCAAACAATACTATCATAACCTCTGGTAGCTATGAAAGGAACTGCCGGACTATCATTACTTTCACTAAAGTCTCTCATCCAAAGTGATACTTCTTTGTTCATCCTCTCCAAACCATATGCAACTGCACAAATTTCAGTATGTTGTCACAGTTGATAAGAACAATGTTTAATCCTCTCTAGATTGTCAGAATTACAGAAGAATGCACTTTATTACAACCATATATTTTCATTTGCAAGTATATTATGACATGAAATGAAGTTCAGTGACAAGATAGCCTAGATAATGGATCTACAAATTCTGTAAATTATTACAGAAAAATTTTCAACAAGTTCTGTATCAGTACTATAAATAACTTGATCTATATCTATGCATCACAGAATATCAGGAACAGTAGTGCCAAAGAAATGTTCATAAGGATGCACAACTAAGTACAACTAAGAACAGTAATGCCATTGATGAGAGCGCACTAACACAAACCACAAGTATGAAGAATGAACCATTTGCGATTAATTCAAGTCCAAAGACAGTTCTTGTCAATAAGTACAAATAAGTGCCACATCTCCTCTGTGAACTTTCAAGGTTTCTTTATCACAGACTTCTCCTACTTGAGATCCTTTACTCTTTTCCAGCCCTTCACTTATTTCTGCATTTTTCTTTATTATAGTATCATGTCAGTTGATTCTAGCACTTGTTTTGTTGGTCCAACCTCTGTGTTTCTTGTAATAGAGTCATACATTGAAAATCTCTCTCATTTGCTGTCTCAGATTTCAATCTACAAGCACTTTGACATTGCCAGTATCTAATGCCAATCAACCTAATCTCCAATTTCAAGATTCTATCACATAATAATCATTCAAACCAAATATCCCTTTTTTTGGCGGGGTAAGATATGGGACGTGCTGAAACTCATGGCATTGAATCATGTGAGGCCAGACCAGCACAGACTGACCATGGTAATACTTTCTCATTGCATAGAATACTTAACATGGTAAACAGACTCTTACCGACTGAACAATTCCATTGATCAAATATCTCATCTAATTAATTATGGTTATTTTGCTTATATAGACCATAACGTCAAAGTAGTTGGAAGACTCAGCCATTCTGGACCATCATACAACCTTAAATATTTGGGTCAACAACTCCGGCACTTAATCCTGTCAAAGTATCATAACAAGAACATTTTGGTGTGGTATTCAGAATGCACGAGGCAAGTCACATATAATTGTATCAATGATATTGCTATTCAGAAACTCTATGAGTCTATGTTACATGCTTGTAATATGCTCGAGGCAATAATTGATGGGCTTGAAATCAAAGACTAAAATGTTTAAAGTTGATCTCACGGTTCTCACCGTCCAACGTGTCACTAATACAAGATGTTGAGGTATCACAAACCAATCAAATTGTTGATTTCCTATACAATCACAAACCCATGAGTCATCAAGTATACAAATACAAACACATACACATACAAGTTAACTTGTGAATGATACGTACATGTGCATTCTATAGATAGCAAATAAAAGTTAATGCATGAATAATGAAACTTCTACTTAATAAGCATCAATAATTATAAAACTTACCATGATGAGGAAGAAGGCCACCATGGCAAAAGATCCAGTCATCAACTTTAAGAACCACAGAATGGCGTCCCAGTTCACAAGCCAGTGGACCACCTGGCCTCAAAAGTGAAGATCTTGCAATAACAGCCTGCTGCCTCTGTCCTAATATTTTAGGAAATCTGTCAGCATAATGAAAAATTTTAGATACAAAAGAGATTTTAGCATTTGTTTGTACTGCACGCTGAAAGATCCACAAACGTAGAGATAACTTATATCAACCACATTGTCGACAAATTAAACCATATTAAAACTTTTCCATCTGAAACCTTTTAGCATGGACACAGATGTTGATTTAATACTATACACATCCAGATATCTGGATATCAACATATATCTCAAATTGTTAATTTAACCTATATCAAAGTAAGGATTGATATATTAAATTCAACTCTAGAAAAAAAACTCTCATTTGCAGGTGCTATATCCAATTCATTTAATCTTTATCATTTTCAGAATTTCAGCGTTACTTAAAGGAGAAAAATCATATGTTGGTTAATGAAAACACAAAAGTTACTTTTGAATTATGTGCATGATGCTAGACTAAATGTTTTAACACATGTTTGGAAACATGAACTAATCTTAAAGCTATTGATTCTTGGATGAAAACTTAAAACAGCACTATCCATAATGAATTACATGTAAAGTAACAAATGTGAATACCCTTCATTCGGTTCAGATGAAATATGAATCAAGCATTAATAAAGATGACCTAAAATGATTGATGGAGTTCGCTATTCCTTCTGCTGGAGATGAGAGTATGGGCACAGAACTGCCTTTGCACATAATGAGTAATATATTGGATAACTGCATACTTAGTGGTATATTACATAACTACCAAATATAGCATATCATGTGTTGAATTACTCACTTCCTTTCAGGTGTCACAATCAGAGAAAGATGCTAATTAACAATACTTTAGAGTACAAATAATAATTAGTGTACAATCTTATTTTAAGTGGTAATTGAAGTAGAAAAGGTAGATCTAACAAATTAAATGCACACACAACTCTATTCAAGCTATATATATATATACATACATACCACATTCACATGAATGTAACTTATGCATGGCTTTATGACAATTTAATTTATCTTTAATCTTTCTCTAGATTAACTATGTAGATGACCAAAGCAACTTGTCAAAACTTTAACTGTATAAAGAAAGAGAAAGCAAAGTATCCAACTAACTCATACATTGCTAAAGCAAGTGAAACATATATGCAAGTCATTTAAAATAATATTCAAGTAATTACATCCAGGAAACAGATGTGCAATATGAACACAATGCAGAAACCTTTAGAAAATTCCAACGGGTCCAATAACTCTCAGACGTCCTTTTCTTTTTCCACCATTTAGTAGCCCTGATCCAGCCAGTAAAAGCATCATCCCAGTTACCTTTGTATTCATCCAAGTAATCTAGGAAGTCTATGCACTCATCAAATGCTCCTGGATCAACATATCTGAAATCACCTTCTACATTCATGGTTTCATGATTTCCATTTACCTAGTTAGACAACAAAGAGTGGATCATCTCAAAGATCCAAGAGGTACCATACTAAGTCATAATTGTACACAGAAAATGAGTTAACACAGATAGCGTAAACTTGCTAAGAGCATTTTCTGTTATAGACTAACACATCTTAAATGTGTAATAAAGATAACAAAAACAGAAAAAGAAAAAAAGAAAAGGTAAGAAGATGCTAAATATTATAAAAATTAGATATCCACTGAAAATTTCTAAGATGTGTCCTCAGTATGCCAAAGGTCAAGGTAATGAATCGCATTCTGGAACACTGATCCATGGAACCTCAACTGTAAATAACATTCCACAGAGTTCATTAAGTAATTGGCTTACGATAATTGAACAGCTGAAATAATTATCCTTGACTACTACAAGATATACTGCTAACAATTCCACAAACTCATCCTGTAGACATTGTCCTTGGACTCTCCTCCAGAGTCCTAGATGATTGGTACTGTATTTAGGGATCCTCAACTGACTTAACCTTGTTCCAGAATAATAATCATTAGTTTTCTTATTACTAGGAGGTATCATAGTCTGAGCCAGCCATTCATCATAAATTTTAGAATAAGTGTTCATAAAACCTGAAGAAAAAATGCAGATAATGCTGTTTACAGTCCAAATTATAAAAAAACCAAAGGAGAATTTGTCTCACCAAAGAATTTTCAGTTACCAGCTATTATTGTTTCATAGACAATGGCATTTCGGCCTTCATCATTGACATAAAAGGCAGAACATTCTGGTTGATGGTTTTAAATTTGATGAACTGAAGCATGACAACCTAGATCATGTCCAGAACAAGAAACAACAATCGAATAATCAAGTGAGCAAGCCACAAAATCTAAACTCCTTTCCACTAGGACACTTTTTCACCTTAACGATAACTGTTATTAAAGATTTCTCTTTTCTATTAATTGGTTGTAGTAAGGTTTTGTTTTTGTTATACTATATGATTGGGTCAAAAAAGGTTGATCCAGCCAAGGCTTTTACCTACCAGACTAAAATATGCAATTTTGACAATTCCACCCCTAACATAAACTAATGTGATAATGCACATATCTGATGCCTGCACATCATACTTGGATTAGATTTGTGATAACACAAAAGATCTATGTCAACAGACACATTCACTTATCCCTCCCAATTTTATTGAAATACATATTTTACTGTTTGATACATGCTTCAAATATTTGTGAAAGAACATGATAAGGATTAATTATTTAGCATCTGAGATCATATAATAATAATAAACAATCTTCAGAATTTTGAATATTCACAAAAGAGAAACATCAATTTCACAAATTATTTTTCACCTGTCATCACAAATCCTTTGGCTTCTTGCAACATGGGGTAGTTGGATAGACATCTGAATCCATTTCTAAAATACATATCCATGCAACACTAAGTTATTGTTGTACCCAAAGTAGGCTTTGTGAACTTTCTTTTCTTCATATGGATTAAATAATAATTTCTTTATGATATTTGAGATAATATTTTTAATCATGGTATCAAATACTGATACCAGATCCATACTACTCCCCAGTTGGACCAGTACAGGCCCCGTAATATTTCAGGGCAGGGTCCAAACAGAAAGAGAGAGAGAGAAGATGAGAGGAGGAGGAGAAGGCTGATGAGGATTACTAGAAAGAAAGGAAGATGCGATGGTGACAAGGCAGCGGGCGGTGACAGTGAGATAGTAGGCAGTGTGGCGAGAGAGATCAAGAGAATAGCAAGAGAGAGAGAGAGAGAGAGAGAGAGAGAGAGAGAGAGAGAGAGAGAGAGAGAGAAGCATGGAAAATTAAAACCAAAGGATAGTTGTCACTATAAAAGAAATATAAAATGATATGGATATGGAACAGTAAGCTTTTCACTTTTAAAACCGAGTGGTAGGGAGCATTCCATGTACCAATTTTGGGCTGAATTGGTAAATGGCAGAGGGATCTGTCCATCCGGTTGAGAGGCCAAATCTCACAAAGCTGTCTTGCCAATAACAAAAACAAACAGTTTTACTATCCTGTGTCTAGTTGTAAAAGTTCATCTTCTATTAGCATTTACCAAATAACAATGTATTTATACATACTAATCTGTTTTATTTATATGTTTAAATTAGCATATAATATGGCAAGAGTGTCTACATACCAGAAGATACATGTATACATCATGTTTCTTTCCAAACCTAAAACTAGTTAGTGCGATTATGTATGCCATGTGCTTCTATGCTTCTGGAACCAGTAATCCTGATCAAAGAAAATGCAGGTGCAGCAACAATATGGACATTATTTAAGCAAGTCGATAAGAGCAGGTGTGAATAGAAAGAGATCCTCATATAAGTAACTATGCAATTTTCTATTGTTACGAGTTTAGGATCCTACATAACAAGATGGAAAGAATATGCTCATAATACATAATCATCAATACCTGAAAGACAGCACCGCCAGTGGACTTAGCTTGAATATCAAGTGATCTCAATAATGATAAGATAGCAATTTCATCTTCACCTCGATCAAGGATGTCTCCAAGTTGAACTAATACCTACACATAAAAAAAGAGAAAGAAACAATGCAATATTTTCTCTTGAACTTGTACAAACCAAAAACAAATCTCTAACGTGGAACAAACTCTAAAACCAATAATTCACCTTTAGATTAAAAAAATTGATGAATTATATGGGATTTTGGCTCCCAACCCCTAAAATAAGGTTTCAATCATCTGCCTGTATATAGTTTATTTGTCGACTGACCCTTTTTAAGATATGACTTGACTATCATCCCAACTGTAAGCACAAAGGAAGGCAGTCCAGATTATGCGGTTTACTCTCAAAATTTAGCATAAAGGATAACGTTGTAAGCAAAAATAATAATCATCTGCAATGGAATAAGAAATGTTGTCATATCTAAAGGAAGTGAATGTCAGCGTGAAAATTTCAGGGGTTAAAAAATAATGTGATTCAAAGGGGATAGCACACAAAGCCAAAACAAAATATCAACATTGATTTAGATATGACAATTTCTGTGACAGTTATTAGAAAATGGATATAAGTATGCAGATGGGGTTCAAATTTTTCTTTAAATAGAGTAGTATGTATGTGATATTCTTCCGATCCTCAATGCGCAAAACAACACTATGATGGGGAACAATGATAAACTTGGCATACCGTCTCTCCACCTATCCATAGATCTTGGCCATCTGAGCTCAAGACTCCAGCCATTTCAAGAGCACGTCTTGTTTTTGAAAGATCCCCATGCAAATCACCCACTGAAATGCATACATCAGTATTTGAGATACTGTGTACAGGAAATATGCAAGATATAAAAACATAAGAAACTAATTAACGCAATACAAGATCAAGAACCTGTAGACAGATAAACGGGGAAAAAAAACCTCCAATTATCATATGCAAATGAAAAGACACTATTATTAACTTTAAAAGCTTTAAAACATATATACCACAGAATACAAATGACAGAAGAAGAAACTTTTAGGACCATACACGCATAAACATTTAGAATTACTAATATGCATCCATGGCTTCTAGAATTGGCTAGAATGCACAAGAAAGTGTCATTGAGCAACAAATAAGTATTATATACAGAGCCAGCCAGTGGACTTCAATATCTACGTTGTCAACTTTCATTTGAAAGTATAACGTGCAATCTTTTTGTTCAATATTTGATAAAATTTAGAAGCAATTACGCAACAAAGGAAACATGCTACATCATAACTGCACAAATTCTTTGCGCTAGGGGGAAAATTATTCAACTGATTTTAACAAAGAAAACTCTCAAAATGAGCCTACAGATGACACAAAATCTGAATAATCCGTAAAAAGGCACAAGAGACATCCTTAAATAAATAAATAAATAAATAAATAGAACCCTACAAGATCGCATCCAAATCGTTGGAAACAGAACCCCCTTCTATCTGAGTACAAGACCATTAAGTGAACACAAACTAACTTGACTAGTTGAAAAAAACAGTTTTGAAGCATGATGCAGAAGACGAGATAAATAGATGCTAGTTACCAGCAACTATCCGACGACCTGATGCAGAGACAAAAGTCGGAGGATTTCCACTGACTGTGATCGGTCTAAGGCTACCATTAACATATGAGCAACACACTACTACCTTCCGGTACTTGAGAGGAGGAAGAGACAAGGATCCCAAAGAAACGGCAGCCATTACCTCCCTGTTTCCGTCCACTCTCGGAAGCTCGACCTCTTAAGAATTGTGTCCATCGAATTTGCACGGCCACGGCATAGAGCTCATGAGAACACATTTCCACCAAGCGTTTGAGATGAGTCGTGGTCCCGTCACGACACCGTATGCTCACCGCAAAGCCTTTCAGTACTGGCCAAACCGACCTAATAACGAGTCCGACTTGAACCCAACTAAGCGAACCGGAGGCCCAGTGAGAAAAGCAAATCATGATCCTTCCGCTTCCGAAAATAATTAGATCAATCGGGATGACGGCGACGCACGAGAAAGATCCGAACGTTCTTGGATTGACCATTGAAATCGCAAGAAAGAAATGATCGAAGAAAAACCACAAGCACGAAACGATTAAAAGATCACAAAGAGAAGAGGGTTTTAATCTAACCGAGGATTCGTACTTCCCCTCGATGAATCACGGAAAACCTCAACGAAGTTTCGCGCCATGAGATCACGCAGAAACACATTCTTGGAATGATCGAAGAGAAACCCCAAGCGAGAAGAGGGTTTTAATCTAACAGAGGATTCGCGCTTCCCCTCGATGAATCACAGAAACCTAAACGAATTTACGCGCCATGAGATCACAGGAAACAGATTCTTGAAACGATCGAAGAAGAACCACAAGCACGACACGATCAAAAGATCTCAAACGAAAGCTACCACGAACAGGGTTTTAATCGAGCAGAGGATTCGCACCTTCTCTCGTTGAATCACGGAAAACCTGAACAAAATTTTCGCGCCATGAGATCACACAGGAACAGATTCTTGAAATGATCGAGGGAAAGCCACAAGCGCATCCCGAGCAAAAGATCACAAAGAGAAGACCACAAGCGCATCCCGAGCAAAAGATCACAAAGAGAAGATACCGAGAAGAGGGTTCTAATCCAATGGAAGATTCGTACCTTCTATCAATGATTCAAGCGAAGCCCAAACAAAATTTTCGCGCCATGAGATCACAGGAAACAGATTCTTGAAACGATCGAAGAAGAACCACAAGCACGACACGATCAAAAGATCTCAAACGAAAGCTACCACGAACAGGGTTTTAATCGAGCAGAGGATTCGCACCTTCTCTCGTTGAATCACGGAAAACCTGAACAAAATTTTCGCGCCATGAGATCACACAGGAACAGATTCTTGAAATGATCGAGGGAAAGCACAAGCGCAACCCGAGCAAAAGATCACAAAGAGAAGATACCGAGAAGAGGGTTCTAATCCAATGGAAGATTCGTACCTTCTATCAATGATTCAAGCGAAGCCCAAACAAAATTTTCGCGCCATGAGATCACAGGAAACAGATTCTTGAAACGATCGAAGAAGAACCACAAGCACGACACGATCAAAAGATCTCAAACGAAAGCTACCACGAACAGGGTTTTAATCGAGCAGAGGATTCGCACCTTCTCTCGTTGAATCACGGAAAACCTGAACAAAATTTTCGCGCCATGAGATCACACAGGAACAGATTCTTGAAATGATCGAGGGAAAGCCACAAGCGCAACCCGAGCAAAAGATCACAAAGAGAAGATACCAAGAAGAGGGTTCTAATCCAATGGAAGATTCGTACCTTCTATCAATGATTCAAGCGAAGCCCAAACAAAATTTTCGCGCCATGAGGTCACTCGGAAACAGACTCCTGAAATGATCCAAGGAAACCACAACCACGACACAATCAAAAGATCTCTAACGAGAGCTACCGAGAACAGGGTTTTAATCGAGCAGCGGAATCGTACCTTCTCTCGCTGAATCACGGAAAACCTGAACAAAATTTTCGCGCTATGAGATCACACAGGAACAGATTCTTGAAGTGATCGAGGGAAAGCCACAAGCACAACCCGAGTAAAAGAACACAAAGAGAAGATACCAACAAGAGGGTTCTTAATCCAATGGAAGATTCGTACCTTCTATCAATGATTCAAGCGAAGCCCAAACAAAATTTTCGCGCCATGAGGTCACTCGGAAACAGACTCCTGAAATGATCCAAGGAAACCACAAGCACGACACGATCAAAAGATCTCTAACGAGAGCTACCGAGAACAGGGTTTTAATCGAGCAGCGGAATCGTACCTTCTCTCGCTGAATCACGGAAAACCGGAACAAAATTTTCGCGCCATGAGATCACACAGGAACAGATTCTTGAAATGATCGAGGGAAAGCCACAAGCGCAACCCGAGTAAAAGAACACAAAGAGAAGATACCAACAAGAGGGTTCTTAATCCAATGGAAGATTCGTACCTTCTATCAATGATTCAAGCGAAGCCCAAACAAAATTTTCGCGCCATGAGGTACTCGGTAACAGACTCCTGAAACGATCCAAGGAAACCACAAGCACGACACGATCAAAAGATCTCTAACGAGAGCTACCAAGAAGAGGGTTTCAAACGAATCCAATCAATCACGGAAACACAGCCCGATAAAGAGATCAAAAAGGCAAGTAGAGCGTTCATACTTCCTCTGAATGAAACGCTCCGACCGCCGTCGCTCGGATCGAAAAGGGAAGGCGTCTCCGTGGCGCAGCGAGAGGGATCGGCCAGAGCGCGAGGCGACAGGGTTCTTCGACGCTTCGCCGGCCAGAGCAGCAGTTCTTGGATCGCCGGTCTGGGTCGTGTCGTGATTGAGCGCACATCTTATAGCAAGACACCAACGATCCTACGGTTCAGCCTTTTATCTTCTCAGAGAATTCTCTGTGGGTGGGGATTTGAATCCATGAAGCCATCGGGAGGTGCGGGTCTCAATTCTTATATCCAATAACTTCGTATCCGCATTTGGATCCAACTACAACTCTAGATCCGATAAGTCCCCACAAATGTTCATCATGTCATGCATAAAGGGATTTCCGTTGCGGATCTAATGCACTTATCGGATTCCGATCCGAATTTCAATATATATACATTTCAAATCCTCTGCAGTCCATCTTTTTTGGTGTTGAAGATGAGTCATGAGAGTCAACTCCTGCACACGTATCCAAACAATTAACCTATCTTAATCGATTGGTATATATTGGAACTCTGGAACTGAATGGATGACAGAACGAGACGCGGGTGAAATCGAAAGAAGAACCATTGGGACTCTTCAAGTCACTCTGTGTTTGCCATCTCTTACTGTGTTGGTCAAAACCCAGTAGGGATAGCAATTCTTTTGGTAGAAACTAGGAGCTGGTTTGGCCTCGTTTCTGCCACTGGTAGTACAGATTGGGTTCCAAGTTTCATCGGCGTCAAAGAAAAGGGACATGGATCTGAGAGTAAACCTCGTTCTTCCCTTAAATACCCATCATCCCGTTTCCATGTGAGGAGGAGCTAATAAACTGGTTAATGATGTTGTGATATGAGGAAGGTGGACTCATCTTATCTCCATTACAAAGGAAAGGACACGTTGCAGGGCCATGCATGGATCTTGGTGGCACCAAACAGGTCTCCTGCACATCAAAGCACAAAAGATCAAATGTTGGCAGGACCTTGCATGGATCTTACTGGTACCAATCAAGTCCCGTGCACAGAAAAGCGCAGAAGACCTGAATGATTCCGATCATGCACCGGAACTCTACAGGAGATGATCTAGGTTAACCTTTTCGCACAGGGGTAGTACTCACACAGTAAGAGAGAGAGAGAGAGAGAGAAGTGGAGAGCTGAGTCACAAGCCGGAAACCTCCGAGGAGGTGCAGCCAAAGGCGCATAAATTATTTGGCGTGTCAGCTGAGAGGTCAGTCAGAGCGGAGGGAGAGAGTAGGGGGGTGGGGGAGGGGGACCCATCACTGTCCTTTAGCCATTCGAGTGACGACCTCGGTGTTGGTGAGGAGATGAGGGAGGGAGGGGGGTAATACGTACGAACAGTCAGTGGCCGGCGAGCCACGAGAACCGGGGGAGGGGAGAGACCAGAGAGAGGGTTGCCCAAGTTCCAAGGGTCAGTGGAAATGGAGCTCGCCCTCGAGGGAACAGCAACGAGCGCTGGATACGTTGCAATCTCTAACACAGAGCAACTGGAAGAAAGGAAATGGAGGAAGATGATGACCTCTTTAGGGCTCGGTGAGACCACATCGAGCTAAAAGGTCGAAATAAAGGCAGCAATTAAAGCTTGCGAAGCTAAACAATGGCATGTAAGGAATTCCACTGTATGAACCATTAATGGGCAATCACCAGAGATGATAAAGCCAGCAACTGCAACAAAACCTAACAATGCTCAGGCCTCAGGTGGAAGAAATGGGCTGGAACTTCCAAGGACTAAAAGTCAAGGAGAAAAGTTCCACCATCTTCCATGAGGCATCCATCCATCAGTCAGAGCTATCTGGAAATGATTGGTGCAGCTTAAATTTACTACCTACTCATCTACACACATCAGGAAGAGGACTGCCCGAGGAGAGGTGTGTGACTTTGTCCTGTGCCTTCTCACACATCCTCTCACCCCACCACCACTCACCCACCCATGCAGCCATTCAGCTATAAATAGACCCTCTTGGCCACTGCCTTCCTCACTCCTTGGCCTCTCTCTGCAAGCAACCCTCTCCTCTTCCTCCCTTTGTTATCATTGTCATCATCACCATCATCATCATCTTCTTCTTCTTCTTCTTCTTCTTCTTCTACCTTCTGAGTCAGAAGGTTAATGTTACCATGTTGTGGGTTCTAAAAGTATGGAACAATCTGTAAAGCTCAGGAGGGATAGCGCCATAGATGATGAGGAAGGAAGGAACTCCATGTTCTCATCCAAATGCGCTATCTATCTTGAGCTTCATGGATTCTCCCTACTACCAAAAGCGTATCTGATGGCACGGTAATATACGTATTTATGTGTATATATACATCTTCTAAATGCGGTATTTATTCTACATGAATCTTAGTAACTCCGTTCTGATGTACTGCGCTGTCCTCACTTCTTTGCGTCGACATCAGTATCATCCAAAGAAGCTTCAACATGCATAATTTTCTACTAGTTTCTTTAAGGTTAGCGCTAAAGCACGTAAGGAACTCTTCTCCATGTTTGTGTCTTATGTGATGCTCCTTAAATCTCTTCATTAAAGCATGTTTGTTTTTGCAAGGAAAAAGTTGCACAGGTAATTTCATAAACAAATGAATATAAATTGTTTTGGCTGTCTGACAAAAAAGAAGATATTATTGTATATTTCCTTCTCTAGATTTTTGGTTTTCATGTGAAATAAATCTTCCTGAGAACTTTGTTCCATCATCCAAAGGCAATGCTGAGTGAAAGAAAAAAGATGTCCTTTTGCTGTAGTAATGAGAAGAACTGAAATTACATATATTTTGAGAAGAGAAATCATATGCAAGTCAATTTTTTGACTTCTGTTATGCATGACAAATCTTGTTGACATATCACACATCAGTCATGAGAATTGCTGAAACCAGTTGTGGATGATCAAATCAAACTGTTTGATGGCACAGAGATATGTGGGCATCAGAGTCTCTTCTTTCACGTATTTGTTTGGTGAGAAAGACAGAGACTTTGGTCTCTGAAACCCACAGAAACACACACATCAACATTCATTTTTCTGCACATGCTAAAGAACAAAGGAAAAAGAAGAAAAGACTGAGCATTCTATCTCAGGTTTAAGTATATGCGTGTAGAATCGGATATGCTTGAAGTATCAGAAATCATTCAGAGTGGAAGAGCTCCAGAAGAGAGGGTTTCAATTTACAGCATCACAGAATGTGGCAGGCAGCTGACAAAAGTGCACAAAATCTCCACAGATATAGCTCCATACTAGTGCATGACTGCTCTGACAGATTGGTCAGGGTTCTTTTCTGTGCGTCAAGTATCTGCTTTAACTTTCACTACCACAACATGGATCCCAATGTTCACAGGATCACAGACCTTCAAGCTGATACCTTGCTGTTGAGCAATCACAACAACACAAACTCAAAAGCTGGCCTGTAGTACAGAGGACTGATATGTGCGGCACACCATCAGAAATAACATTTCCATTCAAGTGAAGAACCACAGGCCATGATCCATCTACTTCATATATCCACATACTTGTACACAAAAGAGATCATGTAGACTACTACTGCTACATACTCTGCCTCTCTGTATTTGGTGTGCTTGTTAGGTTGGTAGACAATGGGCGGGTCAGCCACCCGATAATACTCCGCCCGTCAACGCTCGTAGCTCAGGGAGCTCTGTGCACGAACTTTAAAGCATTCGTCTGATATTGTTGTGCCATAAGAACATGCTGATTAGAGTCGAACACATTGCGTTTAGTGTATCGATCGAACAATGGATATTTATTTCCCTGAGATGTGGCTTATGTACTGATTCTTGTACTTAACAAGTTCTTCGACCATTTCATTTTGCACCGAGTGAGCGTTGGAAGATGTAGATCAGAGGTAACCTGGAGATCCCATATCGACCACAAGAATGCTGCATTTGGTAAGCAAACAATAGCCTGACAAGGAAGAGGCGAAAACCACATTATGAACAGAGATGTATCACTGTCAACTGCTCCAAGTCTGATAATAGTATTGGGTCACTGACAGAGCGGGTTGTTAGAGAACAGATATGTCATGGACGGTGAGTCAGCATGGCTAGGTCCACGGGTCGATGGTCGAGAGCTTTCCGTTGGATGTTCTGAATGACGTGGCTTGGCCCTCGGGAAGAGGTATTGATTGACGCTGTCTAGGATCGAGAAGGTTGGTGACTCCTCGGGGCCTGGCGGGTTGTCCCCTGTACCGGATCTCTCCCCTCGGTGTCTAGTGGTCGCCTTCCTGCAAAAAGGCTCCTGCCGGGTGGTATCCGGTCGTGGCCCCTCCGATGCACAAGTTAGTAATCAGGGGAATCGGTTTTGTTCTCTTTTTCTTCTTCTCGACCGAAGGGTTTAGGTTGCCAAGATATGTCATATCACTCCCCCCCCCCCCCACTTTAAGGTGTACTGAGGGGTTCTTGACGAGCCGGGAGGCATGCCTGGTTAGGTGGAGGCTGATAGCTTGGGAATGGAATGTGGAATTGAGTCGGATTTTGAAGTTAGGGTCGTGCTCATACTCGGGCTGGGGCTTTGGTGCCGTCGGGTCACCTGTCGAGGACGACCGGGCACGCGCCAGACCTATGGGCCGAGCGATTGTGCTCGGTCTGCGATCTTGATGTCGGCGGGTCGCCTATCAAGAGCGATCTGGAGTGACCCGGGCGAGAAGCTGAAATCGGGAGCCGAGTGCCCACACTTGGGCTCGGGTGTTGGTGCCATCAGGTCGCCTGTCGAGGACGACTGAGCAAGCGCCAATACATGTGAGCCGAGCGATTGTGCTCGGTCTGCGATGTCGCCTGTCGAGGACGACTGAGCAAGCGCCAATACATGTGAGCCGAGCGATTGTGCTCGGTCTGCGATCTTGATGGCGGCGGATTGCCTGTCAGGAGCGATCTGGAGTGACCCGGGCGAGGAGCTGGAATCGAGAGTCGAGTGCCCACACTCGGGCTCGGGCGTTGGTGCCATCGGGTCGCTTGTCGAGGACGACCGGGCAAACGCCAGACCTGTGGGCCGAGCGATCTGAATTTAGTCGAGTCATCTGAATTTACTCCCTTAACCTTGGAAGCTTGCGTCAAAGGTCTTACTACGGCACCTTGGCCTTGTTGCCTTCCTCGGGCTCCTCAAAGGTTTTGGTGCCATCAGGTCGCCTGTCGAGGACGACTGAGCAAGCGCCAATACCTGTGAGCCGAGCGATTGTGCTCGGTCTGCGATCTTGATGGCGGCGGATTGTCTGTCAGGAGCGATCTGGAGTGACCCGAGCGAGGAGCTGGAATCGAGAGTCGAGTGTCCACACTTGGGCTCAGGCGTTTGTGCCATCGGGTCGCCTGGGCGTCGGTGATATACCCAAAGGGGGTATATCAAATCATTCTAATGGAGTAGAAAAAGTACAAAGTGCTTTCGTTTCTCATACATCGGCTGGATTTCTTGTCACCTCATTGTCTGACAAATCACACATCAAGAAACAACAATGAGGCTATTAATGTTACCATACAGTGTGGAGATCCAAGTTTAGCTCACTGAAACCAGAGGCAGTTTGATCTGAGAAGGAAGAAAAAGGAGAAATTGTTGTCAGTGTCAAGCTTGTTTCAGGACAGATCCTGTTTTAAGGCCTCTGCAAGCTTCAGCCATGGCAGCTGAAGCACATATTAGCAGGAAATATGAAAAGAAGAACCAATTTAAATTGTAGAAGATTGCATTGTGGTCTATTGGGGCAGCAAACCCCCAGCATACATATACATCCAAGAGCTACTGAGTCTAACAACAAGGAACGCTTTCGTACGGTCAACTCAAAGATGCATTAGGTTTCGTTACTTGGGAACAACTACTTAGCCTTCATCACTGAAAGCGGCAACTCTCTCTTGCTGCTGCTGGTAACAGCTACCACCTGCGTCCCCCCTCGAACAGCTCGTTGATTCTGGTCTCCACATCCTCGACGCTGTACTTCAGATGGCGGTCAATCTGCCTGCCGACCTCCCCGGCCTGGCGCAGCCGCGCGACAAAGTTGCGGTAGACCGGCAGCACTAGTGCCCCGATGGCCAGGCGCAGCTCTGTACGCAGCTGCTCGTCCACAACCACCCACCCGACCTGCACCTTCCAGATGTCCTCCACATAGGCGTTGAACATCCGCAGGCGCTCCCGCATCGCCTTCCCGGCCGCGGCCGACGACGACGCCGCGGCCCCGCCGATGCCGTCCATCCGCAGCACCGCCACTACTTTGGTCCACGTCGTTCGCTGGTAGTCGTTGCCCCACCGCCGCACCATCGCCATCTGCCGCCGGATCCAGTCCTCCCCCAGCAGGGCGCCGAGCTCGCTGTCCCTGGCCTTCTGGGTCATGTACCGGCCGTTGTTCATCAGGAAAATGAAGCTGAGAGGCGGCTCCGGGTAAACCTTGGATTTGGCCTCGAGGTTCGACTGCAGGACATCCATGATCCATGCGACCTGGAGGGACAAGGAGGACGAGGACGGGTGGTGGGGGTCGGGCGGTATGGTGACCCCGGTGGCATCGTCCTCCATGACTTCTTCCAGGGTCCGCCGAAAGGCGCACGCCGCTCGGAGGTAGTTCATCACATAGCGGGTGATCGGGTGGAGACCGCCACCGGGGACAGCGGCCTTCGCCGGATCCCGACGGATCAGGTTCTCGAGCTCGATAAATATCCCCCGGATCGCCGCCCCCAGGGCCCTGTGCGCGGCCGCGACCTCGGCGCGGAGGGTGGCAGAGTACTGCTCGGAGAGGAGATGATCGAGCTCGGGGAGGAGGTCATGGAGAGCCTCGTACATGTCAACGAGGCGGAAGAGGCGTTCGGGCTCGCGGGGACCGGCCGCGATAGCATCAGCGAAGCAAAGAAGACCAGCGGCCGCGGGGCGGCAGGCGGCGGCGAAGGCGAGGTCGGCGAAGGGGGCCAGGGAGGCGAAGACGCGATCACAGAGACGTCGTTCGCTGGGGACGAGGATGAGAAAGGCCATCTTGGCTGCCTTGACCCAGCGGGCGATCTCATCCTCGAGGTCGGCCCAGGGAGTGGCCTGGACCTCGTCTGCGGCGCGGGGACGGAGACCGAGCCGGGCGATGGACTCGTCGACAAAGCCGCGGCGGGACACGCCGTAGGCCTCGGCGCACTCGCGGCCGAACCCGGCGTCGACCATGCGGCGGGCGATCGCGTGGAGGTCGGCGATGGAGCCTGGGGGCAGAGCGTCGATCACGAGGTTATAGTCGTTGACGGGGGCGGCGACGGGAACATGGTCCTCGCCCTCATCAGCGCCGTCGGAGTCGGAGTCCTCGGAGGGAGGGGTGGAGATGCCACCGGCGGCGGCAAAGCCATCGGGCCGGTCGAGGATGGCGCGGAACTCCTCCTCGAGGCGGAGCATGCAGCGCTGGAGGAGGTCGTCGGTGCGGTCGAAGAGGGATTTGTCACCGGTGCCGGAAGGGGACTCGAGGTCGCGCATGGTGGCGAGGAGGTCGTCAACGGCCTCGAGGAACGCGGCGGCGTCGGCTGCATCGGACCAGATGAGGCGATCGGAGGCGACGAAGCGGGAGATCTGGCGGTCGAGGGTGCGGATGGTGCGCTCCAGGGGCGGCCGGGGGTCGTCCGCCTCCCGTCCTCCAGCCGTTGCTCCGCCACCGCCCGCGACAGCGGTACCAGCAGCAGGGGAGTCAGCGGGGCTGCGTCGGCGGGGGAGTGGGCGATCGGACGATAGCTTGTCGAGGGAGAAGCGGCCATCGAAGGCGGAGAAGACCTGGAGGATGTCCTCGGCCATGGTCTCGGTCCGTCCCAGCGTCTTGGCGATGTGGCGGACGGCCGCGATGAGCTTCTCCTCCCCGTTCTCTTCCATACGGTCGATATGTATATATCAACCTCCTCTTTCTTCTTCCCCTCCTCGTTCTTCTCCCCGTGAGATTCTACTGTCACTGGTTCGGAGTCGTGGTCATGGGCGTCGAGTGCTGTGACCTATAGGGGCGGACGGAAGTACAAGTCGATGTGAGGAGAGGATTAGGGTTTGGGGATAAACTGGAGGGAGGAAATTTGTTCGGTTTATTTGGAATTGCGAGCAAGACGCGGATTCTGAGTCACGAATCGGAGATCGATATCGGTGGATGGCAGTAGGAAGAAGAAATAACGCGGAGAGAGAGAGAGAGAGAGAGAGAGTGAGAGAGAGACATGGAGGTGGCATTCTCGCGATTAATTACTGGTCGTGCTCGGGAGATGGGAAAGCGGTACGCTACTTCCCGTGATTGGTCGCTTAAAGTGTACCTGGGATTTCGGGTAATATACGAAGGGACGACGAAGGACCGAACACTACCAACTCGGTATTGGCGAAGCTCATGTGGATCCCACGGGGACCACGATCGGAGCCAACCACAGAGCAAGTATGTCGGACACGTAGTCACCGTAGAGGACGAAGAGCGGTCGTCAAAGAGAAAGAAAGAAAAGACAAAAGCCCGCTACCCTTATAGGTATGTGTCGATCAGAGCGTAAGGCGGGACCCGCAAGGGGCCGCAAGGTCGGTCCATCATAGTAGATCAAGAAGAAGCAATCACAACCCTTCATTTCTCCGATCTGTTTTGCACTTTAGAAAACGTTTCCCTTTTATTTTCGGTTCTCTTTTTAACGGAATGGGCTGCACGATGTCGGACGGCGAAAGGAACGACGGAATGAAGAGGGATGACCCAACGGCGTGATTGACGGACTCGGTCCCGCGGTTTGACCAGTCAACCCTTCGCAAAATCTTGGACCGTTTCCTTTCTCCCCTCGTCTCATCTCATCTCATCTCTAGAAACTTCCCCCCTCCGCCTGGGCCCCATCTTAAATACAAAGGTTGTTGTACGGCTGAGTTGGACGTTACGACTCTAACGATCAAAGACGATAGTGTTGGGGTCCAGCAGGAAGGATGGCCGTTGGTTCAGCTTGGCAAGGCCAATGACACCAAGGCAACAACGTGGGCGGTCCAGATGTGAATTGCAGGTTTGATGGGTTGACGGGTTCGTGGGAAGAATAATTGATGGATATCATCAAAACATCGATCAATTGGCTATAAACCAGCAGTTATTGACCGTTCGTTTACACGAATAGTACGGCTGCAATTGAGTTACTTGATTGGATGAGAAACGTAAAGGGAACGCCGACCCTTTCAGATGATATCTATCGGATAGGAGATTTGAATTCGCACGACCCAAACCGACGGATGCTTCCGGATTCAATCTGATCAGAAGCAATTTGGTCAATTTCGACTTGACCAAAGGTAGGACAATTTGGTCAACGACTAAGTGCCTTGAACGTTTAATACTGTTTCGATCAATATATATTTGGTTTAATTAAGGCACTCATGGCTCTGAGGAAGCACTCATGGCTCCCAAAATGACTTGTACTAAAATCAAAATAAAAAATGAGTTTTTTTATTTGTTCCTTTTGATGTTTAATTTAGTCTCAGGTCTAAAGGAAAATAGTAAAAGTGGGGAAAAAATAAGGTCCCCATGCTAAAAATAATATTTTATATTTGATGAGAGAATAATGAATATTTCATAGAATCTTTTAGGAGAAGATAATTCAAAATTATCCCTTTTGACCTTTCGTTCTATATGAGAGGGGATAGCATGTAATTGTTGTCTTAGATTTTAGTTCACATATGTAAAGCAATCCAATTATAAAATTAATAAGAAAAAAATAAATGATATATTGATCAATCTAATATGATTTGAGTCTGTATGCATAGAAAAAAATTAAGTGTCACTGAGGTATTTCCAGAGGAGATCCAAAGTGAAAGTGCTCATAGCTCTGTAAGTGACATTTACAAAGATTAAGATCAAAAGGTGATTTTTTTATCTAATCCCTATGACGTTCTACGTTAGTTTGAGATCAAAATAATAATAATAAGAATAATGAAAAAAATATGGTTTCATGTTAAAAATAGTTTTTTTTATACTTTTCAATAGAAGAAAAAAATATTTCATGGGGCCTTTCAAGAGCAAATAATCCAAAACTATTATCTTTCATCTATCTAACGTTTCTTATATTATATGGCTACTAATATGGTTAAAATTATCCAAACGAGATCTTCAACTAATTTGATATAAAATAAATCTCTGAATATTTGAACATAATATGAAATATAAATTTTTTGTATTTTTCTAAAGATTTTTATTATTATAAGAATGAGAGAGAAGAAAATTCTTTTATCAAAGGCTACCGGATGGACCTGATAAATTTAGGTCGTTCATCCCATCATAGAATCGTTGATGCACGAATCACGAGGATATCCGGTTTCTCTTACAAGGGTTTTAGGGAAAGGGCGAGAGTGGGGGAGAGGTTTGTTGGAAGTGAGGGATAGCGGAAGATGCCGTGCCTCAACATCTCGACGAACGTGAGCTTGGAGAGCGTCGACACCTCCGCCGTCCTCTCTGAGACCACCAAGGCCGTCGCCAAGATCATCGGCAAACCGGAATCTGTCTGTGGACACCTTCCCTCGCCTATTTTATCCGATTCTTATTTCCTTTTCCTGTATGTCTTCCCTCTTGTCTTTTACCGTCGCAAAGAGAGCCCCTTTTTGTTTCTATATTTCCAAATTTTGAATTGTCTCGTTGGATATACGGTGAGGGGTTTCTAATATTCGGGATTGGACTTTTAGCACCGCATTTTTATGAGAAAAGATACGCTTTTTTGTAATATGAAATTAACGGGTGCTAGTAAGCTTTCTGTGATTTCACAGTCTCTGAACTGTTGGTACGTGTATTGCCCGGACAACTGTTGGTAGGTTTCTGTGATTTCGCATACGAGACCAAGAATTGGCCAGTTGTTTGGCTACAGCAAAACTGAGAGGAAGATTGAAGGATGGATAGAGAAGGGATGCCATAATTTGATAAATTCCCTCCTATCTGTTATGAATTATGTGACAAAATTTAGTGATCGAAGTTGATTGAGTTGCAATGACTTCAGAAAAGAATTCCTTTTACTTTGTTGTATTATTGTTGATTGACGGCATATTCTTATAGGAACATTTGTTGAAAGTGTAGCAATTTTTTTCTTGGTGGAATTCATGATCTTATAATCACCCTGGTGCTCATTTTTACCCAAGTATACAAGTTCTTCAGGGGACAACTTGCATATTGTATTATTACTTTTAGCTCATTCGCTGTTAGCTTATGTTGATGTTCGATCAACCAGTGAAGTAACATTGGCACTCGTTGATCCACAGATAGTTTTAAGGTTTAATTTCTTGATTTAGCACGTGTGCATTTTTGTTAAGTGATAATCCATGGCGACATAATCTTATGAGGGCTAGTATTCTTTTGGTGAGGATGAATAGCATATTACATGTTTAAATGTCTGTTTTTATGGACAAAATTTCGATACCTGTTTGATTAAATGGATTGCCAAAACAGTGATTTCTTTTAAATGTGTGTTCATGCTATAGCATATGGGACATAAAAAAATAGAGATGGAGAGAAATAAGCTGCTATCCTTCGACAGGAATGCCACTTTAGTTCCTTCAGTCCATATTTAATTGTTGCATCATTAAAATAAAAAATCTAGTACCTCTTGATTGGAAAGGAGAGACTGTTTCTTGTAAAAACTGTTAAATCATTTTATTTGCATTCATATCTTGACTGTCCTTTAATCCAGGTAGTGGAATGTTTCATTGTAGTCCACTGGAACTGGAGATTTAGTATTGACTAAAAACCGCTATAACCTTGTCTTTTCACTAGATGATCGTGGCTATATTAGAGAAATTAGATGTAAAACAAATTCCAAAAGAAATCGCTGACTTAGGTGTAAAAGAGGTGGAGAAGCCATGGGAATGATCAGAGATGGCATCGCTTTGTACCTCTGGTTCCTTCTCAATGTGCCTTCTCATATTGGCTCGTTTTTGCGCTCTATTGCTTTCTTTTAGTTTCCATGGACAAGAAATTAAGACTGGTTTCTTTGTTCTTGTGCTTATAGGAGTCCATATCTTAAATTTATCATCAGTTGACTTTGGTTAGTCGTGTAATCTTTTGTTCTTGTGAAGGACATAAGAAGCTGTTTATATTCTCTCATGAAATCTCGAGTTTCCATTTGACATTATCTACTTGACATGATTAGGTTTTCATTCGATTTTGTTGCAACAAGTTGATAGTTCCTTGTACTTGTAGGTTTGGAATATAAGATGATTAGCTAGTAGATATCGGTACTTATACCTTTGTCATGTAATATGGTTTACCTTTTTTATATAATTTTACAGCTACATTTCTGGATGTGTTTCCTGTGCCTTCATATATTTCGTTTGACCTTAATCTTATTTGCCATTTACTTACCTGGTCCAAATGCTCATATGATTGTTAACAGTATGTGATGGTCGTGCTGAAGGGATCAATACCCATTTCATTTGGCGGAACCCAGCAAGCTGCCGCTTACGGTGAATTAGTGTCCATCGGAGGACTGAATCCTGATGTGAATAAGAAATTGAGTGCTGAAATATCTACTATTTTAGAGAGTAAGCTGTCCGTCCCAAAGTCACGCTTCTTCCTGAAGTTCTACGACTCAAAGGCAAGCCACTGTTGCTTCTTTAGTGCAGCACCGTATGAGTCATTAGTAGTTCTTGGTTTTTCTCTCATCGCAGTTTTCTTGTTTGTTAGGCCAATCAAGCACAAGAACATGCTCAGTGTTTGCATGCTTTGCATCAGCAATAGGCATGTAAATAACTATTTATCGGTTCAAGTCTTTTTGTCTTCTTATCTATGAGTATATGCATTACTTGATGTGTTATTTACTAATCTGTTCTATTTATGCTCAGTATAATCTCAACATTTCGATTATTGCAGGGTTCGGACTTTGGATGGAATGGTTCTACTTTCTAAAGCTTGAATCTTATTGCCTGGAACATCAGCTTCAGTGTGTGTAGCTTATGGTTGATGTATAAACGAATGACTATATTCACATCTCATTCCAGACAATAATCACTTTCTTTTATGCTGTTTGACATTTCTTTCTAACATAGAACAAGTGATTTATTTGGTGTTCTTCATCTTCATTTGCTCTGTAGCATTGTTTTATACCCATTGTCGCAAATATCAATATAATTCAAAATATGTTGGTAGCGGGGTGTCTTTGGGACCCTTTGATTGACATGATTTGGATTCAATCTGTTGTAGCTGATTGGAATCCGATGAATTATAAAATAAATATTATAAAATTTATTAAAAAATAAATAAGTCAAATGTATTTGTGATGGTTTAAGAATAACAATTATAGTGTTTTGATCATTATAATATAAATGTTATAAAATTTATTTAATAATATTATGAATAATTATAAATTTAAAAATATTATATTATAATATAATGATAATCAAAGAGTCACGTGATGATGTCATTTATAGTATTTTAAATAATATTTATAATATATTTTTTAACTTAATAAAAACATTATTAATATTATTAAGAATATTGTAAGCAAGCTAAATTAAAATACCTTAATAGTTTAAAATTGATTAAAAATCAAACAAAAAAATTTGATGAGAAAATTTTGAGAAATACTTTATATTTTTTAATTAATTAATTTTATAAAAAAATAAATGACGAAAGTAAAATTCGAATCTAAGATCTTACGATATATATTAAAAATATTATTTAAAAAAATATCGATTAAAAATACCTAAAATATTTGTATTTTATAAGAAAATCACGATATACTGTCAAAATTTTTACCCAACACCTTTTGAATTAAAAATATTATTTAAAAATATAAAAAGAATATCGATTGGAAACACCTAACAAAAATTTTAGGTATTTTGTAAGAAAATCGTCTTTTTTTTGTTTTTTTTTACTTTAATTCGAAAACGTTGACCAGATGAAACGCGTGCCGAGTCCACCTCTTTCTCCCCACCTTCCGTTTCTTTTAGTGGAAGCAAACCATCTCGGTCAAATCCCCTATAAAATTCGCTTCCCGAACCGAAAATGATGGGAAACGAATTCTTCAGCCTCTTCTTCTCTCCTTCTCGCTTTGTTCGTACTTCCCCCCGATGATGTCTTCCGCCCCCTCCCCGCCTCCGCTCCCCATCTCCAACCCTCCCTCCGGCGCCGCCGCCGCCGCCGCCGCCGGTTCCACGGCCCCGGTCTCCACCCCGGCCTTCCGGCTCTTCCTCTCCCGCCTCTCCGACTCCGTCAGCCGCTTCCTCTCCGAACGCCGCCCCTGGTCCGAACTTGCCGACCGCTCGGCCTTCTCCCGCCCGGACACCCTCGCCGACGCCACCTCCCGGCTCCGCAAGAACCTCGCCTACTTCCGCGTCAACTACGCCGCCGTGGTGGCCGCCGTCCTCGCCCTCTCCCTGGTCACCAACCCCTTCTCCCTCCTGGTCCTCCTCGCCCTCCTCGCCGCCTGGTGCCTCCTCTACCTCTTCCGCCCTGCCGATCCGCCCCTCGTTCTCTTCGGCCGCACCTTCTCCGACCGCGAGACCCTCGGCGGCCTCGGCCTCTTCTCCGTCCTCGTCGTGTTCCTCACCTCCGTCGGATCCATCATCATCTCCGCCCTCGTGGCCGGCGCCGCCATGGTCGCCGCCCACGGGGCCTTCCGCGTCCCCGAGGATCTCTTCCTCGACGAGCAGGAGACCGGCGCCGCCACCGGGCTGTTGTCCTTTCTCGGCGGGGCTGCATCGTCCGCCGCTTCCATAGCCAGCCCCGCCGTCGTCGCTGCCCGCGTCTGATGCGCGGCATCTGAAGCTTTTCGGCTAGGATTTGCTTCATCGCCGCGTCGTCTCATACGGTGAAAGCGATCGGATGGATCATGATGCCATTTTTGGGCTATATTTGGATGCTTATAGGATCTCTTAAATGTCAGATTCTTTTGAAGAATAAATCGATCTGTATACTTCCTCAATCTAAACGTTTCGCTGCTTTGGATTCTTTTCTGCTTTCGGTGCAACAATGTTACGATAAGGTATTGGTCGATCGATGGCATTCCATTTTTGCTATGGAGATATGACTAAGATGGATGCTGAGAATAGACATTAAAGCATCAATTAGGATTCCAACTAATGCATCAAATTTCAAGCGCAAGCATAACACATATTATGAACACACACACACACACACAATGAATGTTGCATGATTCTCTTCAAGCTCACATGAATCCATGTCGATCGATCGATGTCGAACAGAAGCGGCAGCACTTGTAGCTCTTACACCTCCTTCACCATCCCAACTCTACATCGTTATTAAGCTTAGTTTCCGCAGCTATGTATCCTCCTCTATCTTGACGGATCTCTTGCGCCAACTCAACGCCTTGGCGAACCGAGGAAGCTTCAGCAGCGAGTTCACCCTGCTCACCCCATCCAGCGCCGTCCACTCCTGTTGCGATCCGCCTGCGCCCACCTCCTTCTCCGGTTCCGAGATCTCGCTTCTCGCCGTCCTAAAGCTATCCGTGAAGGAGACGTCCGACGAAACCGTGCTGTCGATCCGAATTCCGCGGGTTGGCTTGTTGGACGCAGGAAGAGGCTGCTGGAGGAAGAAGCAGACGGCGGTGCAGTCGTCGACCTTGGACGTGGGGTGCTTCGTCCGCCACGCTCGAACCGCGCGGTCCACCACTTGCTTGGCCGCGGCCGACCGCTTGTTGGCCGACGACACTATCTTGATCACCTCCTCGTTCGACAGCACGTCCCATACCTGCAGCAAAGCATCAGCGTCAGTCGCAGGCCAAGCAAGAGTCGTACGAAGGACGAACGCACGCCGTCAGTCGCGAGGACCACGAACTCGTCCTTGTCCGACAGCTTCCTGTGGGAGATCTGAGGGGTGGCGATGAGCCCGTAATCCTTGAGGCAGAAGTCGCCGAAAGCTCTGGCCATGGCGAGCCCCGGACTGTCCTCGTCAGGCAGCCATAGCCTGTGCACATCAGGTTCTTCCTCGAGAGAGAACACTCTTCCCCTGCAACTCCTAATCCTCTCTGCTTCACCTGACGAATCACACATCCCATTAAGACCAATAGAAACGCAGACGCTAATTCATTTGCTGCAGCTCACTCGGAATATTGGGTTTCTGATCCACCGTGAGTTGGACCGGAACAAGTTGGTCGTCGTCGTCTCGAGTGCAGAGGACCGCTCTGGAATCTCCCAAGTTGGCGATTATCAAGTGATCCCTCTGAGAAGACGAAGGAAGAGAGAGGTAAATGTCGGTATTGGTTACTGAATCCAGCAGCTTTACGGTGGACATCATCGATCTACCTCTTTAAGGATGGTCACAGCTGTGGCGCCGCTGCAGATGCAATCGATCCACGGGTGGTTGCTCATCTCTTTATCCAATTCCTCGAAGGCACTCACGATGGCAGCATTCCACGAGGCGAACCAGCCGTCGCCGTCGCCGCCGGTATCATCAGCCCCACCTTCGAAAGCCTTCATCCCGGACTGCATTCTCGATGGCAGGGCGTCGCGGACATGGCATGCGACCCTGTGGCCGTACGGCCCGTGTCCGTCGAAGGCGCCGCAGAAGATGGTGTCTTGGTCTCCGGCGAAGCCCTGCGGAGGTCAAAGCTACGGAAATGGTGAACGGACGAGGATGATTGCAGCATGAGATCAAGAACAGATAATTGAGGTTACTATGAAGAAACAAATCATTGAATTGGATTACTGAGATCTGCATGCATCCAAGAACAGCTGCCAAAATCACACCTCCCACAAATTCCTCTTTGACAAGCATAATTTAAGAGATGCAATGCTCCAACAATGATTGGGTGAGTTGACGATTGGCGGTTACCTCCCACAGGGTCATCGCGTCTTGGTTGACGCCTTTCCAACCCTGCTGCGTGAACATGGACGCCACGATGCACGAGCCTTTCAACCTCACGCGCGCGCCGCCGTCGCCGACACGCACGCTGTCCTCCTCGGCCGCGTAGGACGCATCGACCGGCTCCATTGCTCCGCAGGTCGGCATCCGCCCCACCTCGTCCCTGCTGCAACACCCTCCCATCTTCCCCACCTCTGCTTCCTCGGCAAGGCCAAGATGATATGATCCGCTAAGGGCGAGGGGAGGGAAGGGAAGAGAGAGAATTAATGAGGCTCCGGGTGGTAGTTTTGGTTCCTTAACTGCGAGGAGGAGGAGGAGGAGGAAGCATTAATACATGCTGTGTCTTCCAACCAGTGCATTAACCGCTCTTTCCTTCATTATCCTTGTGGTTTCTCCAGTTATATTTGATGCAATTTGTTTTGTCTGCATTAATGATCGACCGGAGATGTAGGTGACGACAACTCTTTCATGTTCTCTCTCGTCATCCAAATTAAATTGACTCGACAGAGTGGCACGTCCTGGGAGCACCAAAAGCCAGTTGGCGGATAGGGTCTGGTGACGGGCTTCTGCAACTATCGAAACGAGGCGTTTTAATGCGGATTTTGTGGCTTAGCTCATTAGATATATGGCAATCCAGAAGCCACGTGTGCACATTTATTCTATATATCGAGGGATGACATAAAAGCAAGATGTTTCGGAGGAGATAAAAGGCATTGCAAATACATGGGTCCAATAATGAGTATGTGTTTCCAATTAGAATCTATATTCTTTTCGAAAACATGTTTTATATATATATATATATATATATATATATATATATATATATATATATATATATATATATAACAAGTACAAACAGATTACCACATGACAACAAAAAGAATCCCTTCAACAAGAATTTATGGGAATCTTTAGAATTTATAGGCAAACAACATTCCCTTTGTAGAATGGTCGATTAGTAAACCGTATTGTAGGATTTACTAAACATTGCCTAATATATTCAAGCACACTGCTGAGAGAGTGAGAGAGAGAGAGAGTGAGAGAGGAGAACCCGTCACAAGTGAATCAGAAAAACAAACAAGAGAAGCGTCAAACGCATCATAAGGGCGACGACAAGTGACCATTTGAATGCCAGGCAGTCATGCTTCGGCCAACGGGATCCTGTCGCATCACTTTGACGAGCGACGGTTGATCACTTTTAGAAGAATTGCTACATGACGAAAGCCAAATGTGTAGTACCATAGGATTCTGGCGAAATCCAATCACCAGATTGCCGAAATTAGCCGATTCAACGTTCTTCCCATAAATCTCAATGTAACTGCGCGTCTTCTTGGTCTCATTTCCTTTCAAAGGCTGTGATGCATTCATTTCTCTGTTTGATCCTTTTCGTAACCACCACGTTTGATAGTTAATACATACGCCTCAACAGTTACAGGAATAAAATATTTCTTTGCCAATATACGTCCAGCGACTTCCCTGTTTCAGTCTATGTTCTGCATTCCCAAGACCACGGGTGGCGTTGATGGAAAAGTATTGTTCTCCGCCGTTAAGACGGGTTCACAGGTCGGAGGCAGTGACCAAATTTCGTTTTAATCTACATGCATTTCTTGTGAATGCTGCTTCCAAACTTCACTGGGTTCAAGTTCAACCTGGCAAGAGATGTCAATCATCATTAATCAATCCATACGTTGGTTCATGTGAAACAAAAAGTGTGCTGAAAAGGTAAAATCTTGTCCATCACCAAGTGACGGAATGCATATCTAAGTTAAATATATCATGACTGTAATTAGAAGCATTCTTGTTTGACCAGAATGTCTTGCGGCATAATTCACACCAAGATGGAACTGAAAAAAATATTATGGTCAACATGATATATATCATTCTTGAGAAGCAGAAACATGCATCCCTTCATATAATTCATCATGTGAACTGCAAATGGAGAACGAGTCACCTTTGTGGGCCTGTTTCTATGTTCAAGAAATGTGGATATTCTTTTTCTAACGAGTGCTTATATCCTTGGGTAAAACTATACAACCTACTGCATGCAAATTCAGGAAACTGGTCATATAGCATCTTGTTCGTTGGTGTCAATATAAACAAACGAGATCTATAATAATCTGAACTATGATGACAATGGATTTCTAATATTTTTTACCAACAAAATGATACCTGATTATATACCAAGGGATGATTTAAGCAGTCTCGTAGGTGACATTCGTAGCTAGAACCCATGATGTGGTTATAAATACAGATGAAAAAGCCATCAGCATTATAAAATTTTTAGAACAAACAAAACATTGCAAACCAAGGTATCTTTGAACCACAAAAGAGAGAATACCTGAAAAGGTTTGTCCCTCCACTGAAACACACACCCCCTGGCTTCTATGTGTTTGAGAAGAGGCTTTGGAACCAATGGTTTAAATGATGAATGCAGTTTCACCTTTGTTAGTCCTCCACATGCCAACAAAGCAGCTGCCAAGCCACTTGGTGTGAGTCTCCCTAAATGTAATATTGTCATATTCTGAAGACAGCTAACACTTGCAAGTGCCAAAAGCCCCACATCTGTTACCGAACAGTATGACAAATTTATCTGGAAAGCAACATGAGAATATCACATATGATCGGGTCACAATCTTACTCTCAATAGCCAAAGATAGAGAACAAACGAAGCAAGTACCTGACGCAAATTCTGGGAGAAGCAAGCAAGAAAAAGTATTCCAGCATCATTCACATGATAGCATTTCTTGATGTCGAGGTTTGTAAGCTTTTGGCACCCCACAGCGATAGCTGCAAGACCCAAAGATGAGACCTGTGGGCAACCTCGAATCTCCAGAGTATACAAATTTGAGCACTTCGATAATGATCTTAATGAATCATCAGTTATTCCCGTACAGTATGCTAGATTGATTGTCTGCAACAGAGGGAAACCACGAGCTATTGCCATAACACCAGTGTCCGTAATTCCTAGAGACCTGAAGCAATATCTCATATTAGTTGAGTGTAACCGAGACAGGTTGTAGAATCTAAAAACATAAGCCCAATCTCCAAATTGAAGTTTGCATTCTATGAAATACTGCCACTGAATTTTCATGACCTAGAAATTTGCTCACATCAAAAAGTAGTTATCTATTTCCGTTTTCTAAATAAACTTCGTCTGCTATGACTATACCACAAAGAAATAGATCACCTTTTTTGGTGACTATTAATACAGTTATCAAGATGGGACCACAGAAAAAAGAAATTGACTAACCTATACAAATCAATTTCTTGGAGCTTTGAACAACTTTTTGCAACATGAATAAGACCTTCATCCTTAATCTTCAAGCATATGCCAATTTTCAAGATACATAGCTTTTGACATCCTGAGATGGCTATCAGTCCTGCATGTAAGAACATGATGAGAAACTGAAATAACAAGCATTAATAAATTGAAATAGTTGAGACAATTATGAAAACCTTCATCATCTAAGTCATTATCGGTGAGGTCTAGTTCCTCCAAGAGATGACAATGTTGACCGATCAAACGAAGACCTTCCTTAGAGACCAGGGTGCAAGATTCCATCCTAAGACTGGCGAGGGAAGTGCACGAACTAGTAATGCTTGCCAGGGAGAAATCAGTTATATTGCGACAGCATGTGACATCTAATTTGACCAGCCCCTTGTGTTTCATCACGATAGAAGAAAGACCTTCATCTGTCACTCCTGAACACTTGCTCAGGCCCTCCCTCAGTGCGAGTTTTGCAATGGTTCCCAGTCCAGAGGTTGTGACCTCACTGCCATCTAATTTGATACACTGCAACTTGGATAGCTTTTGCAAGCTGCTAGCAAGTGAATGGGTTACCTGCATCAGTACATATATCAAAAGTATTAGTCAGGAGTTCTCAAACTTTTATTCAAATGAAAAAAAATTAGTACATGAGCAACACTCTTACCAAGCAGTTGTATGCTAGACTCATTTGGCGTAAACCAGGGGCTTTATTCAATACGGAAGAAAATGCAGCATGGCTGACATGTTGACAGTTTGACATATCAAGCACCTACATCAAAACAAAATTGGATCAATATGTAATCACGAGCAAGATTTGATGTAGCACATGTGCAATGTTAAAACATGTTTCAGGTTGCAGATGATGATTGCTATGCGGGAACTTTAGAATATGATCCTCTTAAGGAGAAAGGCATAAAAAAAATGCTCATGTAGGCATCCTAGAACTTGGGAGCAGTTGGCAAACAATAATAAAAAAACAGGGATGATGTTTAATGCAAATATCTTAGGAACATACATAAGTCTCTATATAACATGCATTTCCCCTGATAACAAACATATATCACAACAAATATTTGGTGACAAGTCTGACAATTTTTTTCAATTCCATAAAGATGATACCAATATCAGATAGCTTGTATCACCCAGTGTCAATTTATAAACATCAAAGAAGTAAGTTGCCTGACCAACAACATAATCATAAAATGGTTGTACAATTCCTGAGAATATCACCACTAAATGCATGGGACTATAAGTTACAAGGGGACGATTATTTATTTCTGAGGATGTAGAGCACAATTTCTGCATCCAGAATCAACCAAGATCATAAACACATACCTGCAGCGACTTGCACTCTTGCTTGAGAGATATAAGGCCTTCATCATCTATGCTCAGACATCCTACTAAAGCCAAATCTTCAAGGTGTGGTAATTGCAGGACAGCTGGAAGGCATTTTTTAGTTATCTGTCATGCAGAAAAAAGAAAACATGAAGGTTCATCAGAATTAGGTTTGCCAAAAGGTCACTCAAGATATGAATATGAACATGACAAAGCATGAAGATAACTTTGCTTAGAGCAGAGCAAATCTGAAGACGGAGAAATTCTGAAGCAAATGACAAGAACAGAGATGCTGTAGCTCATATACGGCCAAACAACCAGCCCTTGTGCACCCCAACCACACAAAATCTAAGAGTGGTCAAATATCAGAGACCGTCCATATTTAGGAAAGCTTGCCTCCTTTTTCCCTTTCTTTTTCTTTCTTCTTGAGTTATACATGTAGATTTGTTAAGATAGAAGGATTTTGGGAACATGAGGCAGCTGAAAATTTTTCACCTTCTTAGTAAAATCAACTGGCTCATTTCACATACAAAGCAGAGACCTCAAATTAGCTCATCTCTTAAACTTACCAGTCAGAAAAGAAGAAAATGACGGTAAATAAGGAGAAAAGATGGAGTACCGGCATGAACGAGAGATCCAAACTCCGCAGCCGCTTACATTTTACTGCCACCAAACCGACCCCCAGATCTGAAATCCCCAAGCACCATTTTAAGCAGAGCAGCCTCAGTTTCTGGCATCCGACGGCGATGCACCCGATACCCATATCCGTCACCATCTTACACCTGGCCAGCCAGAGTCTCTCGAGATTCCTCGACCGTCCGATAGCAGCAGCGGCCGCATCGCTCAGATCCGTGGCGTTGGAGAGGTTGATCTCCACCAGAGCAGCGCAGTTCACCGCGAGGTTTCCGATCCCCGCTTGTGAAAACCCCCTCGACCTGGAGAGGTCGATCGAGCGCAACGACGAACGGAGGGCGCCGCTGACGGAGGCGAGGGCGGCGTCGGTGATCCTATGGCAGAGGGAGAGGTCCAGACGCGAGGCCAGTGGGTAGCGAGCAAGGGCGGCCGGGAGAAGATCCGACCGGAGCGGCGTGACGGCCCGCCGGTGGCGGGACTCGGCAGCGTAGAACGACCTGCAGACGAGCGAGAACGACTTCTTGTCGAGCGGGTCCGATTCCAAGCGATCCAAGATCAAGAAGAGGATCTCCTCAGAAAGGGAATCAACCAGGTCGCGCCTGTCTTCCTCCGCCACCACCGCGGCAGGAATGGCGTCTCCGATCCGGAGCCGCTTTGCGGATCCGGAGTAGGAGCAAGGGCTTGGGTTGCGGGTCGTGGAGAAGAGATCGAGGGCCACGGTCGCGAAGCCATCGCGGCCGCGGATCCTCCGGAAAAGATCGCCGCTCTCCGCCATGGGAATCGGAGACAGGGGCCGCTCCACCAATCCAGATTACTACCAGGGATCGAACTCGGCGGCCAGCAATGGAGAGAAGAGGCGGAGAAGGCGAGAGGAGAACGAGGAAGACGCAGCCGCCCAAAGGAAAACGGTGGGCTTTTAAGAGGACGAAGAAGGGAGGATCGAAATTACCCAAAAGCCCCTGTGAGTGCTCGACCGGAAGAACAGTGGAGTAACGTAAATATTATCCCTTTCTGACAAAAACACCCCTAGATAGAGCTGTTGTTACGGGAAAAGACAAGCACAGGAAGAGGATATAATCGTCATAACAAGTACTCATTCCGTACAAGGAGGACGAGGCGAGAAGGGTAGAACGGAAAAGGGACAAATAATAGAGGCAGGGCGATATGGGGAAGGACTGAGTACGAACGCGTGTAATCAAATAATACAAATGAGAGGGCGACTTTGAAACCGTCCGTCCGTTCGTTGTGGTCACCTGCCAATGGTACGGTTACCCTTTTCTTTTTTCCTTCTTTCGAGTCATCCTAAGGAAATGAATATTCTTCTGATTAAAAAATAAAAATATATCGCAATTATATTTATAATAGTAGAATGAAAGCTCAGACGCTCATGCTAACACTAGTTTTATGTGAATGATGCAGCTGGAAGCAATCATCAAACGGTAAACAAGGGAGCAGCTGAGCTAACTTAATTGACATCAGAAAGAATAGAATGTATGCGAGGGGGCGGTGAGCATATGCAAGTGGACGTGGCGGTGGTGGTGGTGGTGGGGGGGGGCATAATACGCGGTGTTCGCCGTACCGGAAAGGACCTCTTCCGGAGTACTCAGCTGACGCTGATCGACATTGGTAAAGCGTCCAAGTCTATGTGCCGCTCGTCATCTTCCACTCCACCATGTCAGGCTACATCTCGGGAAGGTGCTTCCGCTCCAGCCGTCTCTCACTATGTTGTGGGTCCCATGTAGCGAGCAATATATGGTGCCGACGTGGGGGTGATGCCCACATATGGCATTTTGGCGCGCAGTTGGTTTTTTTATCGAAAAATATCTCTATTTTTGTTATTTTTAAAGTAATATTCGAATAATATTTAATAATAAAAAACTGGTTGTACCATTTCTGAAGACAAATGATGGAATTACAAATTAAAAGGAGATGATTATTTATTTCTGAGGATGAAGAGAATAATCTTTGTTAGGGGATTGCATCCAGAATCACTACTGTTGCATGACAGATAATATAATGAAGCAATTATAATATTTTAAAGAAAAGGAAATTATTGTCATTATAATGATAAGGATAAGCATGACATCTCAGGAGAAAACCTCATAGAAGCCTTCATGGACGTGCACCCATTAAATTTGTTTCATAAAATCAATTAGTTATCTTTTTATTTAAATATATTTACTTGGTTTAAAGATATTTCATAAACATCTACTCAATGAGAATTATATATATATATATAAAGAAAAAAATTAGGTTTAATTTTCATTTAAGATTATTGAAGATTCATCCTTAAGATGAAAAACTATCAATAAAAAATATCATCAAGAGGAAAAGCTTGATAATGTGTTTGGGCTGATTTTGGTGGATAAAAAGATTATTAGGATTAATTTATCCTTGAGTCCTATGATCATTATTAGATATGATGGTCTGATGTGCATGTTAGAGCATCAGCTAAATCTATATTCTACTTCCTTCAATCTCACAGGGATGGGTTGGCAATGTTTATAAAAGCTTCTTTTAGCCATCGAGATTAAAGGTTTTGATTGAAAGCTCATACATTTTGATTAGCTGAGAGATGCTTCAAACCTTGGGGCCATAATTGATTCTATCTTTCCTATACTATCTTGTGTTACTACTATTTTCTAACTGATAAGGCATATTTCGGACTGTAGCTATGTCACCACCTGCGCCCTTGCCACATCAGCACAAGGAGGGACTTTCACGCGCTAAGACAGAAGCCATGCCGAGGCACCCCTCGGTACATCCCGTCCCGGAAAGCTCGGGACCGCCCCGCTTGGCATCATTCTACGTATTCCGGGACGACGATCGTACGAAGGTATCACCTTGCCACTCGGGGATCGATCGCTACGCCAAACACGTGTACAATCGATCCTCACACAATAGTATAAAAGTCCATAACCGGCATCTGGCCAGGGGAGGCAAAAAAAGGAAAATCAATCACTAACTTGATCGTCAAGGGGCCAAAGTCGGGAACCCCCCGATGAGGGCCTTCTGTGTAGGAGCTCGGCAACCCCTGGAGGTGCGATCGCCCCGACTAAGAGACGCCTTCCCTGAAGACAATGGTAGCATCCCGATCGAGAAACGCCAGCTCAACTAACGATGCCAGTGACCCAACCGAGAGCCGCTTTCTCTCAAAGGACATCAGCATCTCGACTTACGGATGTGATCAACCTCAACGTCTCGCACCACCAATCGTGAACTTCCGACATCGACCTATGGACCAAGGCGTGCTGACACATTAGCCACGGTGCATCAGTTCATCAACATTTTGGCACTAGAAGGAGGGCCGATGTCGCAGAAGCACCCCGCAGGAGTTCCCCCCGAGGGAGAACCACCCACTGATCACCCCCCTTTCGGACTCGGAGATCAGCCCCTCCCTGTCCTTAAGGACGGGGGCATCCTGGCCCCGACGTCGGATCGCGTGCTTGTTTCATGATTCAGGACTTTCTCCCCCTGGATATACCGCAGGACCCTTGGTCGTTTTGCCCGAGGCGTTCCTCGGCTTGGCCAAGCAAGTACAAACCTTGGTAGGAATGATGCAAACAATTGTACCGCTCATCCCGCAAATCGTGCAGTTAGCAGCTCCCCCGACTGACCCGACACAGTTGAGGCTGAACAAGGAACAAGTTGGGATAGGAGAAGCTCGAGAGCAGACGACAAACCTAAGAAGCCTCCTCGAGCATAGCGCGCTTGCACCTTGCCGAGTCGCTCTACCCCTCCCCGAGCCCGATACCTTATCATTAGACTTAGCAGATGACTCATTCAAGGTCCAGCTGTCCTTGGTCAACTGACACCTAGACGAGTTCTAGTGCGAATTCCAGAAGTCGCACGACAAGACGTGCGAAGGCAGCTCGGGTGGATCCCCATTTGCTTAGGAAATCCAGGACAAGTCTGTGCGGCTCAACTTCAGGCTCCTAGCATTGGAAACGTATGACGGTGGTTCCGACCCCACAGAACATATCGCCGCGTTTCGGGCTCAAATGGCCCTTTATGGCACCTCCGAAGCCCTGATGTGTCGGGCGTTCTCGACTACCTTCGGAGGATCGACACAGGCATAGTTCAATCGATTATGCCCATCCTTGTCTCTTCCTTCGACTAGCTCATGAGGGAGTTTGAGCAAAACTTCCTGGCTAGCGTGGGACCCAGACCTTCCATGGCCACCTTGCTCGTGTTATCCTAATGTGAAGACAAATCACTCTCTTAATTCGTGGTGTACTTTGTCGCTAAAATTTGGGGGTTCCCGGACGCTCATCCTGTTGAATCTCATATTTTGATGATAAGTCAATTGTAATTTGTTTGATTTAATCTATATGTTGAGTAAAGTGTGCAGGATTAACTATAATAGCAGTAAGACATAAAAGCAGGTGTTGTGCCGGAGTCAAGATTGAGATCTCATTAGGAGTTCGAGAGTTCGATGGAAGTCCAGACGCTCATTGGAAGTTCTGCCAAGAAGTCTAGGAGCTTGCCAAAGAAGCTCGTCGGAACTTGCCAAGAAGATCGTCGTAAAGTCCAAGAGATTACCGGGAGTCCGTCGGAACATTGTCGAGAGTTCATCGGATGTTCGCCGGAAGTATGTTGGAAGCTCACTGGAAGAGTAATTGACGCACCGGAACAAGAAGCATTGTAATTATGTCTTAATTATCGTAGTTAGAGCGTAAATTAAGTTAAGATTGAGAGGTAATCTCACTAACTTAATTAGGGGCCAATTGGACCCTTAACAGGATTGAATTGGGCCGAATTGAGCACCCAATTCAGCCTCTAAAATCATGGCTAGTGGTGGCACCGCCTGGACAGTAGTGCCCTAAGATATCTGGGCAATGGTATCGCCAGTTCCCAAATTCCGGAGATGTGACACTTTTTAGCTCCAATTTTGAAGCCATTGGTGCTTATAAAAACCCAACCTTTTCTGCATGAAAGGGCACGAAAGTGTTGAGATAATCTTGAGTTATTGGGGTGTAAAAGTCTTGTAAACAAGTGCTAAAATCCACCTCCTCCCTTTTTAAGCTTTGAGATCATTCAAGAGAAGTGTGAGACTTGTAAGGGTTCTCTCCTAAACCAATGAAAAGGAGAAAGCGCTGTAAAAGAGGTGGTTGGTTTTCACCTATTGAAGGAAGGACTTTAGTGGACGCCGGAGACCTCGTCGTCGGAGGAATCCGAAAGTGGATGTAGGTCACGTTGATCGAACCACTCTAAATCCTGGTTTGCTTTTCATTTGAGTAATTTACATTGCTACAAATCTCCTTAATCTTCTCTTTTACTTTTTACGAAAGCTTTCAAGTTCAACTTCTGTCCGAAACATATTGAATCAAAACCATTTTCGTTGGAATTGGTTTTAAACGAAACGAACGATTTTCTGAAATCGCAAAAGTTTTCCGCTGCACTAATTCACCCCCCCTCTTAGTGCTACTCTTGATCCTAACACATCCATCTTTGGTCATGTAGGCATTTTTTATGGGCCTGAGACCCTCGAGGTTCTTCTGGTCGTTAATTGAGAAGCCGCCTGCAACCATCCCCGAGATACTCCAATGCGCCAACCAGTACATTGTCGCCCAAGATTTAATGGCAGGGAGACGCCAGGATAGCAAGAGGCCGAGGATGGAATAGGCCCGAGGAACAACTTCGGCACCACCAGTGCAACCCCGTAAGAGGCCTGACCGACCCAAGCAGCTACTCCCGAGGCCCCAGCCTCTGCCTCTGAACACTTCTCATACCGAGATCTTTCTCCAGATCAGGGAGAAAGGCCTCTTGCGATAACCCAACCCATTGAAGGCTACTCACAAGGACTGATTTAAATATTGCAGGTTCCACCGGGATTACGACCATGATACAGAAGACTGTCATGACCTCTGAAATCAGATTGAAGAGTTGATCTGGAGAGGTCACCTCGGGTGCTACCTTAAGGAATCGAGAGAAGCATCTTCGCGTCCCAAGGGTCCTGTCAAGAAATAAATCGACGTCATCACAGGTGGACCGGTAGCTGGTGGCAGTAGCTCAACGACAAGGAAGGACTACGCCCGCAGCGTGGTAAAGAAGCACCCAGACCCAAGTTTGAGCTCGAAATCACCTTCGAAACTAAAGAGGTCGAACGCTCCCACCACGATGACACTTTGGAGATCTCCATCCGGATCGCTAATGCTCGGGTAAAAAGAGTGATGGTCGACACTGGGAGCTCTATCGACGTGTTGTATCTCGACGCCTTCAAAAAGCTTGGCCTAACCAATTAAGACCTCACCCCCATAGCGTCGACGCTCACCGAATTCACTCGGGATTCCATCTCCTTGCTTGGGACCACCATCCTCCCTGTTACCATCGAGGAAGAACAGAGGGCCAGGATGACAACGACTACCTTCATGGTAGTCGACCTTCCCTCGGCCGCCTGACACTCAACAAACTGAAAGTGGTGGTTTCCACTTACCACCGGGCCATCAAATTTCTGACTTCAGCAGGGGTTGGGGTATCCCGAAGTGATCATAAAGAATCAAGGTAATGTTACCTTATAGTGGTCACTCTTCTGGAGAAGTCACGACCCCAACAAGCCTCGGATCCCCGTGAAGAAGCCAGGATACTAACACACCTAGAGCCGCCTGAACAACTCGCCGAGGTACTCTTGAAGAGGGACCGACCCGACATGACCGTGAAAGTTGGGACAACACTCCCTGAAGCAAAATAGCTCCAGCTCATCGATTTCCTAAAGAGAAATGTTGATGTGTTCACATGGTCCTCAAAAGATATGCTCGTAATCGACCCAGGGGTGACCTAGAACCACCTCAACATCCACCCAGAGGCCCGATCGGTAAAACAAAAGTCGAGGAAGTTCGCCCCCGACCGACAAAAGGCAATCAACGATGAGGTCGACCACCTTAGAGAGGTCGGATTCATAACCGAGGTGAAATACCCTCGGTGGTTGTCGAATGTAGTTCTCGTTAAGAAACATAGTGGAAGTTGGAGGATGTGTTGATTACACCGATCTCAACCGAGCGTGTCCCAAAGATTGCTATCCACTCTTGAGGATAGATTAGCTAGTTGATGCCACCATAGGCTATGAACTTCTCACGTTCATGGATGTGTTCTCGGGCTATAACCAGATCTGGATGGCACCACAAGACCAAGAGAACACTGCCTTCATTACCAACAGGGGAGTGTATTATTATAAAATGATGCCCTTCGGCCTGAAAAATGTTGAGGCAACTTATCAGAGAATGGTCGATGAGCTATTCAAGCAACAACTCAAGAGGAACATGGAGGTGTACGTAGACAACATAATCGTAAAAAGCAAGTCGGCAAGCACACATCTGGTCGACCTAACCGAGATATTTCGGACCCTCAAGTGGTTCAACATGTGCTTGAATCCCTCGAAGTGTGTCTTCGGAGTTAGTTCGAGAAAGTTCCTCAGGTTCGTCATCCACCAGAGAGGAATATATGCAAACTCGAAAAAAAGTTCGGGCCATAACAAAAATGCAGCCTCCCCGCTCAATCAAGGAAGTGCAGTACCTCACTGGAAAACTGGCAGCGCTCAGTAGGTTCGTGTCGCGTTTAGGCAACAAGTGTCTCCCCTTCTTCCGAGCTCTTCGATAGGCCAACAGCTTCGCGGCCTCGACATAAGCGGTCAGCTCGGTGATAATCCAAGAGGCGTCATCATCACAGCAACCCATCTATTACATCAGTCACGTTCTCATCGGACCCGAGATGTGGTACCTCCCAATCGAGAAGTTGGTCCTTGCACTAATGAAGATGACCCAAAAGCTGCGACCATACTTCCAAGCCCACATAGTCAAGGTGATAACCAACCAACCCTTGCGGCAAATCCTCTCGAAGTTCAATGCATCAGGTCAGATGCTGCGGTGGTCAGTTGAGCTATGTGAGTTCGACATCCAAGACGCCCCCAGGACGGCCATAAAAGCCTAGGTATTGGCCGACTTCATCTCTGAACTAACCCTCGAGGATCATGCCATTGGATAGGGACATAGTGAGCGCACGTGGAACCTGTATGTGGACGGTTCGGTGACCGCCAAGGGAGTAGGGGCCGGACTCATCCTTAGGAGCCCGACCGGAGAAACCTATGAATGGTCGCTTCAACTACGATTCAGGGCCACCAACAACGAAGCTGAGTACAAGGCATTACTCCACGGACTGCGCCTCACCTTGAAAATGCATGTGGGTAGCCTTGAGGCCTTTAGCGACTCTCAACTGGTGGCGGGACATGTCAACGGGAGCTACGAATCCCGTGATCCAACCATGGCGTTGTACTTGGCAAAAGTAAGATGGCTCGCTCGCCGCTTCGACCGCCTCTCGATTACAAGGATACCTTATGCATGGAACATGCAAGCTGATGCCTTGGCTAGGTTGGCCTCCTCGCAGCTTGTGATGAGCCCCATCAACTGAATCCCTCATGGCCCCGACAGTACCGACCCGTGATGTCATTGGGACCGAGGTCTCGCCAAACTTGATAGAGGAAATCCTTCGCTTTAAGAGGGATGGAACACAACCCGACGACCCGATGGTCACGCGATGATTGAGATGAACCAAAGCTTGGTACTGCGAGACTGACACCGAAGAACCTTCTTGCAACCCCTCCTACGTTGTCTCTTGCCGCTTGAGGCCGACACAGTTCTTGCAAGTTCCATAAGGGAATCTATGGGGAGCACAGCGATGGCTGGACATTATCCTTCAAGATCCTCAGACATGGATACTATTGGCTGATCATGCGTCGCGACGCCCAATAATACATGCAGTAGTGCCAACAATGCCAAAGGCATGCCCATTTACAACACCAACCTGCAGTCCCTCTCACCCCGATAGATGCGGTGTGGCCCTTCGCCCAATGAGGGCTTGACCTCCTCGGGCCCTTTCCTCCAACTTCGGGACACCTTGATTACTTCACCAAGTGGGTCGAAGCCGAACCTCTAGCATCAATCACGGAAAGACAAGTTCAAGGCTTCACATGGAGGAATATCATCACTCGGTTCGGGATCCCAAAGGTCATCATCACCGATAATAGAACTCAGTTCAACAACGCTAAGTAGCCAACGGCCAGATCAAAGTGATGAATTGGGCAATCCTCAAAGGCCTCAAGAAAAGGGTCTCGGGCACGCTCGGGGCCTAGGTGGACGAACTCCCTAGCATCCTGTGGGTGCTACGAATGACCCCCAAGTCCGACTCGGGGGAATCCCCATTGAGCCTGGCGTTCAGAACCAATGCAGTACTCCCGCCCGAAATGATATTCCCAACTCGGTGCATGGACACCTTCGAAGAAGGCAACTCCGAGGAAGGCCTCAGGGCTGGGCTCGACTTACTTGAAGAAAGGAGGGCCGAGGCGCACCTGCGCACCCTGGCATATAAAAAGTTCGCTCGCAACCGATCAAGGCCAGAGACCTCATCCTCCAAAAGACCAAAGTAAGCGACCCAACCTGAGCAAGAGGAAAGCTTGCACTAAACTGGGAAGGTCCCTACTAAGTCCATGACGTGATCCGAGAAGGAACTTATCGCCTCGAAACCATGGAAGGAAAACCTCTACCAAGAACGTGGAACACTACAAATCTAAAAATGTTCTATCCATAGACATGTTAGTACGACAAACACATAAACATGCTTTCCATAACTCAAAATGCATATACATTATGCTTAGTCCAAGTGTTACAATTCGAGAACCCGACTCGACCAAGAGACAAAAAATTAGATTACTAAAATACCCCTCAATTCTGGGGACCCTCTAAGCTGTCGTCGAAAGGGACCTCGTCCGGCATCCTGACACTCTGGTCCTCGGGAAGATCGGCGAAGGAATCCGTCTCCACCTCCAGGTGGGGACACTTCGTCCGAACGCGAGCAAGGGCGACTTGGTACCCGAACTCATAAGTCACATAGCCAGATCTCACCAGACCAAGCTCGAACCCTGGGGACTTCTTGTACTCGGAGATCGCCTCCTTCACTCTTTCAGGCACCAGTCGGCGCTCCTCAGCCAAAGCATCTTCCGTAGCTTGGGACGCAGACCGTGCAGCTTCGACGTTTCACGAGAGGGTTAGCATCTCATCATCCAGGGCCTGAACCCGCCCCCAACTCTCCTTTAATTGATGCTGAGAGTCAACCAGCTTGGCCTTCAGTCGTTCAACTTCGGCCTCCGAATCCACGACACGCTGCTCGACCGCCGCCACAGCCGCTGGACCAAGACTGCTCTTTAGCTCCTCGATCTCTCAGTGAAGGCCCGAGTTCATCTCGCCCATATGCTCGATCACTATACTGGTGTCATAGACGCGGTCGATCAAGGCTATGGTATAATGTTGCCCCTGCATAAGGATCAACGTCAGTGACCGTTTCCAAACAGTAGCAAGAAAAACACTGAACTCACCCAAACGAGGGACTTGACTACCCGATCTATCAATACCATGGAGGGCAAATAATATAACTGCTTCGCCAGTGTCGGATGCAGCACCCCTCGCGAGAACTCTAAGGTTGCCGACCCATCCGACCATATCCTACTCTCGGCTTTGAGAGTGGGCCATCTGGTGCTATAGGGAGCCCCTAGCTCCACCTCCACGAGGTCGGCCATACTGAGGGCCTAGAAAGGTCCCCTTCGGAGCAAGCACAGATGCGACACAAGTCCCGCATCGACTTAAGACGAACTGCGGATCTCTCCGACGGGCCTTCACCAGGAGAGGCGGCCCGCCCCCTCTCCCGTGTGCGCGTAGAGCTCTCGCCCTAGAGGCCTCCACCCGACTCACCTATCCCCAATGCTGCCTTTCCACGATTCACCGTACTTTCCTAAACCTTTCTAGTGCTGACCTTGGCTTTCTTCTTCGGTCGACACGCCTCCGGATCCTTGGGTGACTTCGACCTAGGTGCCGATGTCCCCTTTCTCGAGGGAGCCTTGGAGCCGAATCCTTCACACTCTCAGGTCGGCCGCACGGCGACTGCAGAATGGGGCATCCCCTTCAGAATCCAGAGGTTCACCATCTCTGCAAAACAAAGGCATGATCAGTGAGACATCAGGAAAAGAAAAAAGAAAGAAAATACCCTGAGCATGAACTTGATCGTACCCCTAGTGGTTGGACTTAGCCCCGCGTCAACCAACCACTCCTCGGTCATCCCCCTAATGGCCCAAGAGGAGGACAAGATTTCTCTAAGTCGCTCCATGCACTCGGCCTCTTCGTACGAAAGAAAAGGAAGAACATTGTTGATCGCCTGGGAGGTCCACCCGACACAAAACTCCCACCCCCGACTGCAACTCACAAAGAAGCGTCAGGCCTTCCACCCCTTGTTGTTGGAGGGAGCCCTACTAATCCTGAATCCACTTCGGGCGGTTAGGTAATACCTGCCCCGCCCCTTACACAGACGAAAGCAGGCCAATAAGAGAGTTCAAGTCGGTTTGATCCCTGCCCCCTGACATTCTCTTAGGAAAAACACTAGATAGCGCTAGGAGTTTGGCGCCATCTAGGACAAGGAAATCCCACACCAACGGAGGCATTCTTGGATGACCAGGTGTAGCGGGAAATGCAGCCTCGTCTTCAAAGCATCCATGGTCAGCCCAAATCCATTGGGAAATGGGTCATAAGGATGCTGACCTAGATGCGGAGCATGAAGCTCATAATCCTTCAGGATACGGTAATGATCCCGGATCGGACCTAACAAGTTCTCGAGCACCACCGAGTCAACATCATACCATGACCTAATCATTTGCAGGGCCGCAAAGGCCCTCGAATCCGTCGGGGTCAAGCCACCCGACGAAGAACTAATCACCTCTATCCTACAACTATCAGAGCCCGAGCTGTTGATCTCGGAAATCGATCGACTTGAAGAGGGGGGAGAAGAAGACAAAGACATCCCGACCTCAAAACAACGAGCAGTAAGCCAAGTTGTAAGCAGGGAAAGCAGCAACGGAGCAATGCCACCACATTCCACAGTAAGGGGTTTATAAAGAAGAAACTCGTCGCCCCCAAGTTGATGTTTGGGCTCCTCAAGGTAAGAGATGATCATGGCATTTAAAACCCGCCATAACTCCTTGGATCCCCCCAGATTCTCCAGTCTCGAAGCACCCACTAGAAGCTGCTCGTGACAGGAAGTTTCCCGCCAGGACCTGCATTGCCCCACTCGACACGAGCACTTGAACACGTGTGCATGCTATCACACGTGCGTTTCGGTGTGCCGCCCAACGGCCATGCCGAATAGCGACTTGTCAGTCCAAACATGAGCCCGGGTTTAGTCGCTCGGCCAAACATGAGCCCGGGTTTAGTCGCTCGGCCAACAGGTGTAGTCTTTGCCTGAGTCGCGCAGCTCGGTCTCCCGACCAACGACTCGTCAGTCCAAACCTGAGCCCGAGTTCAGTTGCTCGGCCAATAGGTTCAATCTTTGCCTGAGTCGCACAGCTTGGTCCCCCAACCAACAACTCGTCAGTCCAAATCTAAGCCTGAGTTCAATCACTCGGCCAACAGGTTTAGTCTTTGCCCGAGTTGCGCAGCTCAGTCCCCTGACCGACGACTCATATGTCCAAACCTGAGCCCGAGTTCAGTTGCTTGGCTAACAAGTTTAGTCTTTGACTGAGTCACGTAGCTCAGTCCCCCGACCAGCGACTTGTCAGTCTAAACCTGAGCTCGAGCTCAGTTGCTCGGCCAACAAGTTCAGTCTCTGCCCGAGTCGCATAGCTCGATCCCCCGACCAACGACTCGTCAGTCCAAACCTAAGCCCGAGTTTAGTTGCTCGGCCAACATATTCAGTCTTTACCTAAGTCGCGCATCTCGATCCCTCGACCGATGACTCGTCAGTCTAAACCTGAGCCTGAGTTTCAGTTGCTCGGCCAACAAGTTCAATCTCTGCCCGAGTCATGTAGCTCGGTCCCTCGATCGGCTACTTGTCAGTCCAAACATGAGCCCGAGTTCAGTTGCTCGGCCAACAAGTGTCTCTGCCCGAGTTGCGCAACTCGGTCCCCCGACCAATGACTCGTTAGTCCAAACCTGAGCCCAAGTTCAGTTGCTTGGCCAACAGGTTCAATCTTTGCCCGAGTCGCACAACTCGGTCCCTCAACTAGCGACTCGTCAGTCCAAATCTGAGCCCGAGTTCAGTTGCTTGGCCAACAGGTTTAGTCTTTGCCCAAGTCGTACAGCTCGGTCCCCCAACCAGTGACTCCCCAGTCTAAGCCTAAGCTTGAGTTCAGTCACTTGGCCAACATGTTTAGTCTTTGCTTGGGTCACACAGCTCGATTCCCTGACCAGTGACTCGTCGGTCCCAAACTTGAGCCTGAGTTCATTCGCTTGGCCAATAGGTTCAGTCTTTGCCCGAGTCGCATAGCTCAGTCCCCCGACTAGCGACTCATCGATCCCAAACTTGAGCCCGAGATCAGTTGCTCGGCCAACAGGTTCAATCTTTGCCCGAGACACGAAGCACGGCCCGCCAAGTAGCCCCACAGCAAATCAACCTGGTTGCCCCTCAAATGCGAACGATCCATACGCAGCACTCCTACAAGCCAGGTGCGCCCCTCGCCCTCTTACAAGGACCCTGTGGCACGCCTCGGTTGGGGGGGGGGGGGGGGCGGGGGGGGAGTGATAAGGTATATTTTGGACTCCAGCTACGTCACCACCCACACCCTTGCCACATCAGCATGAGGGGGGGGGGGGGACTTTCACGCACCAAGACAGAAGCCATGCTGAGGCACCCCTTGGTACGTCCCGTCCCGGAAAGCTCGGGACAACGGCTACACGAAAGTACCACCTCGCCACTTAGGAATCGACCGCCACGCCAAACCCGCATACAATCGATCCTCGCATAGTAGTATAAAAGCCCCTAATAGGCATCTGGCCAGGGGAGGCAGAAAAAGGAAAACTAATTACTAACTTGATCATCAAGGGGCCAAAGTCGGGAACCCCCCGATGACGGCCTTCTGTGCATGAGCTCGACAGCCCCTGAAGGTACGATTGCCTCGACTGAGAGACGCCTTCCCCAAAGACGGTGGCAACGTCTCGACCGAGAAACACCCGCTCAACTAACGACACCAGTGTCCCGACCGAGAACCGCTTTCTCTCAGATGGCGTCGACATTTCGACTTGCGGACGTGATCAACCTCGACGCCTCACCCCACCAATCGTGAACTCTCATCAACGGTGCATTAGTTCATCAACACTAATCTTCTCACATGTATTAAGGGAGGCTTCTCTTGGCATTACGAAAGGGTGAGCTACACACGTCTAGCTGAATCGAAATCTCCGGCGGCTCTGATGCCGGCCCAGTGCTGCTCCTTCTGCAGGGAGAAAGAAGCACTGCGGTGGACTGCTCACCTGACGATGCAAACCAGGCAAGCGCAATTATTGACGTCCGCGTCGGCTGGGTCCCACCGCTTGACTCTTAAGTCTTCCCAGCAGGCTTTTAATATTCACTTCGCTCACAGCTTTACTCTTTCCCCCACGCCGATCCTCCGCAGAAGAACATCGAGAGCTGAGCGACCAAGGACAAGGGAGAGATGGGAAACGCCCTGCTTCGGTGTCTCAGAGGGGACTGCGGCGAGTCCACGCCCCCGCATCGGCCCCAAACCCCCCAGGGGGTGCCGCATGGCGTTGCTGCCCTCGCTCATGATCTGTTCGACTACGAGATAACATCTAAGGTGATCACATCTGGTGCTGTCGGCAGATCTCTTCTCCTCATCATTATTTGGTTCTTTGTTGTGTCAGGTTCCGGAAGCACTAAGCCGCCATGTGGTTTCCTCCAGGAGGGCGCAGGCTATTTGGTACCCATAGCTCTTACTTTGCTTAGTTACAGTATGTTAATTTCTGAAACACCATGTCGTCCGGTAACCAAATGCACAGCGAGATGACCGCGATCTTCTCATCAAAGATTTGTTGTGTAGATTATGTTGTGTTAGGTTGCTGAAGAGATTTAAGTGGTGTGTGTGTGTGTGTGCATGGTGCTTCTGACTTGATTCAGGTACAAGAAACTGTTAGTGGCATGGAAGGAAGCCAAGCCAACACCGAAGACTCCAGCGACGGCCGCCATTCTCGTGGTCCAAACGCTGAGAGAGAATCAGAAGGCAGACTTAGAGGTGAACCTCGACATCTCATATGAGTTAACACTTTTCATTGTTGTTTCGGTCGGATCGACATCATACGGTGCCAATTTCTTCAGGGTCTGTTGGCTTTCTATAACCTTCCTGTTCCTTCGACTCCCGAAATCGTAGACGCACCACCATCGTCGTCGTCAACCTGGAATGACGGAGTACAGTTTGAGCTGCGCACGCTTCCTGTGAGAACAGTATTCATGTTAAGGCTTGACGGTCCCAAAATCTGATGCAATTGGCTGTCGATGATCAGGTCGATACAAGGGATGTTGTGGATGGGGACGGTATCACGGCGTACGTGGACACTGCGACCCCGGAGGAGTCCGCTGATGTGCCGATGGAAGTGCAGCAAGCTGCCATCCAGAGGACCACGGCCCGAGCCGCAAGGAACTACAGGGAAGCAGACGCGCTGAAGAAGAGCATAAGCGCAGCAGGATACGGGTCGAACGAACTTAGTCCATCAACCCAAATATTTGTTTGTGTCTGCCAAATTCATCTCGTTTTTGGGTTCTTGACAGATTCAAGGCTGGTCCAAACGGGGATGAGATCCTCGCACGGAAGTATCGAATCAGGCTAAGGTACAGTGCTTAGAATCTCCTAAGAAACCTCAGTTCTTCATGATCAGTGATCATTCAAGCCAACAGGGGAATCGATGCACCCGAGAGCGAAATGCCTTACGGAAAAGAGGCTAAGGCTGAGCTACTCAAACTTGTGGAGGGAAAGCCATTAAAGATCCATGTGTATGGAGTCGATCAGTATGGTCGACGCGTCGGAGACGTATACTGCGGTGGAATCTTTGTGCAGGTGCGGAGCGGAAGAGAGAACCATGCAAACTTTGCTAGTGGTTACAGGGATTCATTGATCGCTCCAATTTTGCTGTGCAGGAGCGGATGCTGAAGGGAGGCTTTGCTTGGCATTACGCGACCTACGATCAGCGCCCGGAATTTGCGAGGGTGAGCTACTTTACTGATTCACACGTCGCGCTTCGTTGAGATCTCTGATTGTTGTGATGCAGTGGGAGAAGGAAGCACGCGCAGCTCGGAGAGGCCTGTGGGCTTCGTCACACCCTGAGAAGCCATGGGAATGGAGGAAGAGCAGGCGCAACGCCGGGTGGAGAGAAGGGAAAGTCCCAGTCGAAGTGTTCTGATACATGGATGGGATTTCCGTGGTAGCCTCCCAGAGTCCGTCCCACCTGCCGTCGGACTCTTCCCGAGCTCCGTGAACTCTTCTTAGCTTAGGAACTGTTTATAGATGTGTTCTCTACTCTCTGGAATACATGTCACACAAATCATATGGAATCAATTCTCGAGTTGACGATGAAGATTGACACTACCATAGGAGAATATAATTATAGAGATGAGATCCATCATCCTTTCCACACCCCATGTATTAGACTCCTTTTGTTTTCATTGATTTACCCTTTGGAAAATGAAAAGGAATGGTATTTACATCGATTACATAAAATACGTCTTCGAACGCCGACTGTGACCGTATTCATCACACCACAAACGAAGAACAAAAACACCACCGGAAGATGTTTGCAAACAGTGTAACTTCTAAGCTTTGGTTGCACGTACGACTTCCCCGTCTAAGTAGAAGACGGCGCGTCATCTTCTTCTCCAGCCGAGAACGAAACAGGTGGGAGTTGAGTCGAACCGTTCAAACCACCTGCGACCTCTTCGGATCCCATCAATGGCTGAAGCGGTGGCGTCGTTGCATCCCCCCGAAGCACTTCTGAACCATCCCGCGTCTCGGGTTCGATGGTTTGCCTCTCTTCCTCGCCGTCCATGAGCTTCCTAAAGAGGCTGTCGTCTTCCACGTCGTAGAAGTTGCCGGTGCGCACCTCCTGCGCCAGAGCACACGCCCAGCAGAACATCCACTTCACGTAGTCGGTAAGCGAAGCAGAGCCGAAGCAGAAGGCATCCCTCGGGAGTCTAAATCTTCTCCTCATCTGAATCCTCCAAAACCCCCCGTATAGCAATCCGAACGCGCAAAGGACCACTCCCGCGATCCCGATGACATCTCCGATGACGTAGTTGTGGATGTTGAGAGCCGCGATGTTGAAGATCCAGAAGGGAGCAACGCAGAGCAGGATGAACGTGGCGACGTGCACGTACATGTTGCCCAACCCGAGCCTCTCCATGTTCCAGCCGAAGACGCAGCAGGTGCAGAAGAAAGAGAGGTAGCAGGCGGTGGCGTCATCCCTGCAGTCGAACAGTCCTCCAACCCACTCCGGCTTGCTCACCACGACTCTCCGGTCGTACAACTTTAGGCCCTGCTTCTTGCATCGCTTTGTGTCAGCTGCGGTGTTCTTCCCTTGCGATTCTTCATCGGAACCGCAGTCGTATTCCCGGCCGAGAGGGCTATAGACCGCGTACAGAGCAGCGAAGACCGGTGCGGCAATCCCCAGCGCGAAAAAGAAGTTCTCCAGGAACTCCGGTCGCTCCTCCCTGGAGTATCCCCAGTAGAGACCACACAGGGCGTACTGCGCGAAACAAGTGATGTTGAGGAGGGCCAAGACCACCAACATATGAGCCCATTCGTGAGGCCGGTAACCTGCGTTCTTGCAGTACATCTTTCTGAGTTCCGTGATGTCGTCGGAGCTCCATCGGCACAGCATGACGAAGTGGTAGAAGAGATTGGGGTGCTGGTAGAGGCTCATGAGCGTGAACAGCGCATTGAGGACCTGGTTGTTGATCTCGATCCAGTGGTTTCGCAGGGACTTGGTGGGGAACGCGTCGTTCAGCAGTCCGAGGAGGAGGAGGCCCAGCATGGTGCCGGAGACGGCGACGCAGAGGAGCCAGATAAGAAGAGCAATGTTCATGGGGTTTTTGAGCCATCCTTTGCAGGTACGGAAGAGAGAACGCCAGTCGATTCTTCTGAGGAACTGGACATGGAAGCGCCGCCGGCCGCCGACGGGGGAAGGCACCGAAAGCGATATCTCCTCTCTTCGGTCTAGAGTTCGTCGGAAAATCTTGATCGGGGAAGAGAATTGGAGCTTCTTCAACCAATCTGGGGATGGAGAAGCTTTCAGCAAATCCACAAGCCTTCTCCTGCTGTCTCTCTGTTCCGGTAGTCTTTCCGGGAGCAATGGGATCTGGACACAGTGCTCCGGCCCGAGATCACTTTCACCCATGCTGGAATCTAAAGTTCTGCTACCGACAAGAGAGGGATTTACCTCGAGGATATGATCCTCCTCCTGCCTCTTCCTACTCTCACGATGGCAGCGAACGACTACAGCTTTCCCAAAGGAAAGGAGTCGATGTCACAGGAAAGGAGCCATGAAAGCTTTCTCTTGTTGACAGACAGATCACATATCACAGAAAGAACAAAAAGAGACAGAGGCTTAATAAAGAGAGACGGCAAGATCACAGCGAAAAGACCGGTAGATCCCAACTGCCATCAGCCGTTCAAACTCCACGGGGTCAAACAAACACAGAGAGGATAGTCAACTCAAACTGTTACATTGGCATTAACAAGACGGCAGCAGACCGTGCGCCATTGTTGACCAGGTAGCAGCCTGACCGATGAAGTCTTCTTGTTGTTTTCTCCTTGTTGGTGGGAGAGTGGAGCTTGCTTCATACGGCAGCCCCGCCATGGTGGAACGAGGAATGAACTCCAAGTCAATCTTGACCAGAACAGACCGCATCAGAGTCGAGCAGAGCATTGACTCATTCCCTGACGTCCTCCACGGAGTGCTGCTCTGATCTCCGACATGATTGCTTAAAGTTCGAACTCGGCCATTGATGGACCAAAACCCATTGGGCTTTCAGGTACAGTAGGAGTCATTGTCATGGATCATCGCGCAGTAGGTGCTGTAGGAGACGGCGAGACCTGGACTTTCTGCAGAAGTCCATGGATCAAAATTTCTTCTTGATATTTTCGATCTACCAATTTGGATGGTTTGAATCTGATGACTATATTTGGACAAAGGTATTGAGATGGAGGCCGGCACACGTAAGTATACTTGGGCTGCGGCAGACGTATGAAGACATACGCAATCCATCGCGCCACAAGCAGCCTGAAACTAGTAGTGCTGGACCCACATCAGCTGCCCAATCGGCGAACTGGTGGGTTGGCGGGTGGGTCTCGGATCGACGAGGAGAACAAGCTGTGGGCGGATTACCCCCTTGATCCAACTTCCCGTCCATGTGCATCAATCATTGTTGGCCTCCAACTTACTGTAACTCGTCGTCACGTGCAGTGTAACTCTTGATACATCAACGATAGGTGCAGCTCCTGCACGCCACCTCACACGCACGACGCGAGTAGGCCAATGAGGGTTGTCCCCGTATAAACGTGATGACGTGGTTCTTTATAATTGGGCACAATATGGTGATCCTATCTCGCACATTACATGCTTTCCGAGCATAAGCAGCTAAAATGTCATATTTACCCTTATTTTGACCACAGTCAACCCACTAACATTATTCTTAATACGGCCCGGCCCGTATTCCTTATCATTAAGGCTAATTTAGTAAAATTGTCAGTCCCATCCTTCCATATAGGTTCTTAAAACCAGTGCTGACCCTCTCTCCACCCCGCGTGCTGTAAAGATCACAGGCCGGATGAAGCTGTCGTCTCCGGCGAAGGGTGGCGACGCGGTCGCGCCATTGCTGCCAGAGTTTCGGCCCATCGCTGCGTCGAATGGCGACGGAGGCCGTGAAGCGTCTGTCCCCGGCGCGGTGTTCAACCTGGCGACGAGCATCATTGGGGCGGGGATCATGTCGCTCCCGGCGGCGGTTCGGGTGCTCGGAGTCGTCCCGGCGCTCTTCCTCGTCGTCGCAGCAGCATTCCTGGCGGACGCCTCCGCTGAGTTCCTGCTGCGGTACGCGGGATCGGGCGGCGCTGCGCCGTTCTCGTACGCGGCCACCATGGGGGAGGCGTTCGGCCACGCGGGCTCGTTGGCGCTCCACGTCTGCGTCGGACTCACGACCGCCGGGACGCTCACCGTCTACCTCGTCATCATAGGTAAGGAGACAGTCTCCCTAACTTTTCCCTTACCCGTTCGTGGCGTCTCGCCAACCTGCATCACGTTCAGAGGTGCGGGAACCAGGCCATGAGTCGTGACAGGCGGGGGCAAGTTCGCCCTGCCGGTCTCGAGGGGTGATGTTCCACCCATCGACCCTACGTAGGGACAGCGTCCGACGCACCGGGTTGGTGATAGGTCGTGTCACCCGCTCGAGACAAGGAAGGACGACTCACCCCTACCACGTTGCCGCTTCCATTTCGTGATCTGTCGTCGCCGACCCGCCTCGTGATTCACATGTTGTACGGAACGAGGAGGGGAAAGGGGGAGGTGGGTGGGACGGGACGCTGACGGTTTGCTTATGTTTTCGTGTCGGGCACAGGGGACGTTCTGTCTGGGAGTCAATCGGAGGGGGTGGCCCACATGGGGGTGCTGCAGGAGTGGTTCGGGGAGCGGTGGTGGAACGCCCGCGCGGTGGCGCTGCTCTTCACCGCCGTCTTCATCATGCTCCCGCTGGTCCTCCTCAGACGCGTCGGTGAGAGATACTCAATTCCTGGAATATATGTACATATGTTATCGATACATCTAAATGTAGCGTGCGGTGCTTTGCTTTGGTGATCTTACGACTGTGGCATCCGCATTTGCGTGTAATGGCAGACTCGCTCAGGTTCACGTCGGCGATATCGGTGCTCCTCGCCGTGGTGTTTATGTGCATAAGCACCGGCATGGCTCTCTATGCTCTCTTCCAGGGCGCCACGGAAACCCCGAGGTTGCTACCCGACTTTGGCCACATGTCTTCCATTTTCGAGCTCTTTACTGCTGTTCCGATCATTGTCGTGGCCTTCACCTTCCACTTCAACGGTAAGACCAATCTCTTCCTTCTCCTATGCGCACATACCTCGAATAGTTGTACTGCATGTCCCTTCCAAATGCTTATTATATGCATCTGCCGCGAGTTGCTAATCTAAGTTTGCCGGTTGCAGTTCATCCTATCCGAGCCGAACTCAGCAAAACTTCTGATATGATGGTGGCGGTCCGGATCTCCATATTGCTATGCTCAGTCATCTATGCGGCCATCGGGTTCTTCGGCTATCTTCTGTTTGGCGAGTCGACGATGGCGGACGTCCTGTCCAACTTCGATCGAGACACAGGTTCGCCCATCGGCAGTCTCCTCAACGACGCGGTCCGCCTGAGCTACGTCCTGCACCTGGCGCTGGTGTTCCCCCTGCTGTTCTTCTCGCTACGGATCAGCATCGATCAGCTCCTCTTACCCCAGGCCAGCCACCACGCATCCGACACCTGCCGCTTCGTGCTCCTCACGGTGTTGTTGCTGGGGTTCATCTATACGGCCTCCGTCCTTTTCCCGAGCATATGGACCTTGTTCCAGTTCTTTGGATCGACGACCGCGGTCTGCATCTCGCTCATCTTCCCGGCGGCCATCGTTCTAAGGTACGATGATGATCTTGATCCACCTGAACTGCTGCTCTCCAATGTGTCCGATGAAACTGGTGCCTGTTGCAGGGACGTGGAAGGGATATCGAAGACAAAGGATAAAGTACTAGCGTCGGTCATGTTAGCTCTGGCTGTAGTTACAAGCTCCATAGCCATCGGCTCCAACATCGTTAGCCACCTGGGGGGCAATAGAGAGTAGGAATCTGTCGGTAGGCTGGCACGAGCAGAAGCACCAGCCATTACTATCCCCTCACGTAAACGTTGTGGAAGGATGCCTTACGCTTACGGAGACATTCCCTGGCTACGGCGGAAACGGTCGGATTGTAAGGCTGTCGTAAAACCCTCATCGTTACTACCACGAACAAATGCATTTCCTGTATGGATCATTATAGCATCAAGGAAAAGCATGATTCACAGACTCCATCCTCGTCTGAAAGCTGTTTCAGCATCAAAGGACTTCACTATACATGTTTTTAACTACAACGTTGCGCTTCGCAAGAGGACATCAACTTCCAAGTATTCTGGTGGCATATAAGGATCGAATACTAAGATGATGTCTTCAACCCGGGGCAAAGTACGCTGCAAAAGCATGGCTCTTTCCAACTTCATTGTCTCAGAGATTGAATAGCTATCGAGCATTTTAACGGTATCCCCCATCTCTAGTCCTCGTCATCTTTTTTATCAATATCAGCTTTTTCATCACTATCAACTTCTTCGGGCTGTGAATCTGAATCTGAACCTTCTAGGTCATCAAAGAAATCATCTCTATCTTCACCTTTGGCTTCATCTCCAGATGACTCTTCATCAGGATAATCATTCCGCGAATTGCATTCAGCTGCAGTTAGCACAAAGAAAAAGGAAAAAAAAAAAAACTTCAGTACAGCTATCTAGGGATCGAAAAAAAAAAACATTATTGAAGGAACAGAAAAAAAAGTATACAAACCATTTGAATCATCAGTTTCATAATCAGATTCCAATGGCCCCTCATAAAAGTCATCATCGGCTACCTGCACTCTGTAGCAAACAGTACATGTTAGAATATCTTCATCACTGACAATCAAACATCATAACATCAACCATGTGTCACAGATTCTTACAGCGGATACTTGGTTGTGTCGCGGGTGGTTGTGACCAGACCATCACCAACAGTATACAGGTCATAAACATAGTTATCTGTTCACCAGGACAGTAAAAATCATTTACCAGTGTTTGCACCATCCTTGACAAACAACCAAATCAGTTTAAAGGTCATATCAATGTGAACTATAAATGATGCTCAACAAGAAAATAAAAGAGTGCTGGAAAGATTTTAATGCAACACCCATATTATTTACCAACCAATAATATCAAAGTATACCAATCATAGCAAACCAACACTGTGTTACTCTACCTTAAAAAACATGTAATTTTGATATATTTTAAACGTTCTATTTTGTCAACCAAATCAAATATATTCTAAGACACTAATTTTCCCCAGCTTGACATCAAAATACATACATGATCTTTTATTTCTAGGTTTTCCAAACATCATAGATCGTCTTCAACAAAGCAGGTGTTCGAAATAAATCATTGATATAGAAAAGTAAAACAAGATTCAAGATGCATAAGCAATAGATGTACTAACTGAAAAAAAAAAAAATAGACACTAGATCTTAAGAAGGACAAATGCTATGCATTTGTTTCCTTTAAGACCCATGAAAACATTTGTATAAACTTCGGTAGCACCATGGAATGCCATAACTAGAAACAAACAAACCAAAGCTGGAAATTCCATTTGCGAATCAGCATGCATTTCTAGGAATAAAATTGCTTTTTCATATTAAAAACACACGAACATATATCCTGATGGCCACAGTTAGAACCAGCCAATTAATATCCACTGATTTGAAGCATAAACATAAAATGCTACTACACACTAAAGAGTGTAAAATAAAGAAGTAGATGAAACCTTCTTTAGACTCCCTGATGCCAGATTCAATCTCTACAGCTGTTTCTGGAAGATATTCCCTTAAAAGTGGCAGATAGTTACTCAAGATTGCACCATCATCAGCAGAAATAAAACTGCATTCATGTACACAAGATTCCACTATCATCGGCAGGACCAACTCTGAGTTCAAGAAGTACATCTAAAATCATCAAAGAAGATGCCAAAAAGATGCAGAAGACAAACATTACTGCATTGTGCAACTTACTCAGGCTTATGCACACTTTCATTAGTTTCATGCTCAGCGTCAACTCGAACAATGTCATACAGACGACATATTTCATGTATACCCTCTTCTGCTGCATCTGTACATCCCCTTCTGCTCTTCCATATTTGTTCATATCGAGCATTTCGAGCAAGATCCTATAACAGTTATGAAGCAACCTCTTGATATCACAATTACAAAATAAATGTCATTATTTTTGTTTTGTCATTTTATTCTACTTTACTCGCAACCACGTCTCACTCAGTTACACAGCTCAGAAATGAAACATCTGAATGAAAAATGTTGAACAAGAACAATCATTGTGTCAGATCATCTTTTTCTTTTTAAATGATGATGACAGAATTTAATTGCAGGATCTTGTTACAACGATCAAGCAACTAAGCTAGATAGAACCTTTACTTCTCTACTACTGTTGTGAGACATCTTAACAATATAATGATGCAAGAATGTTGCAAACAATGATTAAGAATCAAACTTGCTCAAATGAAATTTGTGTGTGTATATATATAATCTCCTACATGGCAATATTCAAGTTGCTTCGACCATCAAGAAGATGAGATTATCATATTTGGGAAGAAAATTAGCGTAAACGTTGCAGAAGAAGACATTTCCAGAAAAATTATAACACTTTAGGGTTTTAAAATGAAAATGTTAATATATGAAAGCATAAGCATGCCTATCAATAATATGAAACATAGGAAAAGCAGTTTGCAAAGTTTATCCTTAATAGCTCGTCCATTTGAAAAATATTAATTTATCATGCATTAACATGAAAGGGTTAAATAAAAATGTACCTCATGCTTTTTTACAGCCACAGACCGCAGCTGATCTTGTTTCTGGAAGCATAAAAGTGATCATTAAGGCAGAACTGTTTGTTAAATTGAAAATAATTGAAGCTGTTTGTGGAGACAGTATAATATCAATAAAATAGGCACAGCGATAATTGTACATTTTCATCATTTTGCAAAAAAAAATGAAAAATAACAGCAATAGTTTATTCTTGCAGTTTCTCATTCCCACAAAGTCATCCAAAATTTAACAGTCCATCTTTAAGTTCATCCAAAATTTAAGGGCCTAAAAGCTTTTATGTTATTTCTCTCTCCAGTCTAATGACTTAGCAGTCATTACAGGATCTAGGTTCTGCAAAATTACACAACTATTTCTGCACTTTTTACCTGTCACCCACTTACCAATTAAGAGACATTATTTCAAGTATATCATCAAAATCAACATGACCACATTTTCACATTCCAGGCTGAGATGATTATAATGATTAACAGTAAACACTTAAAGCTAACACATGTAATGGCAAAGCTTAGGAGTGCAATAGAATGTTTAGGGCAAGTTTTGCAATCAATGAACCCATGCTATCGCCCACAAGATAGACAGGACAGTAGTCACTTTCCCCACTCTCTCTATCCAATTTGTGTTCTAGGATCCTGAATCTGTCATATGCAACCCACCAGAAACACAGCAGATGAGGGGGAGAGAGAGAGAGAGAGAGAGAGGAGGGGGGGGAGAAGGAGAGAGAACGAGGGAGAGGGATTTTATCACTGATGTTAAGAATGAACAAACGGAGACCGCCAGCAAATCTTGCTAGATTGAGGGCGGAGATCAAAGATGAAACAGATGACATGGCAGGTGAGAGAGCATTGAACTGACGGGAGAAAGGGGACAATAGGAATAGTTCCATCTCAAATAACCTTGACATCCAGCAGATGTCAAAGTGGATCCTTTTTACAGAAAAGCTGATAAACACAACCCAAGATCAGCCGACCTCATGGAGCTGCTTGATGCTGCACCAACCCAAATTCAAACAATGTAGATCACCTCACTGGGGAAGATGTTAGTGACATAGGTCTTTCACAGCATGCTCAGCGTCGCCCAAAAAACCACATTCAACAGCAAGTCGAGTGAGGAAATGGTAAAACCAAATTTAGTGGTTTCAATTTAGGTTAAAAGATAAATATATTCGATAATAAATTAAGTCGAAGCTCCATTTGTCGCAATCCTCTAGTGAACAAGCTTTTAACCAAAACTATGTGAAATTTGGCTCGTCCCAAACCCCATCAATCAAAAAAAGATCAGCCCCGGTAGAACCAGGTTCAAGCTGAGACCCACAGGTTCAAGGCCCAATGTCATTATGGTTAAAGTTATATCCAAATAGCCATGCAATCTAGGTCAGAATGCGAACCTCTAACTGTGATATAATTTCTTAATTGGTGAGGATAATTGCCTCAATATCAGACCTCTTGATTGTTGGGTCAACAACAGGGCTATTAAGCCTGCTGCCTATAATGTCAAAAATCATGGTTCCGTGGATCAAACAATGAGCCATCTAGATTGGCCAAAATAGATTTAAATATGATCCAAATCAAATTTTCAGCCCATGTTTCCACGTCCTTCTAATTAGCAAAAATTCAATGTTAACAACCAAGTTTGTGATGAATAATGTGGATAAGCCAAAACCACCAAAACTGATCCTGATTTTGATCCAACCATTAAGTTTATCTTAGCTGATCCTAACCAAGGAAGGTAATACCGAATGATACCGCCCGGTACGGGCAATACGTACCAGTCCAACAACATACCGGTACTCAGACCGCCCGTTACCGGGCGGAACGAAAAATAATAATAATAATAATAATAATAATAATAATAATAATAATAATAATAATATAATATATATATATAATATTTATTTAAATAAACTCGGCAACGTCGCGTCGCGTCGCGTCGCCTCGGCGACGTCGCCCCGCGTGGGGAAGGAAAAGGCAACGTCGCCTTTTAAATAAATATATATATATAATCTTATATATATATATATTAATTTTTATATAAATATAAACTCGACATCGCCGAGTTATATATATATATATTATAATATATATATATATACCGAGCCGCTCGGTATACCGTTTCGTACCATACCGAGCGATCGTCGAAACTTCGGTACGGTACGAAATTTCAGACCTTGATCCTAACCTCAGTCAACCAAAACCAATCATCGTGAGAATTCCTGAAATTGCTAAAAGTACCTGAACAAAAAGCTCTCCACTCTGCATGGGTTCAGACCAGAAATGATAGTCTTGATCAAGATGAACAAAAGCTAGGATCGCTATACACTTACGAGTTTCTGAGGTTCATGTAGAATATGATTATAGACCTTAAACTTCATCAACTAATTATGACTTAGAAGTCATCATTAGCCTGATTGCAAGCCTAACCTAACAAACATAAGCTTGGACCATTGGTTTCGTTAGGTATGTATCAAGTCTCATTATTGGTTAGAAACTGTTAGGACACTAGCTAGAAGAGTCCTAATTGATAGGGGCATTTATGTAAATCCTACCTAAGCCGACCCTTATTAAAGAGGTGAAGAGGCCGGCTAGGGTTTGTATGTTATTTCTTGAAAAAAAATTAGGAGTTGTAAAGGAATAGGAGTCTTGAGTAGGAGTCTTACTTGAGTAAGAGTCTTGAGTAGGAGTCTTATTAGGAGTTAGGGTTTAGAAGTCCTATAAATAGCTATGTATTCCTCCTCTTTTCATAAGCAATAGATGAATCTTTTCTGCAGCCTTTGAGCAGCAACTTGGAGAAAGGAACCCCTATAGAGTTCCAGGAGGCCGATCCCCTAAAGAGATCAACCCCAAGCTTAGAATCTGCAAGGGTTCTAGCACTTGGTATCAGAGCAACGTTCTTGGCGTCTCGCTGCCCTTCCACAGTCATCCATTATCCCTCCACAACCGCCCAAAGCAATTCCCACAATTGCTTAAAAGATCGTCACCAAATTCCGTCGTTATCTCCACCACCGCAGATTATCTTTTGATCTCCCCGTGAATTGCAACAGGTTCTGGTTTCCTACCTTACTGCTACTACAATTTAGTTATCCTTATTCAAAAATCCAAAAGAAAAATTATTCCTATATTGCTGCATAAACTTTTCGTTCTAAAGTTTTCATCTCTACGACGAAAGATACATTGCAGAATTTTAACCGCATAGCACAGACTGTTTGATCTTGCTACTGCGTTTTTTCTATCCAAATCTCTATGAAATTTTATGATAGCTTTGATATTTCCTAACAGTGGATTTCCTTTTAGTTTTATTAAAAAATTCTCAATATAAACCACTGGTCTTTTATGTCCAATCTGCTACACTTAAAAATCTGTGCTGCGGAAAATTTCAGCCGCATATTGTTGTCTTAACCGATCTATTTGTAATCTTTTTTGAACGAAATTTCTTCTACACTTTATAGATCATCTTGACTTCCATCTAAGATTGATTTATTGAGGAATTCATCTCTAAAAACAATTTTGGGTTGCTACAAATTTTTGTTGCAAATCGCTGAAATTTTTCGACGAGAATTCTACTATCGCAACTTACACCAATTTCCTTGCTGTTATATTGCCGAAATTTTCTTGATTAAATTAGACATCCTTGCTGCCATATAAACTGAGATTTTACTATCAATTCCCTCCTCAAATCTCTAAGTTTTTGGTGGAAATCTCGTCAAGAAACCGCTGTTTCTTCAACGATAATTCTGCTCTTACAAGACAACACAATTCTGCGGCAAACTTCCACTGATTTCTATCAAACCTTTGCTGCCATCTACCACAGATCTAAAACTTTTATCCATAGTCCTAAAACTCCACTAAACCACACCCTCAAACTGCACCCAAAACAGCCACAAAACAAGCCTAAACCGCAGCCTACATCCACAAATCCACCAACCCTTTCGACCATCACTTCTCTCAACCCATACTTGCCTTTAACCCGACAACAAAAGAGAGATCTTAATATCACAGATTTGGAGACATATACTATGGCATCTAAGGAGGCAATCAATGCTAAATTTGAAGCCTTGGAGGCGCGAATGGAGGATAAGATTCGGACTCTCTTTACCGAACTCAGTTTGGGCCGACCACTAAGCTCGAAGAAATCACATCAAGGAGAGAGCTCTAACCAATCGCACCAAGCCCGAAGAGATGACTTCCAAAAGAGGGGAGGCTCAATGACTGACCTCAACTATCCACGCATGAGGGTGGACTTCCCTAGATGGGAAGAAGGAGACCCGATTGGTTGGATCTCGCGTGCGGAGCGATATTTTCGGTATCATGAAACTGCGGATGCATCTATGGTAGAAATTGCAGCTATACATCTTGAAGGGGATGCCATACAGTGGTTTGACTGGTTTAAATATACTCATGGAGTCCTCTCATGGCGACAATTCAAAGAAGGACTATTGATCCGCTTCGGACCAACCGATTACGAGAACATTGACGAACAACTAGCAAAGATCCGACAAACCTCTACCGTTCTAGAGTACCAAACTAGGTTTGAAATGTTATCTAATCAAACTCATGATTGGTCTCAAAAACAGCTATTGGGGACCTTCATTAAGGGCTTGAAGCCGGAGATCCGGGGAGAAGTTAAAGCACGACAACCATACACGCTTGTGGCAGTCATCTCTTTCGCACGACATCAAGAGGAGCGATTGAACCATGAAGCCCGGAGGACTAGGATCGCTTCTCAAACTGTAATGCAGAAGCCCTCACCCCCCCTACTATCAACAGAGTCCCTGCACCAAAAATGATGACAAGAGAAGAGCTTCAGGAGCGATCTACAAAGGAGTTATGTTGGCACCGCGACGAGTCGTGGAGCCGCGAGCATCGCTGTAGAAAAGAGAGACTTCTTATGATTGAACCAGTAGAAAAAGAGGGCATTGAACATCTAGAAGAGAGCCTTGATAATGAAGAAGATGTAGAAGAAGAGCCACAACCGACTGAAGTTATAGTACAAGCACCAGCCAGCTACTCAAACCCGCAAAAGATGAAAGTTGAAGGCCTTCTCAAACAATAATCGATCACTGTTCTCATCGACATGGGCAGCACTAATAACTTCCTAGACAATAAGGTTGTTTTCCGGATGGCCTTACCTATCGAGTATTACAGTAGGTTTGATGTCAAGTTCACCAACGAACGGATTTTGAAGTGTGATCATAGGCGCCCGCGGAAGAAACCATTACTGTAGGAACAAGAGATAATTGCATATTTCTTCCTCCTCCCTCTTGATGATCATGAGGCCATGCTCAGAATTGAATGGCTGGTGACATTAGGTGATGTTTCCTGGAATTTTATGAAACTAATTTCGAAATTTTACAGTAAAGGGAAACAGGTGATTCTACACGGGAAACGTGGGGGCGACGTAATGACGATTTGCACACAACAAATGGAGAAGGTTTTGCATAAAGCATGCAGCGGCTTTTTGGTACAACTTGAGCAGCAAACTAAGGGAGAGCCAATAGAATTTGAAGATCCAAACCTACTTCCTTTGCTTGCTGAATTTTCAGATATATTTGACGAACCACGCAACCTACCTCTTGCCCATCGACATGATCATTGTATACCGATTCTTCTGGGCAAACCTCCTGCAAATACTTGGCTATATCAACATTCATATCTGCAGAAGGATGAAATAGAAAGGATTGTAAAAGAGATGCCCGAAATAGGAGTTATTCGGCCAAGTTGCAGCCCCTACTTTTCACCGATGCTCTTCGTACGAAAGAAGGATGAAACATGACGAATGTGCATTGATTACCAAACCCTCAACGGCATAACCATCAAGGACAAATACCCTATTCCAATAGCAGATGAATTGCTAGATGAAAGGGAGCACAAATCTTCACAAAGCTGGAACTTCGATCCGGATATCATCAAATATGAGTGTGCAAAGAAGACATACCGAAAACCGCCTTTCGAACACACAACGGCCACTATGAATTTTTGCCAGAAGGTAGAATATCATGGGCATATCATATCAGAGGAAGGTGTGGCAGTGGACCCCTCCAAAATTGGAGCAATGCAGAATTGGCTGACCTCGTGGAACATAAAATTGCTACGTGGCTTTCTCGGTTTAATAGGCTACAATCGCAGGTTCATGAAAAACTATGGAAAGATCAGTGCACCACTTATTTCCTTACTGAAAAAAGATATCTTCAAATGGTCGGACAAAGCCTCCGTTGCCTTCGACAAACTTAAGGCAGCCATGACGACGATGCCGGTGCTAGCACTACCAGATTTCAGCCGACCCTTCATTATTGAGGCCGACGCATCTCGAGTCGGAATCGGAGCCATTCTCATGCAAGATGGTCAACCACTCACATACACTAGCAAGACATTGTCTCTCTCCCATCAAAACATGTCAACATATGATAAGGAGATGCTCGCCATTGTGCACGCAGCAACGAGGTGGAGACCCTACTTGATCGGTCGACGATTTCAAATTAAAACCGACTATAAAAGCCTCAATTACTTTTTGGAGCAAAAGTTATCATCCCCCGAGCAGCAAAAATGGGTAACAAAACTTCTTAGATTTGATTATGAAATAATTTATAAAAAGGGGAAAGAGAATGTTGTTGCAGATGCGCTTTCGCAGCTAGCCGAGCAAGTTGAACTTTTGGCCGTTTCGCTTCCAACCATTGACTTCCTTGAGGATATTAAGATGGAATGACAGGATGATCCAGAGGCCAGTAAGATCATAAAAAAATTGGAAGAAGCATCAAGCTCCGTGGCTCATTACAATTGGGACTCAAAAGAATTACACTATAAAGGACGCACTGTGCTTATGACAAATTCTACTTGCATTTTCACGAGCAGATTTTGGACAAAGTTATTCCATATGCAGGGTACTAAATTGAAAAGGAGTATGCAATATCATCCACAAATCGACAGCCAGACGAAAGTTGTAAATAGGTGCTTGGAGACAGTCCAAAGCCACCCACCAAATATGACTACTCAAGGAGAACTCCAGATCCAACCAAGTATCATTATTGATCAACGGATCGTGACTCGACGATGACGACCCACTACTGAAGTGCTAATACAGTGGGTGAACCTACCAACAGAAGATGCCACTTGGGAGAACTATGACGAGTTGAAGATCAAATTCCCAAAATTCATGAATCGTCAGCCTCGAGGACAAGGCTGATTTGAAGAGGGCGGGTCTGTTAGGACTCTAGCTAAGAGAGTCCTAATTGATAGGGGCATTCATGTAAATCCTACCTAAGCCGACCCTTATTAAAGAGGTGAAGAGGCCGGCTAGGGTTTGGATGTTATTTCTTGAAAAAAATTAGGAGTTGTAAAGGAATAGGAGTCTTGAGTAGGAGTCCTATTAGGAGTCTTGAGTAGAAGTCTTACTTGAGTAAGAGTCTTAAGTAGGAGTCCTATTAAGAGTTAGGGTTTAGAAGCCCTATAAATATATATGTATTCCTCCTCTTTTCATAAGCAATAGATGAATATTTTCTACAGCCTTTGAGCAGCAACTTGGAGGAAGGAACCCCTATAGAGTTCCAGGAGGCCGATCCCCTAAAGAGATCAACCCCAAGCTTAGAATCTGCAAAGGTTTTAACAGAAACATTCTTGGGCAGTGTAACAAGATGCCATTATGTGTACTTGCAATTTGAGCAAGCATATATTATAATTTTACTGATGATTCAGATTAGGCACAGTCAACATGCTAAAGATTTGGAGGCTTTGCTGGTTCAAATATAATCCAAGCTTTCAAAGCTCAACAATTCACAATAATCAACCACCAGATGTATCTAATTGAAAGGATAATACCTTACTTTCTAGACAATTCTTGCACATCATTCCTTTTTTAAAAAGAGAGAATTGATATTTGATAGTACAAGAAAATAGTTTAAGATTCCATTAAAAACCCCCTTGCAGCAAAGTGTCAATCAGATATCACAAAGACAACAGTCCATAACTTTTGATAATATTCAAAGAGAAAAGCTTTAAATTTCATTCTACAAAAAAAGAATGCTTCTATAACAATAAAACTTGGTTAGTTTTCCTGACTAAAAATAAAAAATAAGAGAAAAAATAGCAAAGATTAAAAATGCTTTACATAGTTGTAGAACTTCTAGTTAGCAGTGCTAATTCTCATGAAAACGCATAAAAAAGATCGCAACAGTGTAAGTTAGTCTAGCAGAAAACCCAAGGATAGAAAATAAACTATGCACCAGATCTCAGTTCAGATGACATGAAGATATCGAATGCACCATAATAATTTACTGCTAAAAAATTTGATATTCTTACTTTATCTGGTTTAAGAATGCTTCCCCGCTCTTCGGACCTCCCCTTCGACTCCTTTGAGTAACTGGAATCATGCTGTTGTTTATCCAAGAAAATAAGTAAAGAACAAAGAACACTAATAAAAAAAATCAATAAGACAGTTGTCCCCTTGAAGAGTAAGAATGTGAGACTAGCAAAATTATAATGACGGTCTAAAGTTCAAACAAGCAAACAAGAAAAGATGGTCTAGAAATTAAACTGAAGCATATGTAATACATTATCTTGACATGCATAGACATCATAGAGATAGCATAATTAAAAATTTTAAGGTTCATAGAAGTAACACATTCCAATGATGCAAAAGTCCTTAAGAGATTCAACAGAAGAATCCAGTCCATGATTTATCTTCCTTCACACCCAAAAAGCATTCAAATAATCCACTTATAATTAGTACAAATGAATGAATGACGACAGCAGTATTCCAATGCCCTAAATTTATACATGTATCCTCACATATCAGAAGAAACCAGAAACAATATGCATAGATGAGGCTTGTTCTCCCCTTTCCTATTTTTATACTCTATAAATAAAATTTTTAGCCTTCAATAACAAGTTAAGAAGGGATACAGTCAGATAACTACTAATCCTAGAAGACAATGAATCATAAAATTATACATTTAGAGCACAATATTTTTATCAAAAATATAGTCCAAGTCCAGGAATCAAACTAATCAAGTAATAAAGTTAACATATCAGGCAAATAAATGTAAGACAGATATAAGTTCTTTTATGAACAAACTAAAGCTAGGGAAAATAGTATGACCACCCTATGATCTCTATTTATCTAAAGGAAATATTCAACTGAAAAATGACAAATAGAAAACACTACATAACATTCAAGAAAATACTATGAGGCAATGAGTCAAGCAAAAGAGCTGCAAACAAAATGCTCCAACCCATCAAAAACTGCCAGCTATGTATGTCAAAGTGATAAGCAAACTAATACATCTTTAGGTGACTACTCTTCTAATGGATCTTTAGGTGACTATTCAGAAAACTTAACAAAATAACTATGTTTTCACAATTAAACAAAATATAGAATCTCAGCAGTGGCCAAGCACCCATTTAAGATCATTTTAAAATATGATCTTAAATAAATACATATACAGTTTTTAATACTGTACTTCTAAAATTTTTAAACTAGCATAGAATTACGGAAACTCTTAATGCATTTCATGTTATTAAGCATTATATGGGTTTTCTTCTATCTTTTCCTTTTTCTCTTCTTCTTCTTCTTCTTCTTCTTCTTCTCTCTCTCTCTCTCTCTCTCTCTCTCTCTCTCTCTCTCTCTCTCTCTCTCTCTCTCCTTTTCTCTTTTCCTCTTCTCTACTCATAAGTATATGACATAATTAAAGAAGTTCTCTAGGATCAATTCCAGGGACTGGTCTTCAAATCATATTTCATGATGATTAATTCCTCATATAACACGGCATTAATTCATCATCAATGGATGCCTTTCCTTTATACAATATCTGGTGCTGTCATGTTAATGATGATAGAGAGTACTTTGTCACCCACTCCCCTTCTCTTCTTGCCTTTTTGTCTCCTCGAAACTAGTGACATGAAATTAATGCTACATCCTTTTCTTCTCTGTGGCAAAGAATTGACCTAGTATCAGCAAGGGCTGACTTTGCTTGGGATCAATCAATTCGATCAATTTTTGGCTGAGTATGCTCGTTGCTTGCAAGGTCCAACATGAAACCCATCCCAACATCCTTATCATGTCATATAACACAAATGTGGTGTGGATAGATGTCAAGTCCAATATCATAAAAGCCTAGTGCAAACCAAACAATGGTGTTCCAAGGTGATGGGGGTGAAAAGGTTAATGATAAACTCTAACCCTTACACAACTAGAAAAAAAAATTTCCAGCCTACCTGACAGGGGTGAGCCAAGTGCCCTGACTTGCCAACCAATAGATGGTGGCAACATGAACCAGATGATGGCTCACTCAATAGAATTTGTTCTTCTCTACTGTCTCTGCCTACCTGGCACGGACAACTTTGTCAACTACTACTTCAGCCATATGAAAATGCTTCAACTTTCAATTGACCAATGATGGGAAACCATGCCATTTGACTGCAATTACCATCAAGATAGACCTGGCCATCGAACTATGCATCATTGGTATTGGCTACTACCTAGGAAACTGGCTTGTCAAAGAATGGACACAACCCTCCCCATCTCATGAACCTCTGCTATTACAATGAGCGACAAAAGGTCACTAGAGCTCATTGATAAAACATCACTCACTATTACCACAAGAATGAGCGAAAAATAAATAAATTGCACTACAACCATTATTTTAATAAATGACAATAAGAATAATTTAACTGAGCAGCAAGGATCCGATACGAACCAGAAAACAATGCAGCATATCTTTGATATCCTCAGAGGCCCTCACTGTCTCAAGATGCTGCACTAATAGCTTCTTTGTTCCAAACTCCTCCAAAACTGCATGTTTTTAATAATAAGTTTTCAGTGTAAGAATTCATGAAAATAAAAAATGACATGAATGAAATATTCTGATAAAAAAATCATTTGAAAGTATGAACGCTCTAATGTTTTTAGTCCTCATCTTCATCATTATGTTAGACTTCCCCATGAAGTCCTAAATTCCTTGTATCATCACATTTTATCTGTACCAACTATGTTTGCAAGAGTTAAAAGGTGTCCTCTTTCATTCCAATGGGAACAACTTACGCATACGATAGACCCACAAAATTCCAATTAAATCTTGTACCAAAATTTTATTGTTTCACACCACAGTAATCATTCTTTAGCTAATAAACAAGAACATTAGTAAATCTTGTGACTATTAAAGTTTCATTCAATTTTATGATCCTCAAATGGTTTGTACATAGTAACTATCTTACAATTCATCGAAAAAATTAAATTACTCCTGCTTTTCTAATCATAACATGGTTCATATATTGTAATATTGTATGGTATTAATATTTTCATATAGTGCTAAAAAGAAAGACAAGAAAGTCCTAATAAAGATTCTTTTGAACTTGCTCAGAATATAATTCAAATGAATGACAACACTATATAATACTATTAAAGTATTAATAGATAAAACCTTCGGTTAGAGAGAATCGGGGCCAGCCAACAAATTGATTCCAATTATAGCTACCATCAAAACAGCATACGCATATCTATCTGAACAAAGTAACAGCTAGGATCACTTGACTAGTCCAAGAGAAAAAAAAATTATGTCAAAAAAATGCTGAAGTATCTTAATCTTTAGCTTCTTCAATTTACAAGAATGCATTTTCCAATGAATGAAATGAGATCATGGAGGAATTTTAACCACAGAGGATCAAGTTGTGGTCAGTGGGACTCAAGCCTATTCGCAAACTATGTTAGTCTTATAGAAGGCAACTAAATTTATTAATATCACAATATAAGATTGCTACATAAGTAACTATTTTAAAGATCCACCAATATTATGAGATGAACATAGTAAAACATGTGTGGAAGCTTTGGTTTGTGAAGATGAGATTGGCATTCCATATAAAAGCTATATAATCCTGGGATGAAAAACAAAAATCAAGAAATTTATATGCCCGTGCATGACAAAAAGATTATTCAAGAATAAGGAATGATGAATAAAAAATTCTTAATATATGAAAACTTGGAACCAAGAACCTTAGATGTAAAAATATTAAAAAAAGAGAAATATGAATTGATTAACTTCTTTTTCCATACATTGAAAAGTGGGGGCTATTACATAAAAAAGAACATGTTGGATGTGAAATCAGAACAAGAAGCTCTGCATAAAGCAACTGTCATCCAGCATCCAAACAAAAGTCACTAAGAAAAGAAACAACAGTTCTGCGAAGGAGTTATTAACTGATTACTTATATATTGCATCACAAGAGATCCACTTCTCAAAATCATGATTGCAAAAAACATCATCAGACTATGAAGCACCTATTCGGAATGGTTGCACCCTTCTAACTATGCTAAGAATGATTTATTTCCTACAAATGTCCCGTTATTAGTTTACTGATTATATCAAAATCTGCGCAAGTAACTACAGCATATTACACGGTACCTCATTATTGGTAAATTTGCCCTTGGGCCAAATCGAAAGGAAAAAAAAAAATGTTAACGTAGGCACTTATTAAATTCTCCATGGGAATAAATTCAGTGAATCAAAAATAAGAGAAAGGGTACGTGATACCTTTTCCTGTGTCAGCATCAGAGATAGAGAGGTTCGCGAAATCCAACAATTGCCTCTTGAGTGGCCTTCCATTGATTTCCAGCCCTAAAAGCACAAGACAGCAATAAGTTCTTGAACTTTGTGTCACAAAAATAACAGATGACAAGAAGATTAACTGCCGGTTGGATTAAGCGAAGCAGAGAGAAGAGAAGAATAACTAAAGATTAATCTTGAATGGAAAAGGGAAAGAAACGGCAAGAACCAACTTCGGTACAAACCCCCTTTTCTTTCATTCCTTCCAAAAGTGAAGAGGATTTGACAAAAAATAAATAATTCTAAGTGATCTTTTTTTCCTTTCTCCCTTTTTGATACGAACAAAGCAAGGGAAAGTGGTATCATCTTTTCTTCTTTCATTTCCCTTTCCTCCTCGTCTTTTCAGAGACCTTAAACCCTAAGTTCCAGAGAAATCGAAACCAAAGAAGAAAACGAACAAGAAGAACTCACAGAATGCATCGAGTCTCGACTGGAAGGACTTCCGCTTAACCCTAACGACCACTGGCTTCCCGCTGACCGGATTCGACGCGGAGGGAGTCGCCGAAGTCGACGGCTCGTCAGACAGTGCCGCAAAGTCGGACATGGTACAGAACCGGCGATAGAAGTGCAGGGCTAGGGTTCAGGTTCCAGAGACTTGGGGTGGAGGAAGAGAAGGCGGAGAAACATTCGCGGCAAGTAAGACTACCAAGATAGGTTATATTGGGGACACATTTATATTTTAATATATGTTGGAAAAAGAAACTTAAGTGAATGTATGAAATATTTTAAATATTAATTTAATAAATAATAGATAAAAATTATATTTTAAATATTTAATAAATAATAGATAAAAATTATATTTTAAATATTTAATAAATAATAGATAAAAATTATATTTTAAATATTTAATAAATAATAGATAAAAATTATATTTTAAATATTTAATAAATAATAGATAAAAATTATATTTTAAATATTTAATAAATAATAGATAAAAATTATATTTTAAATATTTAATAAATAATAGATAAAAATTATATTTTAAATATTTAATAAATAATAGATAAAAATTATATTTTAAATATTTAATAAATAATAGATAAAAATTATATTTTAAATATTTAATAAATAATAGATAAAAATTATATTTTAAATATTTAATAAATAATAGATAAAAATTATATTTTAAATATTTAATAAATAATAGATAAAAATTATATTTTAAATATTTAATAAATAATAGATAAAAATTATATTTTAAATATTTAATAAATAATAGATAAAAATTATATTTTAATATTAATAAATAATAGATAAAAATTATATTTTAAATATACAGTGATACAAGTGTTTTTCTTTAAAAACACTTATATCACATTACGATTATGTCTGACTATTTTAATGATAATTTAACTTTATTGATCTTGATTTATCCAATTCATGATTATTGTCGAGTTAATTGATAGTTATTGTTAATTTAATTTTAATGGCAAATTTAAATTTTAGGAAATTTCTATTACTAATCCCTTATTTCAATATGTTGCCACTTTAGCCACCTAACTCAATTTTAATGATTATTTTAGTTATGACGTCAGCGGGATTTAGTTACGTTTTGGTGCTGGCGATAACATCCGCATGGCGTCAGCGCGATTCAGTTGAATCGAATCGGATTTGTTATTATCCGTTTCTTAATCGGATCGGATTTAAGTGGAGACGGTTTCAGAATCCGAAAAAAGGAATCCGGCTGTAACATCCCTTGGAACTCCAGTTCACCCGTAAGCCCTCTCTTTAAATTCTCTTCTCGTTCTCGTTCCTTGCCGCTCAAATCACGCCCCTTTTCTTCCCTTCGTCCTCCACCCCAAGTCTCTGTAATCCTTAACCCTAATCGTACATTTCTATCGCCGATTCTCGCCCATGTCCGAGGTCGCGGCACAGCTTGACGAGACCTCGGCTTCGGCGACTCCTACCCCGTCGAATCCAATCAACGGGAAGCCGGCGGTCGTTAGAATTAAGCGGTATAGCTCGAGGAGGCAGCAACAGAAAGATAAGAAGAGGACGCCGCTCACAGACCTCACCAACGCCACCTCCTCCTCTTCCCCTCGGCTCCACCTAGAGGAACGTGAGCCGGATCCCAAATCCGCTCTCCCTCCACCTTCGATCCCCCCCGCCACCTCCGTCCCAGGCGCTGAAGGCGAGCATGGAGGCACGTCTGTCGCCCTCACGTCTCCTCAGGGAGTCAAGGAGTCGTTCCTTGGTCCCGGTGAGCTTTCTTCCATTTTCCCCTCTAAATTATCTCGAGGATACAAGGTACCCCGCTTTGCGGTGCCGAAATGCCCTTTTGGTCTTTTCCATGAATGTTCTGGAGTCGATGCCAGATAGGCTTCTTGTGCTGTCTGAATCTGTTGAGATTACAGTGAACGCCTTTCGACAATGCCATAGTGTAGTTCTGTTCCTAACTGGGGGTTAAATGAGTATTCTAGGGTTAAGATTTTAGCTAATGCGAGGAATGAATGGAGTTCCATAGGTCTGTCGAACTCATTAGCTCTGGTTTTTCCTTAGAGCACTTGTAATCTTCATGTTAGTCTAATCTTTGTTTTATTTCTTTCTTTTTTATTGTAGTTCTAACAGTTGTTTGTCCTTTGAGTAGTAAATTTTTGGTAATCAGTAATACTGAAGGTGCAATGATGTGGCTAAATGGATGTCACTCTTCTATAATTCATAGAAACTCAGCCATAGCCATGTTATAGTACTTCACCCATGGCATAATTGCTACCTATGTTTTTGTAAACAATAACTTATAACTCGTTTTGGGTGCTTGAACACTGATATTCATGGAATGCTGGACTAGTTTTGCATAAAGAAGCTCTAGGATTCTAGTTGAAGCTTTGAGTTGATGGAAGCTAAAGAGTCGATTCCTGTGGATATAGTGAAACACCATCTGCAAAACCTTTCTTTTCTCTGAAGGTGATGTGACCGTGGCAGACATGAGTCAGATATTTCAGTTGTGAAAATAAACTGCAGATGTTGATTGTCTGTATATATTATCTTTAATTTCTCTTGATATGTTTCATTAGTATCACGGAAGTTGTATTTGGTTATGCTATGTGGTTTATGGTAATATCTTTAATGATTCTACGAACCAACTTTCCGCAACATTTTTTACCATCTCTATTCAACAAAAGGGAATTGACTAGTGGTGTTAACTCCTTATACATGTTGCAGGTGGAGATGGTGTTACTTGCGACAAATCTGTGCATTCTGTAGTTTATACACGGAGTATTCTGAGGAGTACAAAGTCTAAGGGTAAAGAACCCTGCACGACATCCAGTTGCCCCCCGGCTGAAAAGATTAGAACTGTCGAGTGCGTAGCACATTTATAATATCACCTCATTACGTTTATATTGTTTTGCATTCTTCTTTGTAGCTAACTTTTATTTTGTATTACCTAAACTCATAAAACTATGTAATGTTGCCATGCATAAATGCCTATTTAAGTCCATTTTAAAAGTTCATTTTAAACTATAATCTAATCTTTTAATATGCTAAAAGATTTGCCTTGCATCTTCTGCTACATTGACTTTCAGAATCTTCCTCTTCCTATTGAGCTTCCCACCACCTATCAGGGGTAGTTGGAATATTGGATGATATGTGGAGTCAGGCAAGGAGGCAAGTGTATTTCTAATTCTTTGTTTTGGGGCATAGAGTGATGACAATTCAGTATTCAGTCCCTTCAATTCCATGATTGAAAAGCTGTAGCAATGGTAGCTACTGCCTACTACAAACTTGGACAGTCACAATCAAGTAATATGACGATTTCCTTGCAGTCACATTGTTTTGGCTTATGAATGATCTTTTGTTGTTTCTTGATTTAACTTCGTGGGTGTTGCAGTATTTTGTTAGTCATGCTCTCTGTAGTATCATACTATCATCAGTCAGTTTATTTTATTGTATTAATGTGAAATTTTTCTAATGAGTCGGTGTGGTTAAAATTTTATGATATGGTCAAGATTATTCTGCAAAGGAGTATCTATCTCTTAAAAGATTGTTTGCGGACCTTTTGTTGCTAGTTCATTCCTTGTTCTGCTTGAGCCTCTTAAGTTCTTCTTGTTGAGAGCTATGCTTGTATTGAAGAAATTTATAAGTTCAAAATGAAGATGACACCTCAGTAGAGATAGAGTTCATTTGATATAATGTCTCATACAACTGGTCTTAATCTGAGTGGGTAATCGGATGGGAGAAAACTGTTGTTAAATGCAAGCTATTTGTGCTGTGAAGAAGGCGTTCGTACTTAGTCTGAGTGGGTAATTGGATGGAAAAAGACAGTTGTTAAATGCAAGCAACTTGTGCTGTGAAACAGGTGTATCAGTTATGCTCAGTACTTTTGTATTGTCATATTATATTCTAATGTTGTTCGTATCTTTCAGCAGTGGAAAACTGATGGGCGATGCCATTGCCAGTGGGCGAAAGGCATTTTCAGTTCCATTTGAGAAACGCAAAAAGGTTTGTTCTTGCTTTGTTTTTTCTTAACAAAATGGAGCCTGTTAGCGGTTGGTTTCACTTAAAAAAATCTTTTGTTAGTTTTAAAAATGGTTGAAGCAAGTTAGAAGCAACGATTAGATAACAAATTGCTTTCAAAATAAAATAGATAGCATAAAATAACATGAACAGTGAGTGCATTTGCAAATATTGAAATTCTTCATTGTGTATGCATTATGCATGAGAAGTGAAACCTTCTTTAAAATATTTATATTTTCTTTTGTTGAAGTATTGTTGTTGAATACATTGTTCACAAGAATCTTTTTGTTGCATCTTCTTCTGAGACTTCTTCAGCACTTGGGCACCATTTTTTTTATCTTTCTGCTTGTTCTGGAGGGGACAACTGTATGTCTTCAGTAGCACATAATGTTTTATAGTTTTTTTAATCTAGTTTTCTTGATTGGACACATTTTCTTGATCTTTCTGTAGATTTGACTTGGTGATTCTTCAGATTTTCTCTCAGCATTTATATTTCATCCATTGTTTTAGGTAGGCATTCAACATGCAAATCTCATCCTTAGATATTGTGATTCCTAGTATGATTTAAATGGTATTAAGTTGGAAACTGATGGTAATGCACAGTGTAAATTAGTTTCGTCTGTTGTTTCTAGTATATGACAATCATAAGCAGGGATTGCCTTTTTGGGTATCGGACCCGTTTCGGCAATTTGTCAGACTGGTTTGTACTGGTGTACCGACACACGGTATGCCAGTGCGTATTGGTGGTTTAGCGAGGAAGAAAAAGAGGGAGAAGTGGAAGGGGTGATAGAGGAACAGAGGAAGGAGGAAGGAATAAGGAAGAAGAAAGGAGAGGAGGAAAAGAGCAGTGACAGCATACTTGGGAAGCAGTGGCTGCACTGGTGGCAGCAGCGTGGAAATGGCATTGTTGAAGCAGCAACAACAGCAACAAGGAAGCGTCAAAGCAGTAGTGGCAAAGCGGCGATAGTGAGGCGGTGGCATCTTAGGCAAGAAGAGTACTCGTGTTTGGAAGCTCTAATCTGTTTCTTTTTTTCTTTATTAACACTGATTTGGACAGGACCCACCATTTCTTTAATTTTTTATTAATTTAATTGGACCATCCGAAACAGGGTGGCCCACGTATTGGCTAGATTGGTATGTATCGTTCCATTTCGGGTGGTTCAACAAACATTGATCATAAATCTTTTGTGCTCATGAATACGGCTCAAAGGAGTGTCGCAATTAATAATACGTGTATTGTTCTTTGCCACAAGTAACAAATGTTTGACGTTCAAGCTTTGGCTATAATGTCTAGATTTTTGGGAAAACTGAGATTTAATACTTTTATTGTTCCATCTTATAGTGTACATCATTTCTTCTACTTCTGTCCTGCATTGTACATTATTATTTTTCTCATACTGTGCTTTTCACAATTTGCATTCTGTTATCTTTTCTAGTAACGCACCATTTTATCATGCTAATTTTCTCCATGTGGTGCTGTGGTACGTACAGAGGCAGCGATATGTGGTGCCTGAAGCTATCAACAAATCCTTGTTGCCTCAGGATTTCATAGAGAAACAGCGGGCCTATTTTGCTGAGGTTGATGCTTTTGATCTTCCTGAAGAGGCTGTTTCAGAGAGTGAGCTAGAGTAGGAGCAAGAGGATTCCATTTCCAGTAGAATACCAGTATTAACCTTGACATTTCTGTACAGTGATTGATGTACAGCTAATTCACGATATAAAAGGTAACCAAGGGTTCTTGATGGCAAAACCAGTTTGTGCCCTCGGTGTTGAGGACAACTGAGTGTAGATTCGAAACTGAGTTTTATAGATTAACCAATATGTTGTGACCTCTGCGTGATATAAATTCACAAGTCTTCTGTCAGAAGAACTGCTGACCAACTCGATAGAGGTCTTTACAGCTTTGGTTATTATTTCCAGCTTCTAAGAAAATTCCATTATTTGGCAAGAATGTGATATCCAATGCATGCAGTTTGTACTTTTGCGTTGCTGAAAGGAAGTATATGGGAGTCATGCCATTCTCAGGTCTCTGAGTTGGTGCTGCCGTACGAAGTCAAACAGCAGGAGGTATATGGAGTTGATTTTTTTCCGTTGCTGAAAGGAATGCTTGCATGATTTGCAGGTGCTTCATTTCTAAGAAATCGGCGTTGATAGCGGAACTCATCGAGGCGAAGCAAGCTGGTACGCAAGTTCTCACTTTCATATACTCCGATTAGATGAGATCGGGGGATTCTCCTGACTTGCATAGACGGATTCCTGTATTGGTCACTGGAGCTGTGACATGTTCTTGTGCAGTATTCAGAGTCTCACTTCGCTCGAATTCCTGCGTTGTTTGGCCGCTCGTCACATGTCAAAGCTGGCGAAAGTTGGGCGACGTGCCGACAGAGAGAGCGTTCTTTCGGCTGTGAATTTTCTTGTGCAAATGCCAATTGCAGCATTCCAGCGACCACTGCAGATTGTGTTTGTTTTTAGTTTGCTTTTCTATATGCAGCTTCAAAACATTAAAATATCATACTAATCAGTATACTAGTTAATTCAATCTATTGTCCTCCAAGAATTAGTACATATTTATCAGCATACCGAACTGAAAGCTGCTGCTGAAGCAGACAAGCTTGAGAAGGTTCCAAGCCTTGGACACCATGTGTTGGTGCAAGGAGCGCCTGATCTAGTTGACCAAACGTGTTGCTGTTTAAATGAGCATGACGGTATCAGATAGTTTTATCGGAAAAGAATTATGGTATTCCAATCTATCTCCTCGTCATTGATTAAAAAAAAATTTAATCAATATTTTTAAGATTAAGGAAGATTTATTTTAATCCTTGTAATTTTATTTATGGATCACTTAATTCTTTATAGTTTTTTTATTTCTAAAATAATCTTTATATTTTTTAAAACGGATCATATACGTCTCTTCCGTTAAGTCTGAGTTAACAGACGTTAGAGTCTATTTATACACATCTTTCGGTTAAGTCTGAGTTAATAGACGTTAGAGTCTATTTACGTAGCATGTTGATTCACAATAAATAATTAATTAATATAATAACATGTAATTTAAGTTTTAAAAAGAGTTAATATTTATTTTAGTCTTTATATATGGGTTAGTTTAGATAAGGATGAATTATAAAAGCTTAAGTGGTTTATTGCTAAAACCACAATGGTTAAAATGGATCTTAACCTTTTTTTTTAACTTAAATTATATATACCATTATATTAATTATTTATTATGGATCAATATGTCACATAATTAAATTCTAATGTTTATTAATTCAGACTTGACGGGAGAGACTTATATGTTATGTTTTTAAATATATATGGGTTAGTTTAGATAAGGATGAATTATAAAAGCTTAAGTGGTTTATTGCTAAAACCACAATGGTTAAAATGGATCTTAACCTTTTTTTTTAACTTAAATTATATATACCATTATATTAATTATTTATTATGGATCAATATGTCACATAATTAAATTCTAATGTTTATTAATTCAGACTTGACGGGAGAGACTTATATGTTATGTTTTTAAATATATATGGGTTAGTTTAGATAAGGATGAATTATAAAAGCTTAAGTGGTTTATTGCTAAAACCACAATGATGCCTCATTCATCAATGGTAGTCTAGGTTTTTCCATAAAAACTTAATTACTTGTGTTATTATATTAATAATTTATTATAATTATTTATTTTATTATATTAATAAATTATTATGAGTTCACATGCCACGTGAGCAGACTCTAACGTTTGTTAACTGACATGAGAGACTTATATGTTATGTTTTTAAATATATATGGGTTAGTTTAGATAAGGATGAATTATAAAAGCTTAAGTGGTTTATTGCTAAAACCACAATGGTTAAAATGGATCTTAACCTTTTTTTTTAACTTAAATTATATATACCATTATATTAATTATTTATTATGGATCAATATGTCACATAATTAAATTCTAATGTTTATTAATTCAGACTTGACGGGAGAGACTTATATACTACGTTTTTAAAATTTTTAAAATTATTTTAAATATGATTTAAACTTAAAATCATATGATCTAAAATAATATATATTTTTTTAACAGGTTCATTGGAAGCAGACATCTGAGTACTACAATACCCTTAGAGCATGGGAGTAGTATGCGGGTTGGGAAGAAAGGTTAGGTCTATATACAAGTGCATAAATGCAAATCCAAAACATCATTTTTCAACCCTCGTGTGTATGATGGAAGAACTCCAATCCCTGTGTGCAAAAGCCACATGATAAGTATGTAGTGAATTCAGAAAATAAAAAGAAAAACTTGTTGCATATGATTCTCGAGGCTTTCTTTGTTTTTTCTTCTTCTCTTGATTGGCCTTTGTTGCTTGCGTTTGAGATTTTTGGAAGGGAGCACTGTTAGTTGAAGAGGTGTTGACCTGAAGAGAGCAAGAAGATCCAAAGGTTTAAGTTTGCTTGCTTCCGATTCGCCCATAAATAGCCGGGCTTGTGCACCATCTTTGCCACACTCCCAAGTTTGAGCTCTTCCTTCTCCCTTACGTACCGATGGCCTCCCTCCGTCCCTCTCCTTGCGCCCTGCTATTTCTCTTCTTCGTCGCCATGGCTTCCGCTCAACTGTCCCCTACTTTCTATAACACCTCGTGCCCTGATGCTCTGAGCACCATTCAATCTGTCGTGGCCGCTGCTGTTGCCAATGAGAGTCGCATGGGAGCCTCGTTGCTCCGTCTGCATTTCCACGACTGCTTCGTTAATGCAAGTCCCGCTTAAACCCGTGCTCGTATCTTTATGTGCATGCATCTGATTGCTTCTTGTTTAAAGCGAGGCACGAGTGGGAGTTAATATGCGAAGAAGCTAATGATCTCGATGACGACGACACGCAGGGTTGCGACGGATCGGTCCTGCTGGATGACACGGCCAACTTCACGGGAGAGAAGAATGCATTCCCCAACAAGAACTCCATAAGAGGTTTCGACGTGGTCGACAGCATCAAATCCCAGGTCGAGGCCATCTGCGTGCAAGTCGTCTCCTGTGCTGACATCCTTGCGGTGGCAGCTCGAGACTCCGTCGTCGCCGTAAGAATCCACCATCTTCTAACGCCATGCATGCGTCGCCCTTTTTTCGAGTCTTCTTTCTCATGAACACAATCAAATCTGGATTGCAACTTTTGCAGCTCGGTGGACCTTCATATACAGTTCAATTAGGAAGAAGAGACGCGACGACAGCGAGCCTCAGCGCGGCTAACAGTAATCTTCCGCCGCCGACATTAAGTCTCAGTGGTCTACTATCATCTTTCTCCAGTAAAGGTCTCAGTTCCACCGACATGGTTGCACTCTCAGGTAAACGGAGCGTCCGATGCTCGTAACATGTCTCTTCTTCCACCTTAACGTTGTTCTCCAACAGGGGCGCATACAATAGGGAGCGCAAAGTGCAGTTCATTCCGCAACAGGATCTACAACGAGGCCAATATCGACGCCTCGTTCGCCAACTCCACGCAGGCCAACTGCCCGAGCTCCGGCGGCGACGACAACCTGTCGCCTCTCGATGTCGTGACCCCCACAGTCTTCGACAACTCCTACTTCCAGAATCTGGTGAGCGAGAAGGGCCTGCTGCACTCGGACCAGCAGCTCTACAATGGAGGATCCACCGATTCCCTGGTCACCACCTATTCCGAAGACACGGACACCTTCTTCAGCGACTTCGCTACCGCCATGGTGAACATGGGGAACATTAGTCCTCTCACCGGCACCGACGGCGAGATTAGGCTCAACTGCAGGAAGATCAACTGAGGACGCTGCAACAACACGAAGAAGTCAATACGTTGTTGTTCCTCTATTGTGTGTCATGTTAGTCCTCAAAAACCATGCAACAAATAAATATCTTCAACCTACGAAATGACATTACATGAAATTCCAAGTAAAATTTCACTGGCTCTTTGCCATCGTATCTCATCAACAGTCAAAGGAGTAATGTGTTACTCTTTGAACTGAAGCTAAGTCAAAGTGGCTCGGGATGAACCGGCAGGGTTGAAGCTGCGTTGACTTCTGTCATAAAATACTCAGCGTCCAAGTCTGCATTAATTCTGCTCTCAGATAAACACGAACATATTAATTCTTTGTATTGTCAGGAAAAAAACAAAAAGACATTGACTAAAAGAATCCAAAATAAGATAAGCATGGAGTAAAACAGCAATAGAGAACATATCCAACACGAGATTCTGATTTATGTTCATCAAAGTCAAAGCCGCCAAACTAATATGAAAAAAAACCAGAAGGTGTTCTGGTTAGTGTGAAGGAATCCAACCAGCATATGTACTCGGGAAAGTAGCCAACCAACAACTTCATCTGATTTATTAGAATACGAAATATTGCATTATTGCAACACGGGTTATAGAATGTTCCCCCGAAAAGGAATCAAATATGCATCCAAGAGATGAAGTCATGAAGCACAAACACAACGAGAAGAAAAAACAACTATTCTCTACAAACAATTTCACTTCATGTGAAAACAACAAGCGAGGTCACCAACTAGTTTGTCTATCGATATTTTGCCGAATAGAAGAAACAGAATCTCAGGATCATTCGTACCAGAATATACACCATTGGAACTCTGGAACATCAGCTTGGCACAGATTGTAGCCTCTGTAGGTCTTATGAGTGAGATCAGAGTTTAGTGCTTTTACAGGTCGAAGTCTATTATCTTCGTCCCGCCACAAAGTCCCCAATCTCCTGTGACAAAAAAAGTGCACACATAAGAAATGTACTGTGACAGAGTTTGCTATTTCAGCTATATGTATTTATAAGTATAATGAAAGAAAAGGTCCAATGGAATCTAATCAGAAAGGAAGATTAGCATCATCAGACAGACTTTGCTTTTTCTTTTCCAGGAAGACTAATTAAATCATGAATTACAAGTTCAATTTATTTCTCATTTATAACAGACTCTTTAACTCTGTCAACCAGGAGTTCGGAAACTAGAATGGCAGTTCTTAGAGCATCCTTCTTCGATTTATCTATGAAAAAGGCACATAAGATCACGTCAGATATGCTTAACTATCTGAATTCGCCAAATAGAAAACCTTTAAAGGATATCTCTGAATAAGCTTAGTCAAAGATAGTTTTAATAATGATCAGAAAAGATAAAGATTCAGAAAACCACCATTGTCAATGCAAACGGTAACATAATAGCTTATTTTACAGAGCACTGCTAACGGAACAAACCGTTGCAACAGTGTTCAATGCATGAGAAGCAGCAAGCCGCTGGTCGGTTTGCTTCTTATAATGCACAATAGAACTAATTAAATCATGAATTACAAGTTCAATTTATTTCTCATTTATAACAGACTCTTTAACTCTGTCAACCAGGAGTTCGGAAACTAGAATGGCAGTTCTTAGAGCATCCTTCTTCGATTTATCTATGACAAAGGCACATAAGATCAAGTCAGATAAACTTAATTATCTGAATTCACTAAATAGAAAACCTTTAAAGGATATCTCTGAATAAGCTTAGTCAAAGATAGTTTTAATAATGATCAGAAAAGATAAAGATTCAGAAAACCACCATTGTCAATGCAAACGGTAACATAATAGCTTATTTTACAGAGCACTGCTAACGGAACAAACCGTTGCAACAGTGTTCAATGCATGAGAAGCAGCAAGCCGCTGGTCGGTTTGCTTCTTATAATGCACAATAGAACTAATTAAATCATGAATTACAAGTTCAATTTATTTCTCATTTATAACAGACTCTTTAACTCTGTCAACCAGGAGTTCGGAAACTAGAATGGCAGTTCTTAGAGCATCCTTCTTCGATTTATCTATGACAAAGGCACATAAGATCATGTCAGATATGCTTAACTATCTGAATTCGCCAAATAGAAAACCTTTAAAGGACATTCTGAATCGGCTTAGTCAAAGATAGTTTTAAGATGATCAGAAAAGATAAAGATTCAGAAAACCACCATTGTCATGCAACTCGGTAAATATAGCTTATTTTACAGAGCACTGCTAATGGATACGAACCATTGCAACAGTGTTCAATGCATGAGAAGCAGCAAGCCGCTGGTCGTTGCTTCAATAGAAAACCTGTAAAGGACATTTCTGAATAGGCTTAGTCAAAGATAGTTTTAATAATGATCAGAAAGATAAAGATTCAGAAAACCACCATTGTCAATGCAAACGGTAACATAATAGCTATTTTACAGAGCACTGCTAATGGAACGAACCATTGCAACAGTGTTCAATGCATGAGAAGCAGCAAGCCGCTGGTCGGTTTGCTTCTTATAATGCACAATAGAACTAATTAAATCATGAATTACAAGTTCAATTTATTTCTCATTTATAACAGACTCTTTAACTCTGTCAACCAGGAGTTCGGAAACTAGAATGGCAGTTCTTAGAGCATCCTTCTTCGATTTATCTATGAAAAAGGCACATAAGATCATGTCAGATATGCTTAACTACCTGAATTCGCCAAATAGAAAACCTTTAAAGGACATTTCTGAACAGGCTTAGTCAAAGATAGTTTTAATAATGATCAGAAAAGATAAAGATCCAGAAAACCACCATTGTCAATGCAAACGGTAACATAATAGCTTATTTTACAGAGCACTGCTAATGGAACGAACCATTGCAACGGTGTTCAATGCATGAGAAGCAGCAAGCCGCTGGTCGGTTTGCTTCCTACAATGCATGATATGAATTACAAGTTCAATTTACTTCTCATTTATAAAGTATTCTTTAACTCTCTATTAACAGCGTCAACCAGGAGTTCAGAAACTCGAATGATGGTTCTTAGATAATCTATCTATGACAAAGGCACATAAGATCAAGCCAGATGTATATATTGCATCATTTTACGTGTTGCATTAAAAATCAGGTTTTTATCACTCTAAAATTATAAGGAAGAAAAAAAAAAGTATCACTTATATGGACCATTAAATTTGGTAACCTCTTGTAATCATTGAATTCTGATAAATGCACAATATTCAACTAAGTGGCAGGCAGTGCTTAGCAAAACTTTTTGGGTTTTCATGTTTCAGATGATAGAGATGATCAAATTTTTAGACAGCTTTCTTCATACTTCATGGCAACAGAAGTCATATTTTGTCAACGACAAACACTGAACCAAGTCAATGGACCCAATTAAGTGCCAAGATAAAGGCCAAATCCTCGGGTATCAATCAAAAGAAGAGACTGTATGCCATCAAGAGGGTACAAAATTGAGATGTTTTCCAATGGAAATCACATGAGATAATTCAGAATCATAATATCATTGTCTTACTCTTATACCAACTATATTAATGTTTTTCTTATGAACCTAATCACCAACCATTCTAATAATGGGCTACGATATTATTTCCTCGATGGTCCGATCATAGTCGGGTCGTTGTTTCCTCCTGGAAGGGGACTCCGTGCCCAGCGTTCAGTGAAGGGGCGCTTCGTCTTCGTTCCTGCACACAGGTCGGGTCGGGGAGCTCGGCCCGACCCCTCCAACGATCAAGTTAGTCGAAGTATCGGGGATCCTTTTCTTTTTTGCCCTCCTCCCCTCGTTCCCAATGTAATGGTTTTTATAGGGGCGGTCATCGTTTCTTGATAGGTCCGGCTGCAGGGAGCAGTGTCGTACCTTCAATAGCGTCTGACCCCAGCATTGGCGTTGCGTGAAGGACCGGGCTTCTGCAGGATGGCGACGTGCCTCGGTCGGTGTTTTGGTCTGCTTCGGCCAGGCGTTGCTAGGTCAAACCGAGACAGGCAACCCCCGTGGCTCCTCGATCTACGTGACCCAGGAGACGTCACCTCAGGGCAGGTGACGTTGGTTCATGTCCCATCTTTATTATTACCCTCATCATTCTCCCCCCCGGAGGAAGCCATGCATCGACTACTACCAGGGGGGTCCGAGGCGTGGCTTTTGCTCCTTTGTCAGTGCCGGGGAGATTTCCCAGAGGATCTCTATGGTCGGTTGCTAGCCGTCGATCGACGAGTGTTCGTGGGGCAAGTCTTGAGCAAGTTGGAAGACTCAGGCGAGCAGATGGCGCCGAGGTGTAGGAAACATGTAGTCTCCAACTGAAATATTTGGCTGAGGGCGGACAGGCCGCATAGAGGTGGCCTCGGGCAGATCGTACCGAGGGACACGCTCAGACAAGCAGGCCGCACAGAGGTGGCCTTGGGTAGATCGTGCCGAGGGACACTCTCAGAGGAGCAAGCGACGTAGAGGTGGCCTCGGGCAGATCGTGTGGAGGGACACGCTCAGGCGGGCAAGCCAGGCAGAGGTGGCCTCGGGCAAACAGGGCCGAGGGACACGCTCACGCGGGCAGGCCGCACATAGGTGGCCTGGGCAGATCGTGCCGAGGGGCGCGCTCAGGCGGGCAGGCCGCGCAGAGGTGGCCTCGGGCAGATCGTGCCGAGGGACACGCTCACGCGGGCAGGCCGTGCAGAGGTGGCCTAGGGCAGATCGTGCTGAGGGGCACGCTCAAGCGGGTAGGCCGCACAGAGGTGGCCTCGGACAGATCGTGCCGAGGGACACGCTCAGGAGGGCAAGCCACGTAGAGGTGGCCTCGGGCAGATCGTGCCGAGGGACACGCTCAGGTGGGCAAGCCACGTAGAGGTGGCCTCGAGCAAATCATGCCGAGGGACACGCTCAGGCGGGCAGGCCGCGCAGAGGTGGCCTCGAGCAGATCGTGCCGAGCAGATGCTTTTTGCGACAATCTGTCATGAAGGGATCTGCGAACGTGGGTAGCATGGTACATCTTCGTTTGTGCGGGGGCTGGGGGCGATCCCTCACGCGGGGTCGCCGTCTCTCAGGAGTCGAAATTGAAAAGATCATGCCTCGACATTCTTTCCGCATGCCGGTTGGCTGCCCTGTCAGGTCTTATTTATGGCGGGGCGATGTTTGGCCTGCTCGATGCGACGTGCCCTGCGAGACTGGTGCTGATGGGCTGTCGCCCGCTACCCAGGATGCGAAGGGTCGCTGCCGGCAGGATCCTCCCTATAAATAACACGTAGTTGGTTCCCCGTAGGCCTCCTACTTTGCATTTGTTCAGTCGCTCCTTCCGGGCCCATTGCATCCATTCGAATCGCCCTCTTTCCCCACTTTTCGAAGGTCGGTAAGAATGAATTCCCCTTCCTCTTCAACTTCACCCTCTTCCCCTTTCTCTTCTAGTAAGGTCGGGGAAAAAACACAACTGTTGAGCTGCAACTCGTCATCCGACGAGAAGGTGGCGCGAGCCCTCGAAACCCTGATGTGGCCGCACGACCTCGACTCCACGGTGAGCGAGTCGTTGCTCGGTAGTCTCCGGGAGCGTTGCTGCATCCCGGACGACTATGTTCTCCTTGCCCCCGAGCCGGGGCAACGGGTGTACGACCCGATCCCTAAGGGTTTCGCCCTAACCCTGGACGCCCTCGAGGCAGGGTTGTGTTTCCCTTTGCACCCCATTATCAGTTCTTGCATCTCCTGGTGGCGCATTTCCCCGTCACAGGTGGCGCCGAACTCTTGGCGCTACCTAGTGGCCTTCTTGGGGGAGTGCTATTACGCCAACATCACCCCAACCCGATCTCTTTTCTTGTCTTGTTTTCGTCTTTCCAAGGGATCCGGGGGTTATTATCTATCAGCCTGATCGGGCTTCCGGGTTAGCGGGGCCCCCTCCAGCAACAAAGGGTGGAAGGGGCATTTCTTTTATGTATGATGCGCTAGAGACTTGGGTTTCGGGATCCGGTGGTCGGCACGCATGATCGACAACACCGCCCCAGCTCTAAACGGTGATGAGTACAGGGATCTCCGGAGGCTCAAGGAGATTCTTCCCGCCTCCCGAGACATCCGGGACATGACCGAGCAATGGTTGATCGAGGCGGGCCTTAGCCCGGTGCCTCGAGGTATGTCCTTAGTGTGTAGCTTAGGATTTTTACTAATCACTCATAATACTGACCGGTGCCCGCATTTTCGCATAGAGATGGTGAACCTCAGATCTGTGCGCGGAGGGCGGAGCTCTTCGGTTTCGTCCGTGCACCCACAGACCGAGCCGAGAGTCGGCTCGAGGGATGCCCCGGTGGACGTTGAGGCCGACCGACCTCGGAAGAAGTCGAAGACCTACGTCGCGAAGGGATCCGACGCAGCTGCGACCCCACCGGGGGGAGCTGCCACCGAACCGACCAGTTGTGCAGGAAGGAACCACAGGCGGGGTGAGGCTGGCCCTAGCAGAGAGGTGGCTGGGAAGGCGCCTCGGGAGCCCTCCATTCGGGAGAAGGAGAGGAAGCTGATCGAGGACTACAAGAAATCCCCAGGCTTTGAGATTGGGCTGACCCGGACAGGGCAAGTCACCTATGAGTACGGGTACCGGATTGCCCTGGCTCGCTTCAGGGTGCGCTACCCTGACCTCGAGGTAGCGGAAGACCCCTTTGCTTCTTTTCCTGAGGACCTGGGCGTTGATGTGCCCGAAGGCGTCCCTTTTGATGACAACATGGACGTCCTCGAGAAGTAGGGTGGACCATTTGTAATTTTTCCTAGGAGGGTCAGCCGACCGTGCACTTTGTAAAATATGGTCGTTTGGTCTTGTAAATAAGTTTTTGTTTCAAATGAAAATACTTCGTTCTAACTTCTCCAGTGTTTGATCCGATTTATACAAAGAATTTTTTGAGATTATGCACATTCCACGTCCTGGGTAAAGAATCGCCCTGCATCGTTACGAGTCTGTAGGTGCCGACTCTAACGACGTCAGTAACTCGGTATGGCCCTTCCCAGTTCGGGGCGAGTTTTCCTCGCGCTTGAGTCGAGTCACTAACTTCAGCCCTGCGTAAGACTAGGTAGCCTAACTTCACCTCTGCGTGATATAAATTCACAAGTCTTCTGTCAGAAGAACTACTGACCAACTCGATAGAGGTCTTTATAGCTTTGGTTATTATTTCCAGCTTCTAAGAAAATTCCATTATTTGGCAAGAATGTGATATCCAATGCAGGCAGTTTGTACTTTTGCGTTGCTGAAAGGAAGTATATGGGAGTCATGCCATTCTCAGGTCTCTGAGTTGGTGCTGCCGTACGAAGTCAAACAGCAGGAGGTATATGGAGTTGATTTTTTTCCGTTGACAGCAGGAGGTATATGGAGTTGATTTTTTTCCGTTGCTGAAAGGAATGCTTGCATGATTTGCAGGTGCTTCGGACCATTTCTAAGAAATCGGCGTTGATAGCGGAACTCATCGAGGCGAAGCAAGCTGGTACGCAAGTTCTCACTTTCATATACTCCGATTAGATGAGATCGGGGGATTCTCCTGACTTGCATAGACGGATTCCTGTATTGGTCACTGGAGCTGTGACATGTTCTTGTGCAGTATTCAGAGTCTCACTTCGCTGGAATTCCTGCGTTGTTTGGCCGCTCGTCACATGTCAAAGCTGGCGAAAGTTGGGCGACGTGCCGACAGAGAGAGCGTTCTTTCGGCTGTGAATTTTCTTGTGCAAATGCCAATAGCAGCATTCCAGCGACCACTGCAGATTGTGTTTGTTTTTAGTTTGCTTTTCTATATGCAGCTTCAAAACATTAAAATATCATACTAATCAGTATACTAGTTAATGCAATCTATTGTCCTCCAAGAATTAGTACATATTTATCAGCATACCGAACTGAAAGCTGCTGCTGAAGCAGACAAGCTTGAGAAGGTTCCAAGCCTTGGACACCATGTGTTGGTGCAAGGAGCGCCTGATCTAGTTGACCAAACGTGTTGCTGTTTGAATGGGCATGACGGTATCAGCTAGTTTTATCGGAAAAGAATTATGGTATTCGAATCTATCTCCTCGTCATTGATTAAAAAAAAAATTATTTTAATCAATATTTTTAAGATTAAGATTAAGATTTATTTTAATCCTTGTAATTTTATTTATGGATCACTTAATTCTTTATAATTTTTTTATTTCTAAAATAATCTTTATATTTTTTAAAACGGATCATATACGTCTCTTCCGTTAAGTCTGAGTTAACAGACGTTAGAGTCTATTTATACACATCTTCCGGTTAAGTCTGAGTTAATAGACGTTAGAGTCTATTTACGTAGCATGTTGATTCACAATAAATTTAAATTTAAAAAAGAGTTAATATTTATTTTAGTCTTTATGGTTTTGATTTATTTACTCACATTTAAAGTAACTCATATATTTTAAAAAATGTAGCATATAAGCTCTTCGCGTTAAGTTTGAGTTAACAAACATTAGAATCTATTTACTTAATATGTTGATTGATAATAAACTATTAATATAATGATATGTATAATTAAATTTCAAAAGTTCATCTTATCAATAAAAAGGAAGCGACGAGAGCTGTAGCGATGGACGAATGTGGAGAGGCAAAGGTAGGAGAAGCTAGATATGAAGGTGAGAGAGAGCTGGACCGTCATGTCGTAGGCATTATCGATGGAGGCAAAAGAGGGGATGAAGTGAGACGCGATGGAGACGAAGATGCCCAGGAGGAGAAAGAGGGACCAAGAGACCACAAATGCCTAGGGTCGGACTGGTCGATGCACATCCACCTAGCGTAGGCCCAGAAGTTTATTAGCTTGTCGTCAGCTTGGGAGAGGTTGCATGCGTACGACACCTTGCTATGTAACAGTCGCTTGGTGCTTTTGTTAGTGGTCATTTTCACGACGATGCCTCCTTTCATCAATCATGGTAGTCTAAGTTTTTTTGTAAAAACTTAATTACTTATGTTATTATATTAATAATTTATTATAATTTTTTTATTATATTAATAATTTATTGTGAGTCAACATGCCACGTAAGCAGACTCTAACATTTGTTAACTGTCCTGAGAGACATATATGCTATGTTTTTAAAAATATATGAGTTATTTTAGATACGGATGAATTATAAAATGCTTAAGTGGTTTATTGCCAAAACCATAATTGTTAAAATGAATCTAACCCTTATGGACAACTTAAATTATATATATTATTATATTAGTTATTTATTATGGATCAACATGTCATGTAATTAAACTCTAATGTTTGTTAATTCAGATTTGACGGGAGAGACTTATATATTATATTTTAAAAATTTTAAAAATTATTTTAAATACAAATAAATCATAACGACTTAAAATCATATGATCTAAAATAATTTTTTTTTTTTTTTTTTTTTAACGGGTTGATTGGAAGCAGACGTCTGAGTACTACAATACCCTTAGAGCATGGGAGTAGTATGCGGGTTGGGAAGGAAGGTTAGGTCTATATACAAGTGCATAAATGCAAATCCGAAACATCATTTTTCAACCCTCGTGTGTATATGATGGCAGAAATCCAATCCCTGTGTGCAAAAGCCACATGATAAGTATGTAGTGAATTCAGAAAATAAAAAGAAAAACTTGTTGCATATGATCCTCGAGGGTTTCTTTGTTTTTTCTTCTTCTCTTGATTGGCCTTTGTTGCTTGCGTTTGAGATTTTAGGAAGGGAGCACTGTTGGTTGAAGAGGTGTTGACCTGAAGAGAGCAAGAAGATCCAAAGGTTTAGGTTTGCTTGGTTCCGATTCGCCCATAAATAGCCGGGCTCGTGCACCATCTTTGCCACACTCCCAAGTTTGAGCTCTTCCTTCTCCCATACGTACCGATGGCCTCCCTCCGTCCCTCTCCTTGCGCCCTGCTATTTCTCTTCTTCGTCGCCATGGCTTCCGCTCAACTGTCCCCTACTTTCTATAACACCTCGTGCCCTGATGTTCTGAGCACCATTCAATCTGTCGTGGCCGCTGCTGTTGCCAACGAGAGTCGCATGGGAGCCTCGTTGCTCCGTCTGCATTTCCACGACTGCTTCGTTAATGCAAGTCCCGCTTAAACCCGTGCTCGTATCTTTCTGTGCATGCATCTGATTGCTTCTTGTTTAAAGCGAGGCACGAGTGGGAGTTAATATGCGAAGAAGCTAATGATCTCGATGACGACGACACGCAGGGTTGCGACGGATCGGTCCTGTTGGATGACACGGCCAACTTCACGGGAGAGAAGAATGCATTCCCCAACAAGAACTCCATAAGAGGTTTCGACGTGGTCGACAGCATCAAATCCCAGGTCGAGGCCATCTGCGTGCAAGTCGTCTCCTGTGCTGACATCCTTGCGGTGGCAGCTCGAGACTCCGTCGTCGCCGTAAGAATCCACCATCTTCTAACGCCATGCATGCGTCGCCCTTTTTTCGAGTCTTCTTTCTCATGAACCCAATCAAATCTGGATTGCAACTTTTGCAGCTCGGTGGACCTTCATATACAGTTCAATTAGGAAGAAGAGACGCGACGACAGCGAGCCTCAGCGCGGCTAACAGTAATCTTCCGCCGCCGACATTAAGTCTCAGTGGTCTACTATCATCTTTCTCCAGTAAAGGTCTCAGTTCCATTGACATGGTTGCACTCTCAGGTAAACGGAGCGTCCGATGCTCGTAACATGTCTCTTCTTCCACCTTAACGTTGTTCTCCAACAGGGGCGCATACAATAGGGAGCGCAAAGTGCAGTTCATTCCGCAACAGGATCTACAACGAGGCCAATATCGACGCCTCGTTCGCCAACTCCACGCAGGCCAACTGCCCGAGCTCCGGCGGCGACGACAACCTGTCGCCTCTCGATGTCGTGACCCCCACAGTCTTCGACAACTCCTACTTCCAGAATCTGGTGAGCGAGAAGGGCCTGCTGCACTCGGACCAGCAGCTCTACAATGGAGGATCCACCGATTCCCTGGTCACCACCTATTCCGAAGACACGGACACCTTCTTCAGCGACTTCGCTACCGCCATGGTGAACATGGGGAACATTAGTCCTCTCACCGGCACCGACGGCGAGATTAGGCTCAACTGCAGGAAGATCAACTGAGGACGCTGCAACAACACGAAGAAGTCAATACGTTGTTGTTCCTCTATTGTGTGTCATGTTAGTCCTCAAAAACCATGCAACAAATAATTATCTTCAACCTACGAAATGATATTACATGAAATTCCAAGTAAAATTTCACTGGCTCTTTGCCATCGTATCTCATCAACAGTCGAAGGAGTAATGTGTTACTCTTCGAACTGAAGCTAATTCAAAGTGGCTCGGGATGAACCGGCAGGGTTGAAGCTGCGTTGACTTCTGTCATAAAATACTCAGCGTCCAAGTCTGCATTAATTCTGCTCTCAGATAAACACGAACATATTAATTCTTTGTATTGTCAGGAAAAAAAACAAAAAGACAATTGACTAAAAGAATCCAAAATAAGATAAGCATGGAGTAAAACAGCAATAGAGAACATATCCAACACGAGATTCTGATTTATGTTCATCAAAGTCAAAGCCGCCAAACTAATATGAAAAAAACCAGAAGGTGTTCTGGTTAGTGTGAAGGAATCCAACCAGCATATGTACTCGGGAAAGTAGCCAACCAACAACTTCATCTGATTTATTAGAATACGAAATATTGCATTATTGCAACACGGGTTATAGAATGTTCCCCCGAAAAGGAATCAAATATGCATCCAAGAGATGAAGTCATGAAGCACAAACACAACGAGAGGAAAAACAAACTATTCTCTACAAACAATTTCACTTGTTATAATTATCATTTGAAACAACAAGCGAGGTCACAAACTAGTTGTCTATCGATATTTCGCCGAATAGAAAGAAACAGAATCTCAGGATCATTCGTACCAGAATATACACCATTGGAACTCTGGAACATCAGCTTGGCACAGATTGTAGCCTCTGTAGGTCTTATGAGTGAGATCAGAGTTTATGCTTTTACAGTCGAAGTCCATTATCTTCCGTCCCGCTCCCAAAGTCACCAATCTCCTGTGACAAAAAAGTGCACACATAAGAAATGTACTGTGACAGAGTTTGCTATTTCAGCTATATGTATTTATAAGTATATTAAAGAAAAGGTCCAAATGAATCTAATCAGAAGGAAGATTAGCATCATCAGACAGATTTTGCTTTTTCTTTTTCCAGGAAGACAAATAAAATTCTAATATCCTACTAGTAGAAAGACAAATCTGAACTTAAATATTAAAGAAAGATGGTGAGCTTTAGAAACCCGAATGACAGTTCTTAGAACATCCTTCTTTAATTTATCTATGACAAGGGCACATAAGATCAAGTCAGATAAACTTAATTATCTGAATTCACTAAATAGAAAACCTTTAAAGGATATCTCTGAATAAGCTTAGTCAAAGATAGTTTTAATAATGACCCCAAAAGATATAAAGATTTCGGAAACCACCATTGTCAATGTAAATTGTAACATAATAGCTTATTTTGCAGAGCACTGCTACGGAACAAACCGTTGCAACAGTGTTCAATGCATGGGAAGCAACGAGGCACTGATCGGTTAGCTTCTTATAATGCACAATAGAACTAATTAAATCATGAATTACAAGTTCAATTTATTTCTCATTTATAACAGACTCTTTAACTCTGTCAACCAGGAGTTCGGAAACTAGAATGGCAGTTCTTAGAGCATCCTTCTTCGATTTATCTATGACAAAGGCACATAAGATCACGTCAGATATGCTTAACTATCTGAATTCGCCAAATAGAAAACCTGTAAAGGACATTTCTGAATAGGCTTAGTCAAAGATAGTTTTAATAATGATCAGAAAAGATAAAGATTCAGAAAACCACCATTGTCAATGCAAACGGTAACATAATAGCTTATTTTACAGAGCACTGCTAATGGAACGAACCATTGCAACGGTGTTCAATGCATGAGAAGCAGCAAGCCGCTGGTCGGTTTGCTTCTTATAATGCACAATAGAACTAATTAAATCATGAATTACAAGTTCAATTTATTTCTCATTTATAACAGACTCTTTAACTCTGTCAACCAGGAGTTCGGAAACTAGAATGGCAGTTCTTAGAGCATCCTTCTTCGATTTATCTATGAAAAAGGCACATAAGATCATGTCAGATATGCTTAACTACCTGAATTCGCCAAATAGAAAACCTTTAAAGGACATTTCTGAACAGGCTTAGTCAAAGATAGTTTTAATAATGATCAGAAAAGATAAAGATCCAGAAAACCACCATTGTCAATGCAAACGGTAACATAATAGCTTATTTTACAGAGCACTGCTAATGGAACGAACCATTGCAACGGTGTTCAATGCATGAGAAGCAGCAAGCCGCTGGTCGGTTTGCTTCCTACAATGCATGATATGAATTACAAGTTCAATTTACTTCTCATTTATAAAGTATTCTTTAACTCTCTATTAACAGCGTCAACCAGGAGTTCAGAAACTCGAATGATGGTTCTTAGATAATCTATCTATGACAAAGGCACATAAGATCAAGCCAGATGTATATATTGCATCATTTTACGTGTTGCATTAAAAATCAGGTTTTTATCACTCTAAAATGATAAGGAAGAAAAAAAAAAGTATCACTTATATGGACCATTAAATTTGGTAGCCTCTTGTAATCATTGAATTCTGATAAATGCACAATATTCAACTAAGTGGCAGGCAGTGCTTAGCAAACCTTTTTGGGTTTTCATGTTTCAGATGATAGAGATGATCAAATTTTTAGACAGCTTTCTTCATACTTCATGGCAACAGAAGTCATATTTTGTCAACGACAAAAACTGAACCAAGTCAATGGACCCAATTAAGTGCCAAGATAAAGGCCAAATCCTCGTGTATCAATCAAAAGAAGAGACTGTATGCCATCAAGAGGGTACACAATTGAGATGTTTTCCAATGGAAATCACATGAGAGAATTCAGAATCATAACATCATTGTCTTACTCTTATACCAACTATATTAATGTTTTTCTTATGAACCTAATCACCAACCATTCTAATAATGGGCTACAATATTATTCCTAATTGCTTCTCAAAATCCTTTCTCATAGTGACTTGCATCCATGTTATCCTTAATTCAACATCCTATTAAAACCTTTGATCACATTACCAAGGAAAGAAATATTACTTGGCATAAGATTAGAATCAGCATGAGCATCTGAACTTGAATAAAAACAAGATCTTGTGGTGTTCAACTTGCATAACGAATACATGTTTAAGCACTTCAATCCAACATAAAATCACTATTAATTTTCTTGATTATCTTCTTTTGATCGTTTTCAGGCGTCATTATTCACTGGACATAACAATAAAAGGACAATTCATTGACAACTCCTCTTCTTTCAGATTACAATCTGAGATACACAAAGCAGTGACCAACAACCAATCAAACAAAACCTAACAAGGGATTCATCAAAACATGCGGAAATTAGTGAATTCAGTGAAGAAAGTTGGAGAAGACCAGCGTTGTACCTGTTTGATCTCTGATCCAAGTGGATCTCCCTTGATGTTCCTGGACGATTCGGAGAAGCTACGATTTCAAGCTTCCCACCTCCGCATTCACCCCTCCATTGTTCGAGCAGTGGAAGAGTCCACCAAATCGAGCAAAAACCAAGTCGAAAAGAAGCGTTTCTCCACCAAGAAGACGAATCTTGCGGTACGAAAGCGGCGGAGATACGGGGAAGATAGACGTAAAACGGCGTCACCGATGGAGAACCGCGAAGCGGTGGCGACGGATAGCAGCGGCGCTTTATCCTGCCCGGTGATCGACGCCGGCGATGGAGGCGGAGGGGACCAAACAGGGAAGGAAGTCGCGGCGAGATTGAGGAAAATAATAATATTTTTTTCGTTACCCGTATCTTGGTTACCCGTCTGAGCTCCCTACCTGTTTCTTCGCAGGTGGGCTCCATAACCACTACCCTACGTGTTTCGTCACGCGTGGCCCCCACGGACGCAAAGCAGGATGAGGGGGTGAGCAAGCGGTGAACGGGCCAAGACAGGCATTCTGTGCTGAAGGACGGTAGTCCTCGGACCCACAGATGACCCCACATCTTTTACCAGTAAACGTCGAGGTGGGGCGTAAGCGGGTCAACGAGTGCGACGTGGTCGGGGCAAACCCCTCATCTGATGTGACCTCAATTCGAATTCTAAAAGTCTATTTAAGAAATTTTCGCCCTCCCAAACTTTTAAAATTTTTGATATTATAAAAAATCATTTTATCTCTAAATCGTCACTTTTATTATCATCACTATCTCTATGTCTTGTATGTCTTGTCAAATCTATTATTTCTATAGGAAGGAGAGAGAGCGATAATAACAGTCCTCATTGTTATCAAATGAGCAAGGACATCAGAAATTATTATCATCGATCATGAGTGAAGAAAGAAAGAATGGCTCATATTCATCGTTGCTAAGTATGATAAGAATCGTTCTACCTCCATTGCTCTGCATGAGATAGAGGGGTTACGAATATTATATCTCTATCATTTGGTCTAGTAAGAGTTACTAGGTGGGTCCATGGATAAAATAATTTATGATAGTTTTTTAAACTTGAGGGGAAGGAATTTATTAGATGCTTTTGCATCGAATTCAGCCTGTATATATGTTTTGATTCAAAGAGTCTCTTAATAAAAACAGATAAAAAAAGCTAAATCCAAAACAATTTACATTCATCAAAATCGATTCAGTCCATGCCATGTAAAGGGGCAAAAAGGGAAAAAGAAAAGGTTAAGTTGTGTGTATGAAATTGAACATTGGTCAACTGAAAACTTCATTTAATAAGGTTAGTTAAGCAGTGGACACATTAATTCTTCTCAATGAGAACAAAAATGTGGAAGCTATTATTCAAACCCTGCCAAGCATGGCAGCCCAAACCAAACGAGGATTGTGACATGAAAGGACTGTGGAAAAGGAAGTCTCGAGGGAAAGTTCTTTACTTTTTCTCTAAGCAAGGAAGGAAGGATTGTGTCACACAGCAAGAGATGTAAGTGAAGGCTGTGGAGAAGGATGTCTCGAGGAAAAGTTGTTTACTTTTTATCTGAGTGGTGCCAAAACACATCTCATAATAGTTGATAAGCCAACAACCAATAGCAACATCTTGCTGTCATTCCTTCATGTTGACTCCCTAAGCAAGAGATTATTATTTTTCTTCAGCAAGCTATTCTTTTAGCAAACAGATTCAGATCTCAAGCAGTGAAACTTCCTGTGATGAAGCTTAAACACTGTTTGGTGAGTGTGTACTTACCATGTCTTTCCCTCTAAGATAATGACATGCATTTGGAAGTAGTCATCATCCACTTGTTTGTTTAGAACAGTTCCAGAATCATGTAATCTAGCTGTAGTGCTGGTGGACTTCTCTTCTCTTACCTGCTACCCATGTAATCATAATGCTTTGCCTAATTCTAGTGTACCATTCAAATGGATGGCTACTTGTTCCAAGCATACATGCTGTGATGAATGAATTCCTCTGACAACCTTTGTTGCAGTGCAGTGTGAACGATGTTTCCAGTCAAAGATCCCCTGCAGTCATCTCTACTTAAATGCAAATGGTTGAATAATTACATTGATCTTTGCCTATCAAGAAGCTCCTTAAAGTATATTAGGTTTTGACCCAAACATATCAAAGAAAAAAGTGCAATACATTGTTAATCAGACACAAATATACCATTCTGAATGTGCCAAATACTACTGTGAATGAGTCCTTAATCTCCAACAAGTTTAGTCAAACATTTTCTAGTACCCTGGGGAAATATCATGTGATCCAGCTGTCTTCACCTTGGACATCTGATGTTATCCCAGAACCTCAAGGTCTCAAAATCTTTTGTTCTATTGTGGAAAAGAAAGTCTCAGAGATTAGGTAGAAGGTCCCTGTAATTTGTACTTTCCAGAGAGTTTCATATTATATTGTTAGTACAGTATAAGATTATTAGCTCTCCAACATTCCTGCTAAGAAATTGTGGTTCCTAATATTTGTTTGGTACTTGAATGATCAACAGCATCCTAATACTATGATCACTTTCTCTTCAGTTTTCATGGAGCTAATTGAAACTTCATCTTTCTCGATCAGCTTTTGGAAGGATGAGAGATAAAATGTTTAAGTGGTTGTCATCGATTGTGCAGTCAATAGATTTGACTCAAAGTTCATGATTGGGTACAGCTTGCTTTAGAAGTTACTTAACATGGAAAGAGTTGCAGAAAAGGACACAGTAAGGCTTGTATCAAAGGCTTGACACTTCTTTTAGTGGTGGAGAATGTATAATAAGCTTAAGACTCATATCAAATTGAACTTTGTACATCATTCATTACTCTAATTCAAAGTCTAGTAACTATAAATATATTATTTGGGAAGGGATGGTACAGTACCATCGTGTGCTTCTCCTCCAATCAATCGATCAATGAGGTAAGATTCTTTATGAAGAAGAACAGATGAGCAAACCTTTTTTTGGTTCCCGTTTGACAAAGCCACTGGGTTACTACTTACCCACCACGGTGGCTGAATCTTTCAAAGGCCAATCCAGTGAGCATATTTTGCTGTGATCCTCATGTATACTTTTCCTATGTGCATGTCTAATTAATGCCCACGCCACCGACTCTTTCAACCCATGCAGATGAATCCATCGTAGCAGGTGAGCAGCTGCTGGATGAAGCTACCACCATAGATCATATAATCCAGTCCTCCATCACTATATATGTGGCCATGGCCTTTGGCATGCTTACCTCAATCCAATGGCTTCTTCTTCCTCCGTAGCCATGCCTATTCTTGCACTTGTCGTCCTCCTCCTCCTCGGGAGCTCCTCTGCCCAACTCTCGACGAGTTATTACTCGTCGTCCTGCCCCGATCTTTTCAGCACAGTGAGCAGCGTCGTCCAGTCTGCTATCTCGAAGGAGAAGCGGATGGGCGCGTCCCTCCTTCGCCTCTTCTTCCACGACTGCTTCGTCAACGTAGCTCCTCTTCCCATGATCCTGCGTTTGTCACGCCTTCTGTCGTGGAACTCCGCGTCTGATATGTTACGTGAACGTGAACTCGTTTTTGTAGGGGTGTGATGGTTCGATACTACTGGATGACACCTCCAGCTTCACCGGGGAGAAGACTGCTAACCCTAACCAGAACTCGGTGAGAGGGTTCGACGTTGTAGACGACATAAAGACTGCGGTGGAGAAGGTGTGCCCCGGCGTGGTGTCGTGTGCCGACATCTTGGCCATCGCTGCGAGAGACTCGGTTGTTACAGTGAGTATCCGATCTCCTTCCTTTACGGTCCAACTTATCGGAGCTATAACCTGGTCACTGATCGAAGCGCTTGTTCTGCAGCTTGGAGGCCAGAGTTGGAACGTGAAGCTGGGAAGAAGGGACTCGACGACGGCAAGCTTGTCTGCAGCTAACAATAACATTCCCCCACCAAGTTCCTCACTCAGCAACCTCATCTCCAAGTTCTCGGATCAGGGTCTCTCGACCAATGACTTGGTGGCTCTCTCTGGTACGCAACCTACAAGCACTCATAGTTAGTAGCCGGTTCTTATCAAGCTTAATACGAATCACGTTGACTGCATGCTCCAGAAGCACAAAGTCCAATGCTGGTAAATCAATTTTGGCAACTATCTAGAATTCAGATCACTTCGCTATCAGATTTCTTTTAGCTCTGTTTCTGCTTGGAAACCAAGCAATCACCTTGACTCAGTCTCCGACCTCCTCCCTGTATGAATCTTTCCTTACTAGAAGACTAAACTGCATGCTGCTGACATAAACCTGCTTCCCCTGCATGCAGGTGCACATACCATTGGCCAAGCAAGATGCATCTCCTTCAGGGCGCACATATACACCGACACCAACATCGACAGCGGCTTCGCTAAAACGAGGCAGTCGAATTGCCCGAGCACAGCTGGTTCCGGGGACAACAACTTGGCACCATTAGACCTGCAGACTCCGACCACCTTCGACAACTACTACTACAAGAATCTCATCAGCACGAAGGGTCTCCTGCACTCGGATCAAGAGCTTTACAACGGCGGTTCGACCGACTCGCAGGTGAAGGCCTACAGCAACAGCACCGGTAGCTTCTACTCCGACTTCGCAGCTGCCATGATCAAGATGGGAGACATCAGCCCCCTCACGGGCTCCAGCGGTGAGATTAGGAAGAACTGCAGGAAGATTAACTAGAGGTGAAAGCGCCATATAGTATCAATGGTTTGTTTCCAGTCCCCAGATTTGATGTGCAAGTTTGTGAGCTTGTCCGAAGCATTTCAAGTTTGACTTCGTCTCTCCTGTCCTGAAGTGTTAGAACTCTTCGATATCTGGTTATTGATTTCATAGATATTATTTCAAGTTGTGAATCTGCTCTCATTTGAATGAAGCAATCATTTCGGTTCTTGAAATATTAGCTCACTGACAGGAACATATAAAGATATTCTTGAAGTCACTTAAGAAAACAATGGTTCACTTACTCTCAAGTAAGTCCATACATCACAAAGTTTACAGCATGTTGTAAGCTGTCATTTCACTTGGTCCAAATGTCAGCTCACCTTCTGCTTGGAGGAAATTAAGGCTCTGCTATGCGTATGCTTACTGAATCTTCTGAACACAAGCAACATGGGCTTGTATATATATATATATAAGAGAAATTTGGGTGCATGCGACAGATTCAAGCAAACATGATGGCGGACCAAATCCCATCGCATCAGAAGAACCCCTCTTCTCAAAATAAATTAAGCTTATGACTGCTAGAAGAACATAAAGAAAGGACAGGGGAATGTGAAGTCACGCAGCTCCCAATTTATACTTTAAATGTGCTTCAAGTGTTGCCACCTTCCCCACCACCACTCAGAAGTCTGCACGCCAAGGAAACACCCCCCCAGTAATACAATTAGCTGGCAAATCATCGACCAAGTAGAGGAGTATTCGCCCCCCACACAGGTTGAGCCTTTACATGAAAGAGCTACCGCGCCTGCAATCTGGAGTCCAGACTAGGGACAATTACTGTTGTTGTGGGCATCAATCAAAAGTATCAGATACACGCACTCGTCTCAGTGATAAGAGAGTCGAGCACCTACTTGAATGGTGAAGGATCATAGTTGGTAGCTTCAGCCAAAGGATTCCGACTCGATTAAAACCATTACTTGGAGAAGTTTGACACATGAAACAGTTTCCAATTAACCTTTAAGATAAATGAGAACACTGTTTGTGAGTTATGGGAAATCCCAAGAACATGGAAAGCAATTATAGCCACATGACCAAGTTCTCTGAAGTTGGTACTCTAGCTCACATAGGGAGGATGAATCAAGCATACTATCTGTCTCCTCTGTGATTTGAGAGAGGCGATTACAGGTACAGACAAACATGTGAGGAAGATCCACATACACGTGCAAGGACTCCACATGCTCTCTTGACTATCATCTCTAATCTCATTGACGGAAGGAGCAAACAATTGTTTCTTGTCCTTAAAGCTTGTTGGATTCAGTGACTGCTCTTAGCAGAAAGGCACTGCTGCATTCAACGCATAGGAGTTCGTGAAAGCAATCTAAGAGAGCGATGGAAGAATGCCTGCTCGAAGCAGAGGCAATTGTCCAAGATTTTGTGTTCAGAACATAACTCCACCAATATGCAACTAATAAGATAAGAATTACTTATGATAATACAAGACATGAGGAATAATTCAAGATAGATCACCTAAGAATCCATCGTTACCACTCTCCATTGTTTCAACCGAAGTATAAGGTATTGTGGTTCATCGTAATGGCGCTTGAATCGAGAGAGGTGTATATGAAAGAGGAAGAGGAACCGAGGGCCGGAGGCGGCGATGACACTGGTGCAGCCATGGACACCCCCTCAGAGGGAGCAAGCAAAGCAGCATGAGATGTTGGGATGTCACTAGCGCTAGCTTGCCTAAACTTATGCTTCAAGATCTCAGCTCTTACTGCTTGGAGCTCCAACTCCAAGGCCTGCACTTGCTGCTGTAACGCGGAGATCGCCCCCATGCATCCATAGATAGGGTCTCTCAGCCTCAGATTCGCTTCGTAGACAAGGCTGTTTGCTGCATCAGCTCTCTGGGACTCGGGAACCTCCTGATGAACCACAACACACAAGCTCTCATCAATACCGTGAACGCGCATCCGCATGAATGGAAGTTCTTTAGGTCCGAGTCATAAACCAGTAGCATCTTGGAGATGTTGCTTGCACCGAAGACTTTATGCACCGAGGCAAACCTTTGGGGCTCGTGTGGTGAGAAATAAGGGGCGAACGGGCAATCTTGAGCGCACCGCCGGCGCAGGAGCTTGCACGCTGAGCATGGGGTGATGGTGTTTAGTGTTCCCACCAGACTCAGCCGCCTGCCAGTTCGATCAGTGACGACATCGGCCTCTCTCTTGATCTTCTTTCCAACCTCTTCGATCCTGTCCCTGAGGCGCAGAAAGAACGATAGCAAGAAACCATCAGGAAAGGAAAGAAAAAGAAAAGCGATTCCTTAGGACCTAAACGTGATATAGAAAGAGGATTGAAGATCCTAAGGATACGGTGCAACGTCAATCGAGGACGAACACGCTACCATAGCAACACGAGACAAAGAACACATTGACTGACAGCAGAATCAGCAGTAATCTGGAAGACGAAAAGCTTGTCCTCTTATTTGGCGTACTAACCTTGGTGTGGACATTCAGGCATGCTCCTTTGCACTGGTTATGGAGTTGAGGTGGGACGACGAGGGCTTTGATACAAAGAGAAAGGGATAGGTGAAAGAAGAAAGATGGAATATGAAGGAAGGAAAGAGTGCTTAAAAGGCAAGGCATTAAGGGAAAGTGGGCCTGAGGTGAGATCACAGATAGATACTAAGAAGGAAAGATGCCAATCAGAATATGGTTAATGGAGATTTCTTTTCTTCTTTTCTTTTCCTTGTGGGGTTGCTGTTTGCTGATGTTTCTGCTGATGTACAAAAGAAGCTTGCACAAGACAAGGAGCTCCTTGGGACATGAGGAGAGAGATCACAAGGAAATGACCTGCAGCTTGTAGATTTAAGTCATCACAGTCAATTTTCATACCAATGGATCATTGGCTGATTTGATCTAACCTTCAAATGACATTTCTCTCTATTGTTTCTGGAGATTGGAACATTTAAGTGTAAGATAGAGCTCGTGAGTTTACATTCACATCTTTTACATAGAGTTGAAGAACTCACTATAGTACATTATTGCACAATTAATAAGTATCATATTAGAATCTATATATGAACATAAAATATGATTTTAAAAAATAATTAAAATAATAATAATGAGCTTAGATCATAAGATTTTTTTTTTGGACTCTGTTAATAAACAAATTCTCTCAATTTAGATTTTTTTTTCTTTTCCATAAGAAAGAAACTTCTTAAAATACTCTAATTGTTGTTTTTTAATAAATACTTCTTTTTGTTTAAGAAGTTTTTTTGTTTTTTTATTCTCTTTGACAACCATATCAGCTATTAATCATCAACTCATTAAGCACAAAAGTCCTCATCCCAAAGGTTGGTGCACATATTTTTACTTGGATAATCCAAAATTAGAAACACCAAACAACTAAAATGATTTCAAATAAAAAGTAAAAAAAATCAAATTATTAGTGCATATAATAAAAAATGAGAAACACACACACACACATATATATATATATTTACATACATATAAATTTACATACATACATACATACACATACACATACACATACATATCCATACATACATATATATATATATATATATATATATATAGTGTGTATTAGTGTATATATTAGTGATAACATTAGTGTGTGTATATATACACACACACACACTAGAAAAAAGCTCCTCATTAACCATAAACAGTGAAATTTATTATTAAAAGTTTTAATGGCAACAAATGATTTGTCATTAAAACAGAATCCTTCAAATTTATAAATTAGTCATGATTTTATCACTAATATTATCATGAATATTTTAGGTTTTATGATGATAACTTATAATCATGATAAATAATATTTTGATAGATAGATTTTATTATTATTATTATTATTATCACAAAGACAAATCATCACTTATGTTTATTATGTAATATTTAAGTTTATAAGGTTAAATATACATTGAATTTAAAGTTATATACGATCTGGACCGTAGGATCATTCGTGATATCGATCCTAACATCGCTTCATCCTATGGTTAATATTAGACAGACCAAAAAACCCCTAAACCCTTGGCGGTATTCTCGTGCATTCGGCTACAACGTTCCCCGCTGGGTCGCCGCCGCTCCGCTAGAACGCTGCTCCAGCTTCGGCGCTTGGTTGGCACCGCTACTACCACCACTCTCTCGTTGCCGCCAAACCGTCGCTCCATCGTGGTTGCTACCCCGCCCCATCACTGCCGATCTTCTTTGCCATTTCTTCGTGTCTCAGACACTCCTCGTCTCTGACATTCGACAAAGGTCAGATCTCCTGCCCTCCAATCTTGTAGATTTATTCTTTCTTCGAGCGATCGTAGTTCCTTTCGTTTCTGTAACATGAGTTAGGACGCATTCACTGTAATTGCATCTCTATTAGTCTTTCTATGCGTGATCATGTCAAACATCAACCATCTCATGTTTTGATTTTGATTAAAGAATGGACACATTGTAGATGATGTGTCTCACTAAAGCATAAGGATATTCTTTAATTTGCTAAGGCATAAATATGAACCTACTCTAAACTTGTAGTCGGATGATTTTTGTGGATCAGTTAGAGCTCTTATAAATTTTCTTATAATTTAATGTTCTCTCTATTTCTTGTTATTGTAACACCATGTACAGCGAGGAGTTAGTGAGCAACCAGTTTAATCAATAGATTTTTTTGACGAATTTGCTTATATTCACAAGTGATGGTTCCCTTAAGAAGAGCGGCATTCTGTTAAGTCAAATCCCTTCCTGGTATTTTTCTAAAAACTATCATTAGTCTTAAGTTAATTCATTCCATTAAGTTTGACTTGTAGCTTTTTTTTTTAATGATATTGACTGTTGAATAATTGATTCTTGCAAATATAGGTGATGTACTGTTATCGAAAATCTTTAAATTTATAATTCACCCATATTTTTTTTCTTGTTCATTGCTTTTGTTTGTTTTGCATCAAGCCATTAAACACTAGTTCAGTTCCTTGATTGAATTATTGCTATAAAATGTCACATTGTTTTACTTTTCATATATAGAAAAAGTGAGAATTATAAAACAGCACCTTCCAGAATATATAGTTACAAAAAGACAATTTCTTTTAACAAAAGAAAAAACTATGAGGTTTCATCAAGTTTCAATATCAAGCATTATCCAGTGAGAAAGAAAAAAAAGAGTTTAGTGTCCCAGTGAGAAAGAAAGAAGAGTTCAGGGGCTTACTACAGAGAACTTTTACTTTAGTTACATGCTAACCCTATATATACTAATCTCCTCTTGGAATGTTGTGATATCAATATCATATGAGACAAATAAAAAACTTTTTTCTAATTTCATTTTGCTTTTGATTATTCTGAATGTATTGAATCATCTATGATATAACTTATGATTGTACATATCTTCTAAGATCATGTTAACGAATAATAGCATGATATCTGAATAGAATGTTATTATGGTAATTTACTTGTGCTCATGAACATGGTATCTCAGTAGATTGTACATATCATTTAGGTGATACTGAATTTTTTAATGCTAATTTACCAGTGCTTGTGAACATGAATTTGTGTGATTATTAGATTTGTGTTTGGATTGTATTAATTGGTAAGACAACATCTGTTGTTACAGTTCAAAACATTAAACATTCCTTAGGCTGAACTCAGTTCATCACATTGGCTATGACTTTTTTTCTTGTTGTTGTAGAAACAATTTCTTGAGTAGATGACTATAAGAAATTGATTTTAAATGCGTAGCCACTGCTGGATAAATGACGGAAAACAAAATGGTGCAAAATAGGGATCATTACAAAAATAAGGATAATTTTGAAATATTATTAGTTGTAGTTTAAATTAGAGAACTTCTATTAGAATTTAATTTTCACAAGTAGTCAGAAAGAATTGGCCTTGTGAATCCCTGATTCTGATTTTCTATTCAGGAAAGTATTGATCTTCAAATAACACTTTATTGTTGGTAGTGTCATTGCGTATAACATTTTGATGATATTGACTTTGAGAAGCCTAATGCAAATACATCTAAATTTTTAGATGGTTGAAGGATGGCAATGAACCATTATATCCTAGTTGCACACAATTTTTGAAACTTTCATATATTTTAAAACATTTTCATATAAGAGTCATATGACAGATAAAGGTTTTACCATGATATTAGAATTGTTATGTGATGCCTTTCCTGCAGGAAATATGCTACCTAAAACATACTATGATGCAAAAATAAGATCATTTGTGATTTACGTTATGAATGCTACTTGATTCTTGAATATGCTACCTACCTATTTTGTAATTCTTGAATACTACTTGATTCTTGGAACCTGGTAGTGTTTTTTGCCTTCTTTCGTTCAACTCCCATCATTCAATCAGTTCTTCGGCTTTCCCTCCTTCCCTAGCAATCGGTCTTTTCATCACCACATTTCATTTATGCTGACAAAGATGCCATTTTGGATTGGTACCTTAAACATTTTGAGAGTCATTATTTGAATTAGGGCTTACCTTCTATTTTTTTAATAATGAAATTAACCAACAGGTGGTTCAATTATAGTTTAAAGGAATTAGTTAATTTCTTTATTTTAAATTCCTTTTTCTCTTAGACAATGCCTGTCAGAGTTCGTTTGAAGACAAGTGTCCACAGCAAACGGAAGGTTTCAACTGAACGTGGGAAGGAAGCTGGTATTGCTAATTCCAGCAAGAGAAGGAATCAAATGAACCGGGAAAACACAAAAGCTGATGGCATCAAATGCAATAGCAAACCCTATAGAAGGACAAAGATCAGGGAAGTAAGCTCTCCATCTCTGAGTGGAGGCAAACAGCAGCAATTAGATAGGGAAAGAAAGTTTGAATCAGATGATGTTAAGGGAAGTTTTGGATCTGAGCCTTGTGACAGGAAAAGGAAGAATGCTGATGCGACTAGGAAGACTCATGTGAGGGAGAATTCTTCAATTGCTATGAAAAGGAAATTGAGTGAAGCTGCAGTGTTTAGAAGAAGAGGTAGTCATGGAAGTAATGATAGAGCTTCTGTTCTCAGAGGTCGGAGTGTCAAGAACAATACAAGTCGTGGTAAGAAAGGTGATATTGAAGGTGGAGGTGCCAGTGATGATGCATCTCGTGTAAAGCTTAGATCAAAACTAATTAACAGTCTGGAAACTTCTGCTGATAATCTTAGATTGAAAGGGAAGGAGATCCCCAGAGTTATGTCTGCTGATAGGCATGTTGTTGGTTCTGGAGATGAAGTGTCAGAAAAACATGCTGGGAAGAAAGACAAAGCAGATCCAATGGCAGAACAAAAACATCGAAGGTATCAGACTAGAGTGCTGGACAAATATGGAAAGAAGACTCGGATTAATCGGAAGGCTTTGGCTGATGGTACTGAAGAAACAGATCGTCCGCTGAAAAAGAAAAAGCGAGTTATCAAGATTGATCCATATGACATTTCGAACAAGCGATTAGATGACAGTGTTTCTAACAATGGTCAGTATCTCTTGATTTTACTTTTAACAATACCTCCCTGATAGGTTCCAAAAATGGTTTTTTTTACATCTTGCCTTTCTCCCATGAGAATCACCATAAGTAGTATAGCAGTCATTCTATTTGAGTTATTCTTGTTGATTGTTCCAATCTGGCTGTTGTCGTATGACCACTTCACCAAATCATAGAAAATCTGTCTGATGAGATTAATGCCTCTCAAGACAAATTTGTATTCTTAAGTGTTCATTGTTATTGTTTTCACCACATTTTGTGTATGACATACAGAGAATGTAAGTGAGGAAAAGGCTGAAATGTCAAAGAATGCTCAGTTTCGTGCGATACAGCCGAGCCCAGCAATCCTTTCATTTGTCGAAGATAATGTAATAATTAAGAAACATAATCTTCTTGTATATTTGTTTTTTGTTGCTGTATTCTGTACTCCAGTTAAATGCTTTGTCTTTCTATCAGCTATTGGGTCGCAGGCGATTGATTGAATTGCAGAATGCTGGATACAATGTCAAGCTTTCTGCTCCTTTAGATAATGTTCCATTCTCAACAAGCACAGAAAGAGAACGGATTGAAGAAAATGTCTGAGTTTGATTGTTCGACACAATTATTATTTCATTTCTCTTTATTCAATAGAACACTGGTTACAAATAAATAGCTTTCTGTTTTCACCAAAGTTAATTTATTGTTATTTGTTGCTCCATAGCTCAATATAAACACTAATAATAACACTATTAAAGGTCATATGTTATCGACTAACTTAGACCTCCTAATGGTGTGTCTCCTTCTTATAACAGGTATTTAGGAATAAGTTGGAGTTTTTTGCTGCTGCAAAAGTTTCAACATCCATTCCGCCCCCCATGATTCCAGAGATAGCATTTGCAGGTATTTAGAAATTAATCTTTTAGGCAAGCTTAGTTGGTTCTTATGTCCCATGATGCTTTAGTCTTGCAATCTCTTGCATGTTCAATTTATTCCTTGTGCTTTAATTATTACATGTGTATGTTTATTTAGCTAATTTAGAATAATGTTTGCGTTACATGTTGGATCTTATGTCAAATATGTGGCTTTGTTACTTGTTTGTCATCTTATAAGCTAACGTAAAACTGGGAATCAAAGCTTGTTTAGTTACTCATCTAGGTCTTTCTAGACTGTTTTCCTTCATATTTGATTGAAAAGTTTGGTATCGGCTACTTAACAAGCAAGGTTGGTCGTTTAGGTAGATCAAATGTTGGAAAATCATCGCTGCTAAATGCTCTTACCAGACAATGGGGAGTAGTAAGGACATCAGATAAGCCGGGGCTTACTCAGGTAATGTTTTTAACAGTTAGTCCAAATGGACTTCATGTATCTTTAATGGAAAAATATTGCTAATTATTTATTATCCTTCCACAGACTATTAACTTTTTTAGGCTTGCCTCGAAGCTCTGTTTAGTTGACTTGCCTGGATATGGCTTTGCTTATGCAAAAGAAGAAGTGAAAGATGCATGGGAGGAACTTGTGAGTATACATTTGAAAACATACTTTTTAATTCTTACCATTCGGGAATAATCAATTAGTTTCTAGTTTTATCAGGATGCTTTTGTGATGCATTAATTACATTTTTCAGATCATTATATTTATGTTTTCATGAATTCCCTTTATGTGAGATCTTTTATTTTATTTTTTGATGTGCATGGTTTTTCCAAAGGGCTCGGCCAAATGCATGGCTATCGTGGATTAGTTGCATCTAAAGGATCATTTTTTTCATTGTGATTTCCTATATACTTCATGTAGTTGTTCCATGTATTAAACATAGAATTCTGATAGCCTTAACCAAATAGCCTTTCCTGACTATTTCGAGTCATTGTTAATAATTTGTGAAGATGGCCTAGGAATAGACGAATGAGATTCTATCTTTTTAATCATATAGCAGATTTTACAGAGATGATTGTTCCTCATGTGAACTCTTGGGGACTCATTCAAGGAAAGGTCTAGCTGACTACAGAGGGCTAGAAACCAGATGATGTGTAGATCCTCAAGAATTGTGTTCTAGTCCTACTTTGATGAGTTATACAGTTGGTCACTTTCGGTAGGCTTTGGAGATGAATTCTGTCTTCAAGGTGTTTTGTCAAAAAAGGAATAGGAGTCCAGCAATCCTGCTCTGAAAAATCTTAGTAGTGAAGGACAAGGGATTGGATTGGGTTTGTGGAGACCGTACTATACCAAAACAGGGTTGATAGTTGTGGTGATCATACTATACCAAAATAGGGTCGATAGTTGTTGTCGGTCTGTGAATTCCGTTGCTTAGATGGACTCTATGGACATTGTACAGGCAAGTCCATTTGGACTGTGTATACTGTCACAGACTTAGCTGGTTTTGCCTAAGTCATGTGGCACCCTTGCGTATCCGTCCGCAAAGGTCAGCCTCCTCGAAACCTCCCATGGTCCCTTAGGACCTACAAAAGAGAAAATGGGTTAGAGAAAATGCCTCACTCAGGATCCACAAGTAAACATTTTAGAAAACACTTCATAGCTAATGCAAATTACAAACGGACATTACAAGCTCTGAACGGTTGCACAACAAAGGGTCAAAATGGTCCACTACAGATCGAATATCTCTCATAAGTGTCCACATGGCACGACCTTTATTTATAAGCCTAAAACGACCACCAAACCCAACTAAAAAGGTTGTTAAGCCTTCGACCGTCCCTCTACATGTTGTGCAAAACATAAACAAACCAAAAGATACGGACATACATAAGCATTACATCAAACATTCTGTTTAGAATTTTGTCCGTGACATTCTCCCCCACTTATTCCTTCGACGTCCTCGTCGAAGTCGTTGCCGACATCGCAACTCCTCGCCTTTGTTGAGTCTTCAATCTTCTGCTCCAGCTGCAATGCGCCTCTTGGCTCCCAGTTGCTCTCCGCTGCTGTTGTTGAGTAGTCGAACTTTTGATCCGCCATGCTGCTTCAACTTGCCAATGACTCTGACTCTAGTGTGGGGTTGGCTAAGTTGTGTTGATCCCTGTTGGTTCCTGTGGATTCTTCAAATGAAGGAAAAGACCATCCTTGCTATGCGCCAGTCTTTCAAATGCTTCATGTTGCTTGAACTGGGTGAATGCTTGTTGGAGCTTTAACGAGCATCGCCTTGTAAACTTTTGAAGTTTTGGGTCGTTCCTCCACAAAATTTGCCCATCGACTCTTCTTTCACTTAGTTGTTATTTTCAAGTAGATTCGCATCATTTTCGCTTTCGATTGACATTTTATTAGAAAATGAAGCGGATAATCTACTCTCAGTAGCACTAATCACCATTGGTGATGATTTGACAACTATTGTCTTCCATTATCTTCGAAAGGTCTTTGAACCTGTGCAGAGCTCTTCTGCTGGATAGATAAGAGAATTGGGGCACTTGGTTTCACCCATTCACTTAAGAGTAGAGAAGGCAAAGGTTACTTGACTTCGCCTGCCTCCTCGAGGGTTGTACTCCATGCATCGAGCTGGTTACTAACCTTTGCCTGCTCTTTGCTCACACTTCTGAAGCACTCGAAGTGTTTGTACTCCTTGCGTTGAGTTAGCTACTGTGATTCATCTTCTCAATGTCATCGAACTTCTGGAATGCAAGAAGTTTTCATTCCAACTTTAAGTAAGTCTCTAATAGTTTTGGTCGCCTCTGGGATTGTACCGTCTTCTCCATCAACCCTGCCGCCTACTCCACTAAGTAGTAAAGGTACAGTACCACGTATTGTCTGCTTCGTTCCTTGGTCGTACACTCTTGCACGACCCGAAGTCATTCACTCTCGGCTATCTTGATGAGAAGCTCGTTAACACTGGTCTTACGAAGTTCCTTGGCCTCTGCCCTTCAGCCTTGTCTCGGTACTTGGAGTTTGCCTCTGCATGCTCCACCTCCTCGGCCCTTTTCACGACCAAGCACTCTCCCTTCATGAGAGTAAGGGATCGATGACTTCACGGAAGTCCCGCCTTTGCGGTACCATGGCGTTGCCATGTCTATGGTCCTACTATCCATCGTCTCGCATATGCATCACTTTTTTTTCACGATCAGTAAATATGTTTCCGTGGTACTCTTCCGAGTCCACCTCCATTCTAACCGATGCTTGGTTTTGGGTAGTTAAGTCTCTCTGGACTCATCGTCGCTTCCTCGCCCCTTTCGACCCATTGTTTCAACGCCTTTGTGTTCTTCAAGCAGCTTCTTTTGGTCGATGAAAAGATAGACTGCAACTCCCATGCATGACCTCTGCTATCATGTTGTAGGGTTTGCACCGATTTTGTTCTCCTTAGCTTCCTTGGTAGTAACATTCGCTTACTCGACCTTGTCCTCTGACTTATCGAGCTCCCTTAAGCGAATATGGGCTCTAGAGCAGTCCAACTCTCCAGCTGCTTCGATCATACCTCTGTATGATCAAGTCCCTCCCATGGGACTCACTGATACTTGCATTCGAACTTTTCCCTTGGTAGTATACATCCCCCATATGCTGATGACCAAGGCTTTCATCTGATGCAAAATTCGATGCACGCATGAAAGACCCACCTCTGCGGTACCATGGCTTTCACTCCTTGAATCCATAGCCCTTCTTGTCGTCGTGTTGTTCACCGAAGTGGAGCTCCCAGTAGCTCCCGATCATACCTCCGTATGATATAGTCCCTCACGAGGCTATATTCATGTGTATCGCATTGCCACGAACTATTCCACCATGATCCGCTGCACCATGTTGCCTCCTGGTGACATCTCCATTGCATTCTGATCCTTGTGGGATGAACTCGAATTGTGATCCCTCTATGTGTTGCCTTTGCCAATACATTGCAGGGTCTCTTCCACCTTCGATTTTGTTTGCTCCTTTGGCAATCGACCTTCGTCCCCCCCCTCTCGGGTCACACCTGGACAAAGCACCGCTCTAGGATAGTTCGTCGCCTAGTAGCTCTCGAAGTCCACCAACTTCGCTGAAATTAGTGCACCATTGTCTGGATCCTGGGCCTCTGCCCCTACCAGTACAATATTCGCTGCGCACCGCTTCCTTCGTGGAAACTTGAATGGCAACACTGTGGCATATTCTTCTCGAGTACTCACCTCCGCGTCCTCTTGCCCTATGCCAAGGCTTTCTGAACCCAACTTCGCCTCCGCAAGTTGAGTCGCCTTAGTTCCTCCATCAAATGCTTCTCTGAGATAAGGTGCATGTGCCCAGAAGCTCCCTTTGTCTTTAGCACCATGCAAGTTGAGTCCGCTCCATCAGAATGAAGGACCCATGAAACGACATGATCCCGCTCTTGCCTTTGTAAGAATTCATGTCCTTGACCTCTGTCCAAGGAAAGCTCTGTGCTTCCGCTCCATATTCCATCTTCTATGCTGGCTCTCTTCATGCGACTTGGGTACTTCGCCAAGTTACACCCAAGTTGCTCCGCTCCTCGTTTTGCATTGAATTGATGGTGGCCCACGCGCCCACCATTCCACGGGTCAGCCCTCCATTGAGTCTGATCTCCATATCGACTCCAAGTGTGCCTTCATATGTGTTGCTGTGGGTTGCTCCCCTACTTGATCTCACAATGCATCCACCAATGCATTCTCTCAAGCGAGATCATGTGACGACTCCTCGTCGCTCACTCGGTCCATTGAGCTTCGTGGAGTTGTTTTTTTTTAGGTACTCCTCAACATGGGCGGTCCGTTGCCCGTGATTCTCCCTCTAGAGAGCCGAGACTTATCTCTCCTGGATATCTATCCCATTGGAGCAACATCTCTCTTCGTTTCCTTCCTTTTGAAAGCTTCGGAGACCACCATCCCCTTGGATTACTCCGACTTGCTGAACAAACTATGCATTGTTCTGCCTTCTGCAAACGCACTTGCTAGATTGCGACTCAACGTCAATACAGCCCTCGCTGCACCACTCAAGGCCTAGCAACATGCTGAACTCGCTGCACACTTCAGCCTCCTACGGACGTATCATTCTCATACCAAAGAGAAAGTTTCAATGCTCCATGGCGTCGAGTTTCGGTCGTCTTGGGATGGCCGCGAACATTTCATCGTCCGTATACAAGCCCTTGCATGAGTACCGAATTCTTTGAGTTAGCAATTCCCCTCACCTCTGTGAGCCTTGCACAACTCTTTTGGTCGCTGAGCAACCCATTCTACCTTTCATGGTCTCATCCTTTACCAAGCGTCTCACTTGCCTTAAGCACCATTAAGTATAGTTGTCAACGTCGAGCCGTAGCTCGAACTCAGCCATCCCAACCTTTGTGTGCTACGCATTCTTCCAAGCTTGCTTGTTCTTGTGGTGCCTCTTGCGCGAAGGGTTGGCCGTTCCTTTGAATGTCAATTTCAGATGCCCGCTCCTCCGAGCGACTCCTTTTCCCTACATATTCATGCCCGTTTTCCCCCCAAACGGTTGCGCGTGCTGATTGCCCTCAACGCAACCCCGCTAGGTCTCCCACGTTTGCATGCCAAGTGTTTCTATGAGTGCTTGTCCTGCTCTGATACCATATGCCACTGACTTAGTTGGTTTTGCTTAAATCATGCGGCACCTTTGCGTGTCCGTCCGCAAATGTCAGCCTCCTCGAAACTTCCCATGGTCCCTTAGGACTTACAAAAGAGAAAATGGGTTAGAGAAAGTGTCTCACTCGGGATCTACAAGCAAACATTTCAGAAAACACTTCATGACCAATGCAAATTACAAACTGACTTTACAAGCTCTGAACGGTTGCACAACAAAGGGTCAAAATGATCCACTACAGACCGAATATCTCTCACAAGTGTCCACATGATACAACTTTTATTTACAAGCCTAAAACAGCCACTAAACCCAACTAAAATGGGGCTGTTAAGCCTTCGACCGTCCCTCTACATGCTGTGCAAAACATGAACAAACAAAAAGACACGGACATACATAAGCATTACAACAAACATCTTGTTTAGAATTTTGTCCGTGATAATATAGTCTCTGATTGTGGTTTATATGGATGGTGTAGGCCTGGGAATCAAGGTACAGAGTAAAACTAGTACAACCCTGTTTAGTGAAGGATTGTGTGATTTGAGCATATACATATTCTAATGTATCTTATTAATTGCCAGGTTAGTTTAGAATCTTAGTTAGGTTGGATGTTACAAGCATCAGTGGTCGAAACAGGCCATGAAAACAATTCGAACAGTCCTTATTTTGGATGTGTTTATACTGAATAAAATCTCTGGTTATTTCAATGCTTACATACTGTGGCATTGATCTGGAAAATTATTCAACATTGCAGGTGAAGGAGTATGTTTCAACTAGAGTTGGACTGCAACAAGTCTGCCTCCTTATTGACACCAAATGGGGTATGAAACCAAGGGATCATGAGCTCATTGATTTAATGGAAAGGTGTGATGAGTTTTCTCATCTTAATTCATCTTTTTTAATTGTACATAAGTGCATAAAATTTTCTCATCTTAATTCATGGTTATTGTAGATCATTTATTTTTCCATGTTAGCATTTTGATGGATCAATAGAAGTATTGAGATACAAACTCTTGCACTGTTCACAACCTTCCATCCACCTAAAATTAGATACAAATTGTAGATACATGGGATCTGCCATATAGCTCACCTACATGGTGCAGTCCATGTTATTTGATCCAGTGCCAATATCATTTGGTATCCACATGACAGCCCAAGAATCTAGACAAGGGTCTTATAAGTCTATTTTAGGGTCATTGAGTCATAGATTCTTTAGATTTGATTTTAATTAATTTCAAGTCATGATATATGTTTATCTTAGCTTATTTCCAAGTTTAGTCGGGTTTTAAGGGATTTTTGTATAATTTTTTGTTATTTCTGGTTAGTATAATGGACTTAATGCAATGCAAAACCTAACCTGGTGGACTTTTTTAAAACAAAGATGAGAAATTAAAATTTATGCAAACTGATCTAAATTATGCTTGAAAATATACATCCAGGATTTGGGAATTGTACGAGGCTAAACAGATTTGAATCTGGACCTTCAAGTGTTGGTGCTATCAGCCCATTCTGACTTGGTTCCTTGGGATTAATTGCATTCCTGGCACTATACCAATTTGTGGTGATTTGATTAATTATATAATTATGATGTTTACTTTTTCAGATCCCAAACGCCTTATCAGATAGTATTAACAAAGACTGATGTAGTGTTCCCAATAGATGTTGCTCGTCACGCTATGCAAATTCAAGAGGTAAGTCTATAAAATTTTTTGGCATTTTGTTAAATGAATATAAAGGAAGCTGTAATGTTCTCTCTTTATATATTGCAGAATTTCAAGACAAACAAGTCTGTCATAAACCCTGTGGTGAGATTTCATGCCCTTGTCTGATTTATCTTTAAAATGAAAATATTTTAGTGCCAGTCTGTGGTGTTCTGAGGTAGCATGCATCATACTTGTTGCCAACTACTAGAGGATAACATAGGACTTTTGTAAGTGTGAATCATATAGAAATGCAGCCTACAGGTAGACAACTAATGATGTTTCAATGATTGCAGATGATGGTGAGCTCCAAGTCAGGTGCTGGCATCCGCAACTTGAGGACTGTGCTTGCAAAGTTAGCTCGTTATGTTAAGCCATAAGATATCTATAGCCTCGATGATCTCACCAGCATTTCCTTCTTGATTTGATGAACCATATGCTTTCACAGTTAACATCCTGATGATCAGGTAATTGAAGGATTGTCCTACTCTAAATAGAGAAATATCTAAAGTACTGGGTTTCTTATTTTCTCTTGGAATTTAACTCTAATTATAATGTTTTGTCTGATCCTAGCTGGTGTTCCAGGCATTTAGCCTGTTCTAATTTACAGGCCAGCTTGGGCAGGTCATTGCAACTTGCCATGCAAACCAAACTGCTGCTGTTCTTGTCAGATCATTGTTGGTGCATATGCTTATTACCTCGTAGGATCGGAGAGTGGCTCAATACCTTTGGTGCCAGACTACAACCAAAGAATTCTGATGGCTAGGAATCATTGATAAAATGATTATCAATGTAATAAAATGGTCAATGATCATTAGCCCTCCCTAGGAATCATTAAAGATAGTACTTTGACTGTTTGAGAATCATGATTTGTAGTTGATCAAGCCTTTTATATCAAGAAAGAAAACAAGAAGCTTAGTGTTATAACATTATGTTGGGTAATTTTGTGGTAAGTCTTTTATTTTGAGAAATTTTTGGTAAGTATCCTCTTTGTAAAAAAAAATTATTGTTTCTTATTTCCTAAAAAAATTATGGAAAATTGTCCAAATATGTTTCTTTACGCCATTGTTAGTTGCACGCCAGCCAATCCCATTGACGTTTTTTAAGCCATGTGATCACATGCCCTGTCGGAATTCTTCTCGATTCTAATCACCAATAGAAAGAAAAAGTCGTCTTCTCCTTCAGACGAGCAACCTTTGCGTGTTGTATCGGAGACACGGTCGTGCTCGATCCAAGGGAGGAGATCTCTTCGAACGGATGACCGCGTCTACGGTCGGATTTGGTCCAAACCAGGACTCGATCCTAACCCTACCAAATCCAACCACTCCCCTTGTACTACTACCACTACAGTGGGCCCCAGTTCGAGGAGAAATTATTGCGGCTTTGGACCAAACATAATACTGTATATATTTATTATTATACCCACCCACCCACCTTCTCAGATTTTATCTTGTAGCTCTGGTCGGAGGCGGCTTCCAAGTTCTTGTTTTGTTCCTCAACCAGCGTTAATCCTCTCCATATTCAGGTTTTCAATTCTAGTTGTTCCCTAGCGAAGAGGAAGAGGAGATTGGGGGAGGGATATGTGTCCCCTGAGAGTGCTGTTGATCTTTCTGTCGGCCACTTTGGCTGGTTTCTTTGTGCTCAGAAACCTCAAGGCCCAGCCGGAGCTCTTTGAGGCGCGCCAGGAAGAAGAAGACTCTTCTGAAGAGCAAGTCTCCCTTTCCACCAAGGTAACGGAAATAGCTAGGAAAAGTTGAATCTTGCAAGCTGTTCTCTGATCTGTGCTGATAATGGTGTGTTTTCTGGTATGAGATCAGGTTCGATCAACGATCGGTGATGGGTTCTGGACCTGCGTCGACATGGCGAGTGGGAGGTACTTGTGGAGGATCCTGATGGCTCCTTCTTCCGCCACCAAAGAGAAAACATGCTGAATTGCTGATGTATGCGAAGGAGCTTCTTATTGCCCATCTTGTTTTCCTGTCTTTGTTAGAAAAGGGGAAGATTAATAATTGTTGATACTTCATGCATGGAGATCCTGCATGCAGAAAGAAGCAACATTGCAAGACTGATCTGATAAGGAAAATTGGAAAGCTACAAGCTTTGGTGCATGTTTATATGCCTAATTTGTTTCTTGTATCTTAACAGCCTGAATGAATGATAGATTCTTGACTTTTTTCATATCTAAAGACTCCTCCTGAGAGATTAGGTGTTGCTAGTTTGTTGATTAGGGTAAAGAAAAAAGAAAAACCTAAGGTTGCATAATTGGTGTTCTGATATGTTGAGATTCGAGTATTTGGCTAAAGATGCCTGACCTTTTGTTATTTCAGATAGATTGAACACATCTGAATAGGTGTGGAATGATTGGTTCTGATGGTCTTACATTTTGTTGTCCTGGTAAGATTAGATTATAGTAGATCATCCATCAGAAGGGAATTCCAGTCCTGTTTGATTTTGTTTTTGGTTTGTAATTCTCAGAAACATCTTACATGTTTCAAGAGCCCTAGAAGAAGCAGAAACCATGCCGACTTGGGCTTTTGAAACCGTAAATGAAAGAAGAATATGATTCTGGCTTTGGTGGTGGCCCTCGTTGGGGATGGAGAAGTAAGGAAAAAACAGAATACTACGATACGAGTAAAAAGAATCCTTTCAACTCAAGAAAACTAATGTAGTATTTAAAACAGGAGGATTGACAATAACATATACAAGATACTCTAAAGTGCACATGCTCTCTATATCTTATTTTATGAACTATGGTCCTATTTATAGGACTTAGTTGTAACCACCCTATAACTACTAGATCATGATTGTGGTAGTTATTGAAATCATCCTATAACTACTAGATCATGATTGAGGTAGTTATTGAAATCACTCTGTAACTACCTAGATAACTATGAATTAAATCTCATACACCGATTTTTAACATGAAATAAATATGCTTTTGAACCGGAAGCGACTTGGTGAGGATATCTGCAACTTGTTCATTTGTTCCACAATACTTTATTGTTATGACTCTACTTGCTATAAGATCTCGGATGAAATGATAGCGTATCTCTATATGCTTCGTTCTTCCATGAAACGTTGGATTCTTCGTCATTGCAATTGTGACCTTATTGTCACAAAATATTTCCGTTGCTTCTTTTTGTTCTTGATGAAGATCTTCAAGAAGTCTTCTAAGCCATATTGCTTGACAAGCCGCTGATGTTGCGGCTACATATTATGCTTCCGATATCGATAACGCAGTTGTTGCTCGCTTTTTAGAACTCCAAGATATAGCTCTCGATCCGAGGCTAAAAACATTGCCTAAAGTACTCTTTCTTTCATCTAAAGTTCCTACACAATCACTATCAGTGAAACCAAATAATTTACATTTAAACTTTGTTTTGAACACCCATTTTAACCCAATAGGTTTCTTTTCTTTCGGTAGATTCATTAACTTCCAAGTTTCATTTTCTCAATTGACTTGATTTCCTCCTTCATTACGTTTCTCCGTTCCTCTTTTTCAACTGCTTCCTCAAAAGTTATTGGATCTGAAATAAACAAAGCAAATATTGAGTCATAAATTTCTATTAGTGATCTAAAATTTCTTGGAGGGGTTTCATCTGACGAATCAGAATTTGAACTGCTATTGGGTGAAGTTGACGATGAACTTGTTAGAGCAGGATCTGTCACTTGATTCTGCGGAGTGTCTAGTTCTGCTGGAATCTGCATTTGAGTTTCACCTTTATTGGTCTCCCAATTCCAACTTGCCCTTTCATCAAACATAACATTTCTGTTAATAATAACTTTGCCACTAACAGAGTTATATAATCGATATGCTTTCGATTATAAGGAATAACCAATTAAGATGCATTTTTTAGATTTTTCATCAAGCTTGTGATGATTTTGTGAATTCACCAAAGCATAAGCAATACAACAAAAAATTCTTAGATGTCTAACACTTGGTTTCATACCATACCAAGCCTCAAAAGGAGTTCGATTCATAACAACCTTTGTTGGTGAAATATTCAACAAATAAACTGCTATTGCAATTGCTTCTGCCCAAAACTAATTTGGAAGATGTTTTCCTTTAAGAAAACTTCTTGCCATTTCAACGATAGTCCGATTCTTATGTTCAGCTACACCATTTTGCTCCGGTGTATATGGTGCTGTCAATTCTCTGTGAATACTATTTTCTTCACAAAAAGAACTAAACTCATTAGATAAAAATTCACCACCTCTATCTGTCCGAAGTGTCTTTATATATCTATCACTTTGTCTTTCTACAAGTGCCTTGAATTTTCAAAAATTATCAAATGTTTCAGATTTCAATTTCAAAAAATATACCCAACTCATGCGACTATAATCATTCGTAAACAATAGAAAATATTGACTTCCACCGTTGTATTCATAGGTCCACATAAGCCAGCATGAATTAATTCAAGACAATTAGATGCTCTCCATGCTTTTTCAATAGGAAATGATTTTTTACTTTGTTTGCCATAAATGTATCCTTCACATACATCAAGTGTATTAATCTTGGGCAATCCGAAAAGCATTCCTTTTTGACTTAACAACCTTAAACCCTTAATGTTAAGGTGTCCATATCTTAAATGTCATAAACTAGACTCATTCTTATGAGTTGTGATAAGCGCATGCCTTTCAATATTTGACACATCGGTATTTTACCTTCCCTTGATTTGTCTTTACCTTAATTGTTCCTTTCCCTTTCACTTGGATTTGCTTGCTATCTCCAAGTCTAACTTTCAACTTGTGAGTTTTATCAATATCTCTAAATATTGATTTTATGCCTGACATATGATTAGAACATTCACTATCCAGAAACCAAATATCATTTGAGATATTATGAACTTGTGAATGAGTCATAAACTACTTACTATTTTCTTCATTTTTCTCCACATAGCTTGCTTGCTTTTTTCTTTTCCAGCAATCTGTTTTCATGTGACCAAATTTTTTACAATAGTGACATTGAATTCCTAATTTCTTTGATCATAATTTGATTGCCTTTGTTCATTATGCCCATCAAAGTATTCTCTTCCTCTTCCATTTCCTTTACCACGAAATCCTCCTCCGCCACGTCATCTTCCTGCTGATTTTTTGTCTTCTTTTGAAGTAGAAGACTCCCCCTTAACCTGAAATATTTTTTCTTCACTTTTTTCAAGTGACCTGTTCAACCTTGCTTTATGTGCTTGCAAGGAACCCATTAGTTCATCAAATGAATATGTAGGTAAATCTTTTGACTCCTCAATTGCGGCAACAACATGATCAAATTTTGGAGTTAAACTTTTCAAAACTTTTACAACAATTATATGATCAGAAAGATGTTCACAATAAGATTTCACTTGACTAACAATTTCAGTCACTCGAGAAAGAAAATCTTGCACCGATTCATTGCTTTTCATAAACAAAATTTCAAACTCACGACGGAGGGTTTGAAGTTTTACCGTAATCACCCTTGATGAGCCTTTAAATTCATTTTGAAGTATCAACCAAGCTTGCTTTGAGGTTGTCACTACTGCAATTCTTGAGAAGATCGTCTCATGTATAGCTTGTTGAATGAAGAACAATGCCTTTGAGTCCTTCTTTCTATTCTTCCTCAGCTTAATTTTGTCATCTGGATCTGCATATCCATTCTCTATTAAGTCCCAAAGATCTTGAGACTTGAATAGAGTCTTCATCTTGATATTCCAAAATTCATAGCTTTTGCCCGAGAAGATGGGGATAAGGGGTTGAGACATGGAATTGCCATTGAAAGCCATAATGCCCCGTTCAGATTGAAACTAGGCTCTATACCACAAATGTTGGGGATGGAGAAGTAAGAAAAAAATAGAATACTACGATAAAAAGAACCCTTTCGACTCAAGAAATGGAGAAGTAAGAAAAAAACAGAATACTACGATACGAGTAAAAAGAACCCTTTCGACTCAAGAAAACTGATGTAGTATTTAAAACAGGAGGATTGACAAGAACACTTACAAGATACTCTCAAGTGCACACACTCTCTATATCTTACTTCATGAACTATGGTCCTATTTATAGGACCTAGTTGTAACCACCCTATAACTACTAGATCATGATTGAGGTAGCTATTGAAATCATCCTATAACTACTAAATCATGATTGAGGTAGTTATTGAACTCACTCTGTAACTACCCAGATAACTATGAATCAAATCTCAACAGCCCTTGCCTAGATGATGTTTATCTTTTATGCTTCTTGATAACACAATGAAGAGTATGTTTGCATCTTGCTTTTAGAGAACAAATTGATTGCAAGAATCCCTTATGTTCTCCATTGCGACTACATGTATCCTTCTTGTTGGAATTAAACAAGTCAAGGTATTCATTATATCAATCAAGAGGTGAAAAACATTAAAGGCCTATAGAAGGATAAACCAAATTGACTATTAGTTCTTGAACGAGTCTCTTGGAAAAGAATGATTTATATTAAATGTAATGAATGTAATGTATTTATGGGGACTAGTGTTGTTGGGTCATGAAACATGAGTTTTTGAAGTTGTAGAGAATATTTTCTTGTCCTACCCTTCCTTTGTATGATAACTCTTATCTCTTTGGTTCAACATTTCCTACTAACTCATATAGACGATTGTCATTGATTGAATTATGCCACATACCAAGTGAAACAGGCAATTGTCTGGACTTTGATGACTGATCACCATGGTCACTATTTTACATGAAAGAAACCTTTGGTCGTCTTCGGTAATACACTTCAAGAGGTAGTTTGACTAGTTTTATGGTGTTTGATTGCCTGTGCATTGCTTTATCGATCCGTCATGTTTGCAAATGCAAGTAGAACTTAATAGCCTGTAAATGAAGGTTACATTGTATTTGCTTCTTCTTCTGTAACTTGTGTATTATTAGATGGTGGTAACAGATGCAGTCATAGCCCCCTTTGATACAAATACTATTCAGTGATTGTCTATGATTGGGCAACCAAACACATGTAGAAATACAGGCATAATTTTTTATGATTTGTGCTTGCCATTGTCGTCTACGGTCTGTTTCATTGCAAAAGAACTTATTGTGATTCTTGACAACTTGCAAATGATGAGTGTAGTTGGAGCATTAAACTTCTTGTTCCGTTGCTTGCTCCCCAATATGATTTCACTGACAAATCAACGAAGAATCCGCTTACATCAACCAAACACCCTCAGATGTATTATTGTTCATAAAAGAATCCTTTATCCATCACCTGTATCAGTTGTCTTTGCATGACGAAGAAAGATCTGTCATCCTTGGAATAATTCAGCTTATAAAACCTTTGTGGATCTTTGCATGAAGAAGAAAGACCTTTGTGGAGCTTTGACATCATTCTATAATAAAGTATCAAGTGGACCTAATTTGACATTTGAGGTAAGTGAAAGTATCTTCAAATTTGACTATCATAATCAGCACAAATTAATGTAGAATATATGTATATATATATATATATATATATATATATATATATATATAGTTCTTTTATTCTATATGTAATCTATCCAACCATTAGGATAACACTGGAATTTTATGTTCATACTTTTTTAATTATGCAATTAACATTTTAATCATCAAGAAGTAGATAACTAAAGTTATTCTTCTTTAAAAAAGAATAGAAAATCAATAATACACATCTAGACAAGATCTGATTCACAATCAAGATAGTCGACATTAGTCCAACGAATATTTCATCCATATCCAAAAATAATAATGTTATAACCCATTATAAAAGATTACATTAGACATGATAATTGAAGTCATTTTATTCTTATCGACTATTGGAATGAATGAGCATCAGAGAAATGACATCAACAGACTCACATGACCTAAGCATGAAGCATGCACTCGAGATCATCTTAATTACTTATTTTATTTTTTCTTTGGGACCTCTTGTAAGAATAAAATTATTATTACTACGTCACATGAGCCGATGCCATGTTAACCAACTTAATCAGAACCGTCCGTTTTAAAACATCACAGATCATGTATCTCCACGTGCAAAGCACGCGCCGACCATTATTTTACGGCCCCCTCAATGGTCACATCGCCCACATTAATGTCAGCCTAACCAGAGCGAAGCGCCCAAAAGGATAGGGAAGAGTGATGGGATTGGGAAAGGGGCGATTTGCGACGCGATCCGTGGCGAGTGCGGTCGAGAAGACGACATCGGAGGAGGAGGAGGCTCGGGAGGAAGGAAAGGGCTTCTTTGCTTGCTACTTGCTTGTTTCTCTGAGCCCTCGTCACAAAAGCCGTACCTACATCGGGTACCCCGATCCTTTCTTCTTCTATTACTGTTCTTGGATCATGTTGTCTATCGGTATGTTCAGGAACAAACCCCCTAAAAATTTTGATTTTGGGCCTTCTTTTCCAGGTTTTGTGTTGATCTGTACTTATAGCGAATGATTTTGCGCATTTTCTTGACCTGATCATATTCACTGTTCTTCGTTGCTTCAAAGAAACCCTTTTTTCTTGATTTTGTTGATGTAGTTGGATGCCAGGGTCATGATGGATTTCTTTTTGGTTTGGTTTAAATCAAAATTCAGGTTTACGGTCAATCCTCGAAGGAGAATCAGGCAGCACAACGGTGAGATAAGGTGTGGAGCATGGAGGACGAAACATGGACGCCCGTGGGAGATGGTTCTTTGCATCTATGGCTTCCCTTCAAATGTTTCTGCTCTCCAGGTTCTTATCGTGCTTTGTATACTTGGTTATAGTATACATCTTAGCATCTTCAATCGTTTAATTTTTTATGTCTGTAGGGCTACTTACACCAGTTAGACAATGAAAGGCTACTATGTTGATGCCACCTAAAATTGTAAATACTCCGATGAGATCTGCTCACCATGGGGCATCTAATTTTATGGTCGGAGCTGAACTTGTTCGTCCCTTCACGTCTATCATCGCCATCCTTCAAGCTCTAAGTTAGGTCTTGGTTGTTCTAAGTTGACTAATTAACTTGGTTCATCTCAGACTAAAGCTGTCATATAACATTTACCACCCTAACCACCTCCTCTTTTTAGGTGAGAATTTACCTGGCCGTAAAGAAATTCACAGTATTAGTTGGTTTGATTGAACCAATTAACTCACCTAGTCGAACCCTGGCTCGAAGTCGACCCAATTTGACTTGAGCATGCACTTGAGCGACGCTTCACTGAAACGCCTGGCCCGAGGTGTTGTGAGGTGCTTAGGACTTGCCTTGCCTTGCATGAGCGCTTTTTGAAAATACTGATCCAAACTACCCTCAACAGTTTGTTTGGTTATTTTGATCAAGTGACTATGCAACTATGGCTGAATGAAGTTTCAAGTTGTTAATATATCGTCTTAGATCTGAAGGAATATTGTGGAATGCATATAAGAGGATTTGGAAGACCATCACTAGGTGAAAAGTTTCTTTAGGATAAACATCATGGTGGGAAGAAAAATGTTAAGGCTGGATAAAATAGTTCAAAATAGTTCCACATACAAGAAGAGAGCAACTTGATTGGGTACTAGATGGATTTGCATAAAAATATTGGTTTCCTGTTAGTTTTCTCAGGTCATTCCTGGTGTTTCCTACCAGTAACTTTTTTGCCTCTTCTCCTCTGAATCTGCTTATAATTTTAAGTGGTTAGAATCGTAAGTTGTTGGTTAGTCAGATAAAGCTATGGAGTGTGGACTATGAATGAGATGATTATCGTTATTCTCAAGAGAAACACATATTTTCTGTCAGTTGTCTGTATTATACTTCCTGAAATCTGACTTAGCACCTTATAAAATATGATTGCGTCAATAATTGCTTCATGTCGGAACATATGTGTTTTGTTTGTCTCTTGTGCTAGTTGCTTGTAAGTTTTATCTTGATTTATGCCACCTTGGTATCTTATAAAAGAAATTTTAGTTATTAATATCAGGTACATGGCTTTAATACTTGGTAAACTACATAAATGCAGTTTGAATGGGCTTGGCAGCACCCAAAAGAATCTCTAGCTGTTAGAAAAGCTGCTTCAAGTTTTAAGTCGCTCTCTGGCATTGCAAATAAGATCAAGATCGCTTATACCATGTTGTCACTTCCAGCTTGGGAGAAGTAAGTTTGCCAATTTGTAGCAAGCTTAATTATTCCACTTTTTTCAATTCGAATCAATAAAATAAATTTTCTTTCCTCATTGTTATCAGCTCGAATCTCACTGTCAATTTCTTCTCAACAAAATACATGAAGCATACTGCTGGTTGCCCAAAATTGCCAAAGCAAATGAAAACTATTTTTGGCACCATGGATGAACTTCCCTGCTATGTCAAAGGTCTAATACTAGATGACAACGAAGAAAATGATGAAGAAGACAATCTTGAGGAAGATTCACTGTCTACATCTTTGGCTGTATCGATTAACCATGTGGAGACAGATGCCATTCATGAGGAAAGGGCAACCAGGCATCATCTTGGTACTTGGAAACATGATGACTTTAGACAGTCCATGGAGCTAACAGATTCACCTTGCATGATAGATTCACCAAAGGCCTCAGAAGAGTCCATTGATGATGGAGCGGGAGTTGCGAATCCTATGGGCAAGGCTTTAGATAATGAAGATTTACTTTCGGCATCATTGGCCATATTGGTTGATGATGTGGAGGTTGATGCCACTCATGTACAAAGGACAGCCAGGCATGGCCTTGGTACTTGGAAACATGACAATTTTAGACAGTCAATAGAGCTAACAGATTCACCTTGTTCCATAGGTTCCTCCAAAGCCACAGAGGAGTCCGTTGACGAAGTGGGAGTTGCGAATCTCTATTGGGAAAAGATTTTAAGGATTTTGGTGGTATTAGGAAGCCAATGGAGACAACAAAATCTTACTGTTTTATTGAATCCCCTGGACCAGGTCAAGAATGCAGCAGAACTTCCCCGGACAGAACTCAACTGTTATGCAGTGAAGACCCATTTGATTTTCTTAAACAAAATAATTTGGAGAGCTTCAGGCAACAATCTACTCCAAGTAGTTCCAATAAAAAGGCTTCACCTGATAGCCTGCCCTTTTCAGCTGAGAGTAATGTAATAGATCTCTTGTCACCACCCAGCTGCTTAATTAGCTGCTGCAGTAATAAGCATAAGAAGACTTCAGCCCATATGGACATTATTGATCTGACCGATTCCCCCATCAGTCTTTAGCTGTGACCAGAATCTATGTAATGCAAGGCAAAAACAATGTTCATTGTTCATTGTTGAATACTAATCATCGACAAACTTCTCTTCACAGCATATATTCCAAGTGTCTGCTGGATGTGTCTCCTATGGTTGAGAATTTCTATTATCATATTACTGGATCTGAACACAAGCTGAACATTATCCAATGCAGTACTTTTTCTTTTAAGCTAAGGATTGATGGATGGCAGGTCTGCCAGTGCAAAAGAACTAATAAACTAGCAGTTGCTGAATTGTTTCAACAGTTATTTGAGCATGTACAGAATCATAATCAAGTATGCTGTGGCTTGAAAAGTTTCTGAAAGTTCCTGTTGTATTTTAATTTTTCTGATACAGATTTAATGAAGAATGCTGGATAACATTTCGATGAATATTTTGCAGTTTTTTTCAGTCATCACATAGACAATTGCTTATTTGGTGTCATTTCCTAGAAACTGTCATGATATACCTGATCCAATGCCCAACTTTATATACCAAATTGAGAATTATCTGAAATTATTAGCCTCTGCACTGATCTCTATTGCATCCTTTCTAACTGTGATTTGAATTGGAATCTATAATGTCAGCTTGCTCTCTCTTTGAAACTTCACAGGCAAGACAGACACCACCACCACAAGCATCTGAACTAATGTGGGTTCACATTTGTGGATTTTTCTGTCTCCTGTCAGTGAGCTCCAACGAGGACAGTGTCACCAATCCTAGTAAGAAACATCAATCTTATTTTATAGCTGATAAAAGGAATTTACCAAATTAATACACTTTGTTTAAGTGATGCATTTATAGATCTTCATTTTATATGTTCATTCCATAATAACTAATCTTTCTTATCCTACAATCTTTGATTTGAACAAGTCTAATCTACACAAGATAATTTGGCATATTATAGATGTCGTCAACTGCACCTTGGTGAGCTGCTTCTTTCTGCTTCATACGCCACATATATCCTCATATAGGTGTCGACCCAAAGCACATCAATGTGTGAACTGTAATGTTGGTTTAGAAGGTTTTGACACCTTTAATGAAAGCTGAAGTTGAATCGGATTGCATAAATCTTATTGCAATCGGAAGGTTTTGTTCTATGTTTTATGACAAGTGAATGGTCTATATATTGAGTTGTACCAAAACAAAGTTGGAATTTAATTCTTGGGACCTAAATGGCTACAAAACCAAGTTAGAGGTTTCAATTTGGAGATCCTTTGACAACGCTCGACCTCTACTCTCCTGTTAGATATGGGAAGAAAGCCAATGGAACAGTGACAACCTTGTCTTGAACTGAAGTCTTGTGTGTTGAGAACAATTAAGAAACAAGATGACCAAAAACAAAAGCAGCAGTTCAACCTTTTTCTGCAGCTTTGCATTCAAAGATCATTTGCAGGGAAGAAAAAAAAACAATGAGCTACTTCTTCCCCACAGCATTTATAGTTTAAGATTCTTCTCAAACAGAACGCATGAATATATAATTGGTTTTTGCAAACACAATCAATCTCATCAAACCTACAGTTCGATAAAGATTGTAAAAGAAACTACAAAATCATGCAGTCAGGACATAAATGATAATTACCAGAATTTAATCTCTTCCAGATAGTAGAAAGCATCACTCAATTACAAAACTTGTAAGCCAAAAACTGGCAGTTCACAAAGACTGCATTACCATCCACGATAATTAACAAAGTAGCTCAAAAGAGAAAACAATACAACAAATGACGCAAACGTAACTTGCTGAATCTCCAACCAAATTATCTAGCCTGTCTTAGAGTTTCAAGATTGCTACTCCTGATGGTACTGCTGATCGCCCTGCCATGCCCAAACAATGTCGGCAAGAGTTGGCCTGATGCCTTCGTTCAACAGCTTCTGATATTCCAGGTTATCGCCATTTAACTTTTTCAGTTCCACCAAATAGAACAACGGGGAGACCTCAAAGATCTCAGCATCGATGGCTAGGAGACCATTCCTCCCCTCTCCTAGAGCCTCCAATTTGAGAACCCCATCATCTTTCTTCTTCACTTTTAACTTCACATGTTTGGCCATATCTTCTAGCTTGGAAATAATGACTGATGCGGACTTCGTAGAAGTGAACCAAGTTTCTTTCTTTTGGCTGCTGTCCGCAAATAGACCCGAGAGATCAAATCCTGCTGAAAGAGAAATGATATCAAAAGCATTCAAGTTTGTGATCTTCATTGAATCTTGCCTTTCCTCAGCAGTGCTGCTTGCTGCGGAGTTGAAAACTTCAGCTGCATCCAAAGGGACATTTTCTTTTGGTTCTTCGATTTTTACTTTCTTGTCATCAAGCCCCTTCTTGAACCATTTGTTTACCCTGATTTTTGCAATGGAAATCCTGGTACTTGGATCTGGGTCTAGCATCTTTGAGATGAACTTTTTAGCGCCGGAAGAGAACCAACTGGGGCATTTAAATTCACCTTTTACGACCTTCTTGTACATCTCCATCAGATTTGAATCATGAAAAGGGTAGTAACCAGCCATAAGCACAAAAAGAATCACCCCGCAGGACCAGATATCAGCTTTTGCACCATCATATCCAATTCGGCTGATCACCTCGGGAGCAACATAAGCTGGAGTTCCACAAGTAGTGTGCAGTATGGTGTCTTGCCTTTTGGAGTCAACAAGGGCACTTAGACCAAAATCTGATACCTTTAAATTGTCATTTTCATCCAACAGAAGGTTCTCAGGTTTCAGATCACGGTGGTAAACACCTCTGCTGTGGCAGTAGTCGACAGCACTAATCAGCTGTTGAAAGTATTTTCTAGCTTCATCCTCTGGCACTTTTCCTTTCGTGACCTTGTTGAATAGCTCACCACCTTTTATGTACTCCATGACAAAGTAAATCTTGGTCCTACTCGCCATGACCTCGAAGAGCCGCACTACATTTGGATGTCTAACCAATCTCATCACGAATATTTCACGTTTCACCTGCTCCATGAGACCAACCTTGATTACTTTCTCCTTGTCAATCATTTTTATAGCAACACTTTGGCCATTTCTGATATTCCTAGCATAATAAACCTTTGCAAAAGTTCCTTTCCCTAGTAACCTTCCTAATTCATACTTTTGCATCACAACAATCCCTCTGCTCTCCATGTTTGCCTATGTAAACTGTGAAACAAACTAAATGCTATGCTCTCTCGATTTTCACTAGGTACGAGTCTAGAAAGGGGAGCAAAAGACTTCAACCGTCTCCACCAAGGTCACCTTGTGAAATTGTTTTTGCAGATCCCCTGTGTCTGTCCTGGGTTTGTCTCTCTGGGAGCTTACCTCCAAAGAAATACTTAATACTGAAATGCTGTTTTTTCTCAGCTGGAGCTACAGGTCCATTTAACTCCAAAAATATGGCCTCACTACCCAGGCACATCTTTCAGCATTCCCAGCTATGTCTTTCTTGATTGACTGGAAAGGAAAAGAATCTGTCTTAACTAAAAAGAATATATGCGAGTATACAGAATGAAAGCAATTAGTTTGATTAGCTAGGTAAAAAACATTACAGGCAAAAACAAAAAGAAATTTTCACAAAAAAAAGTTCAAGAAAGCAAGCAAAAACTAGTTATATTGTTCCTACATAAAGGTCCATTTTCATATGATAGTCAACGAAGATTAAATCATACCGACATGCATCACAAAGCAACAAGTAATATGATGCTATAAATCAGAAGGGTAGAAGTTAAAACAACACTTGAAACATTGGTGATTTAAGCTCCTTGTTGGCTTCTTGACAGAAAGTAACAAGTATCAGCAGCAGGAGATAAATCAAAATAATAACATCTTGTTATCCCATTACCCTAAGCAACTATCGCAACGGAATTATCAGCAATGATTCCACATGCTCAGAAATTTGATCTTAAGGATTGAGTTCTTTATAAGATGGTACGGAGAATTCTCATATAATAATACTTCACTCATATATTGTAACTTCTCGATAGAAAATCAACAAATGAAGAAAGTGATATATGGGCAGAAGAGTAGTATTTATGAGATGTTAGATAATCAAGGTGCAAGAAGTTAAGGGAGGAATGTGCGAAAGAAAATATGTCAGCTTAGAATATCAGCTATAGAAAGGGTTCCTCCAGTCTATGTATTAAACGGATGGAGCCATGAAAATGCCAATGCTGATATTCCAATTAATGGTGAGTAGGAGATGAAATTTGATGCGAGAGAGGTCCTTAAAAGGCTGACCATATTTTTCCTTTTCAGCGGTGAAATTGTCAAAAACATCCATTCCTCGCCTGTAGAAAAAACAATTTTTCTGAAGGTGAAGGCACTTATTTTGTCAGAAATCAATGACATAATTTTAACAAGGGACGGCTTGCTTCGGACTAGTCGCTCTAAACGCATCATCTTTAACAAAAAGCAACCGATCTCTCACCCTTTTTCTCTACTGTCTGAAATCTAAATCAATCTAGAGCGGTGAAGCAAAATCGATGTGAGACTAGAGGAAAGGCAGGGCCAACCTTTTCCTGGAAATTTTAAGAGATGCAATCAATCTAAGAGAGGAGCACCAAGAAATTCTCTCTTAATAATACTATACCAATATTGACAATATCAATGATTAGAAAGTATGGGCTCATGCCAGATGAGGGAGAAGGGGAAACAGAGAATTAATATCATGATTTCTAGGCAACAATTCCAGGATACTGTTATTGTTGTCTGTACCAACTCACAGGGGATTTTGTCTTTCGGGTCCAGTTTTGTTTTGGTTCTTATGTTCTTGAAGGACAATATTTCGGGATCCGTTTTACTCGTATTTATCACCACAATTGTGATTTCTGGTATATTTCCCAGCTCTTAGATCAACCAACAATACATATGCCGATTTCCACATCACCCAAACAAACCTTCTGCAAGAAGTCTCATCAGACGATCTCATATCTAATATTACAGGGAAATAATCAAAAGAAAACAGATATAAACAAAACCCGATCAAAAAAATTCATGATAATAGAAAGAAAAAAAAAGACACCTTTTGAGGGGAAAAAATAGAATCCAATAACTGAACTTAAATCAGCAACAAAATCCAACCAAAACAGAGAGGAAAACCAAAAAGGCGACATCTTTAAGCCAACACCCCACGAAAAAATCAATCATTTCGCCGCGAAATCATCAGATTTAACCCAAAGCAACAACCACATGAGGAATCGATCATCGGCTTAATACACATACCTTTGCGACTGCAGCAGAAGAGTTCCCTCCTGCCCGACCAAGAGCTCGCCGAATACGACACCGCTATCACCTCAACCTCTTAACAGATCGAGCCACCGAGACGGGGGGGAGAAAGAGGAGGGGGGAAGGACGAATCTCGGATTGGCTCTCTCGGCTGTCGCCTCGCTGTGTGATTTCTACGAGACACTCAGCCAATTTATAGACGTCGCTCTTTTTATGCCCAATGCCGAAACTGCCACCGTATGCTGTCCATTATTACGTATATGTCCCTTCCAAGGTTTAAGGAATTTTTTATGCATACAATTACGTGGTAAATGGACGGTGGATCAATTCGAATCGTGTTCTTGGAGATTCAGTTTCTGCATGGAGATGCGTGCACAGAATACGCGGCATAACGTGCGGGATTTGCAATTATTCTTATGAAGGCTTCGAAGAATGTGGAGTTTGACTTTGTTAGGAGAAATAATTTAATTAAGCTTGACAGTAATTTCGTCCTAATCTTGTCCTGCAAAGTTCATGACACATAATGATGCCATGGAGACAGCTGTAGATGTATAATTATACGACATGCATACGATCATACTAATTATATATAGTTTAGTCGCAAGAAACTCAACCATTGTATTTTATTGAGAGTTGGTTTGATAGTTGTTTTTATTTTTTATTTTAACTAAAATGACAAAGTCTTCGTAATAATTAAGTAACAAAGGTCGAGTTGAAAAGTGATTTGATATTAAAAATATTTTTTTTAAAAAAATAATATGATTCCTATAAATTTAGATTATCTAAATAAAATGTGATTTCGGTCTCATTAGCATTGGCATTGACATTGACATCAAATAAATAATATGTATTTTCTTTAAGTGTATATATTCATGAACGAACGATTCGATCTGATTTGTTAAAAAAAATTATATAATTATATATAAAGATCCCATGAGTTGATTATGATCATCCATTATCGTCAATTTCGGATACGCTTTCTTTTTTCTTCCATCATTTTTTTCCTTCCTCTTTCTCCATCGTCTTTTTTTATTTCGTTATAATATTTGAGTCTCGAGTATATTTCGGTATCGATGTATTATGTATTGATGATGCATATTTTATATACTCTTTAGATTTAATAATGCATACATATTTTTTTTTGGAAATACGAAAAGTTAGATGGATCGACGCTTTAAGATTCACGCAAAATATTGTTGTGTAGGTGTTGCTGGAAGCTTCTCTTTTCTTGGTGGGTTGGTCTCGATCGATTGCCGTGTGAGATGTCCATCCAAATCATACGTGAGACGCGTTATGGCATGTTCACCTGTGCTTGTTGACTCCATCATTCAAAGTGTTCTATATATGAACACAATTGTGGAAGCTAATGCGCAAGACACATCGCACACGATCATCTACAACACACTTTGAATCCTTATTAGTCAAGTCAACTTTTGTTTCTGTTTTAATCAAAGGATAAAAGATAAAAGATGAAAAATGATATTTAATATTAAAATTTTCCTATCGATTAAATTAGTTAACATCTTTCATTTATATTTTATGTATAAAAAATATCATTGGATGAGATTTTAAATCATCTAAAATCGTTTATGTTGATTAGCATAATCTCTACATCAGCCTCGAATATCAATAATAAATAATTTCTTAGTAAACTTACTTAGGTGTTAGATTCTAACCGCAAATATAAAATCAATTAGTGTCACTTCAACATCACACAAGGCTTCACATAAGATAACTCTAAGTCAATTACCTAGTTGTCGAGTTAGTTTGTGAAATATTCGTAAGAATATTTTCGAAAGTTTAGATTGTAACTCGGGGTAGATTACAAACTATTTTCCTTATGACATATTTTTAGAAATATTTTTGAAAGTCAATGGGGCAATTCGGATCGGTTACAAAATGCCTCCCATACGAAATATTCGTAAAAATATTTTCAAAAATCTAATGGTAGTTCGGAGATGTTCTTTCTCCTTAAGATCAGTATGAAAATGTACTATTAACTCTAGATTAGAGATATGGATCTTGGTCTTGGTCTTTGTATAGATAATGAGTTTGGAGAAACTGTGCTCTATCCTAGAAGACTCCTCATCTACAGATCAAGGCCACGTCATGCTGATAGAGATATTAATGATATTTTTTTCTAATATTTTAGAGTTAGAATAAGAGTCATGAGCCATTGATTCCCATACTATGAGGGCCACTGATAAAGACATATAATTATACATTAGTTTAGGAGTAAGAGAACCAAAGGTTTATAAGCCTTTAGCATCATCCTTATTTTTAGATACATTTTTTGAAATTCATCCCGAAAGAATAAAACTCATTCAAAATAGATAATTCCTCGTGAGTCTTCGTGCTTATGTCAATAACGATACGATATTAATTTATTACATACAAAGCATATCAAATTGGATTGTGTTGGATTGATGATTAAAATTAATTAGATCATTAGATCATCATTAATATATAAACCATTTCGTACATAATGAAACGTTTGATTCACATAGGAAACGATACGCACCCAACATTCATTCATATTCTTCCAAATAAATTTGATATCATAGACATTCTCCTAATTTTTCTTGAGAAACAAAGAAAAAGAAGCCCCACCAAATTGGAGTTTTGTTGTGTTGGGTAGAGACAAAGACAGGGTTAAGTCAAGCAGTGGACGAGCATTCCTAAAGATCCCACCATAACGTGACACTCATTGAAGTCATGTGGATTTGCCTCACCTTTGTCGGCTTGGAAACTTATCATGACATGCATTTGTGGATGAACTCAAACTCGTTGCCTCCCCCATATCAACCTACTACAATATTCAAACGTATATTTTGTCACTTGCACATTGAATTATGAATTTGTATTCTAACATCAAAGATTTTGTATGAAATCCTCTATAATATATATGTATATATTGTTATTGTTGTCGTAGAAATTGGTGGTGTGAAGGAGTTTGGTTGTGCTTCTTTTGGATATTCAAAAAGATACTTTGTACATCTTTCTTGTTGGAATAATAATATATAATATTATAATACATTCTAATTAAGTAATTTAATTAATAATATATAAATAAATTAATAATAGATATTATAAGAGTTTTAAAAGCATAAATAATTATCTTAAGACGAATTAGGTATCCTTCGTGCATCTAAAGATAGAAACGGAACATCGTTCTACTATGAACACGATCGTGAAGATGATAAAGAAAATATATATATGTATTTTTAGCATAAGTCGGTGAGAAAATTAGTTGAGAATAATAGGTTTCGAAGAGAAACCCATACTTCTTGAAATTCTATTATGAGTGTAATTAACAAAACAAAGTTTTGTGTTTTGATAAAACATTTGTGACAATAAATTGATTTGTGAAAATGGCATTAGGTTGATTGTGGACCATAACACGTTGACAATAAGTTAATCAATTTATGACCCCAAAAATATATATTTGAAGGAGCATTTTTCTCCAAATAAAAGTAGTATTTATTTATCCCCCACCATTGGACCCCAAGTGGAAACAAAATAAAGAGGAAACAAAGCATTACTTTATGGAAAGTAGTAATAGCTCCTTATAATCTACGCAAACGGATGAAGTCTCAACGTTAGTTCTTCGTCGTTGACTCACATGCGTCGTTAAATGAATCGGTGGAATTGGTCATTTGCTTCTTTGCATGGTATGATATTATATGATGTGCTAACCATTTTGTTCCTCATGGATAATTGTTCGTGGAGAACATCTTATTTGACCACCGAGTGATTGGATCAAGTCGAGTTCGATTCATGGTGGATTGGGTCTACGATTGATGTTAGAACTCTCAAATTAATTCGTTTGCCGAGACATAAATCTCATTTGTTTGTTAAATCAAAATTATCAATTCGATGTGATAGAGTTGACTTAGTCTGGTCCATTTACTCCTCGTGCAAGATGTTTAGGTTTATTTATCAACCTAGATTGATGGCCTTAAGATTTCAAAGGACGAAAGCTCGTTAAAATTATGATCAAATGTTATATATTTAATCTAAGTCATGAGACTCACTTGTTACCCATCCCAAAGGACATATAAAATAGAAAGTCAATTTATAATAAAAAAATATCATTGACGTTATTGTCAGTCTGACGTGACCCTAATTTATATGCATATAATCGTTCGAGGTAGAAAGCATTTCCTCTCGATATGTTACTTGTACAAAGAACAAAGTCGAGAGAGGCTTTCCGAGTCGATCTCTTTGACGCTTAAGTTAGTCTCGAGAGCAATTTCTCTATGTCTATGTTATCGATTTTCAACCTTTTTATTTGGAGTTGAGGATGTATTTTTATACTTGACCTTGGAGAGAGAATATTTTTATAAAGATTCTTTAGGGGAGAGATAATTTCTAACTATCCCGAGCCATGGACTCCTACAAAATATTTCTATAATTAAATCATCTTGTAGTTATCTCAAACCGCCCCTTTGACTCATATCTATGTGAGCAAGCAGATGACATGTCATATTCCTTGCATGGACCTTATATGACATTTGCATAATGGGTGAAAACTTAATGATGATATATTTTCTATCCTAATTAATATATGAAATGAGCGAGGAATAAATTTTGACACCTCCAACAAAAGCATTGAATGATTTTGAATAGTGAAAAAATATCACAAGTTCAGCAAACGATAGTTTAGTCGGGTGTTGGTAATCAAATCCAATATATAACTATCATCAAATTTAAGAGGATTGATTGTTCATACTTGTATTTATAATATTCAATGTGTAACTTTGATCGATGGAAAAATATTATTTTAGATGTTTTGTTGATGTGATGGTTTCATTGACATCCTTTATTTTCTTGGTGCTCTTTTATATTTGAATCTATCAAGTATTTCTCTAATTCGACTCTATAGACATGGCGGTGGAGAATGACTTGGTGCTCTTTTAAGTTGGTCCCACATCAAGTCGTAGAATCTATAAACAAAGTCGTAAAGATGGTGGCACGCTTTATCGGCAATAATACGTCATCCTTTTCCCCTCCATAGATGCTATATCATCATGAGAGAGAGAAAGAGAGAGAGAGAGAGAGAGAGAGAGAGAGAGAGAGAGAGAGAGAGAGAGAGAGAATGATACTGATGGAATATAACATATGTGGAGGGAAAAGGATGCAACACGACACTTGACGAGTGGTTAAGACTCATTGATCCTAAGTCAATAGGAAAATTGTGCTAGCAATCAGTCAACTTCACAATATTTGACAACGTCATGACGTGTTTACTACATCAAGAAGATTGGATAGATAATATACTACTACTAATAAATTAGGTTCGAGTATTATGAATGATCCCTAATGATAGCCTCAAAACTACACCAACTATCAAGTATATATTTTTGATAGGTTAGATTGTAAGAACAATATAAAAAAATAACATTTATGTATTAAAACAACCTTTCTTTCACTTTGGATGTGATTTTGCTGAAATTTTTGTTTTAATGATTGAATTGCATTTTTGTTGATTATAGATATAACATATATGTGATCATCCGCACGCCATCCCATCGAGTCCATATGTCATATGCGATCGTATAAATGAGGATGTTGTTTCAATTCCATGAGGTTAGCCATAAATCGCTTATAGAATCAATTTGACAAATTATTACTTTATAAATCTCTTGAGTTCTTACTAATTTAATCATCAAAAAGATTTTGTTGGATATGCTCTTGATGTAATTTTTATAGAGTCTTGCCTAATCCCCCAATCTCCAACCTGAAATATACTTGGAAGTAGGCCTCGATTAAGTACGAACCCTCTCTACATGTCGAACAATTAGAATCTTTCATAGAATTGCTAAGAGCATGAATTAAAAAAAAGAGGAGATGAGAGAAGATCTGTAATATCTCAATGATTAGTTGAGTTGATTCATCCTTAAGAAGTTATGTCATTTTACAAGCGAAAGCAAAGAGTTTAGAATAAGTACTGAAGATTATATTCTAAGAAATTTTACCATAATTATACTTTTTTTCTATTGGTCACAAAAATTATCAAACATTAATCATCATAAAAAATAATTTGATAATTACAATCATGATAGATAAATATTATTTCATAATTTTAAACATATACATATGAATAACCAAATAAATATTCAAGAATAATAACTAAAATTTTATCAATATATCTTGTAAGAAAATCATAATTTATAATTTATTAAATTTTATAAAAAAAATTTAAATTAGACCCATCAATCCTATTTAATTGAATAGATTTGAAATCAGACTATTCAAATTGACCTCATAGGTTTGGGTTAATAATTTACCCAATTAGGTTTGTGAAAATAAAAAATTGATCAAAAATTAATCTTCTTTGAATTCGATGAAAACTTGATTGATCAAATTAATTTTGATCAAAATATTTAATTAAAATAATTAAATTAATTAGTTCTATAATTGAGAATATACATAAAAAAATTTTAATTTCTAAAGGATAAAAGTATTTTTTTGGGATATATAATGAAAATATTTAATTTCTAAAGGATATAATTGAAAAGTAAAATTTAATGACACAGATTAAAATACTTTTATTTCTGTGAGATTAAAATATTCTTTTTCGATAATCCTAATCCTCACTTTCACGGCGTATGATTGATAATCATAATTTAAATTTAATTATATTTATAATATATCTTCATATAATATGATATTAATATTATTTATAACTTTTTATTTTTTAATAAAAATATTTAATCTCATATTAAATTTATAGAAAGACTTGAGTTGATATTACACTACTATTAGCTTCATTTTAAGCACTATAATGCATGCATTCCATGACTGCGATTAAGAGTCGAATCATTTGTTAGGACTCGCGACCACAAACATGTCACGAGACGACTGATTCCCTCAGACAAAAAGCTAAGCATTTAAATCATGTTGGCGCCTTTCTTTCTCTTTCTCTTCTTCTTTTTTGCTGCTTTATCTACTTGGGAGCCACACGAAGGCTCTTTGGATTCAGTGACTGTGGACGTGAAGAGAGCAGTGAAGATGAGGTTGGTGGCATGCCGCGACTGGCTGTTGTGTCACTCTTATCCTATCTAAACGTGCATCACGCACACACATATATGTGTCCGTATGCAAATAAAATAGTCCAAATCATCTACCTATCATTTACATTATAATGCCTAGAAACGTCGTCATCGGACAAGACATGCATTGCTTTCAATCAAGCTATCTACTGAGTCAAAAAGATTTTAAATGAGTTTTTAATTACTAAGAATAAAGGAGTAAATCTTGTCTAGATTAGGTTTAAAGATAAGCTCATGTTTGATCGTCAATCTCAGAAGAGAAAGAGGAGTTTCATGTAGATTGAGATCGAGAGGAAAGAGGCCTCAGAGGACAACTACATGCCAAAGCACTCTCCCACCTCATCTCTGGCCATGAGGTGATTGAGCCCATCCACAGTCGATAAAGAGTTGCTTGTTCTTGGTGTTTGTTTCCTGCTTCCTTCAGAAAACAATATGGAGAGTACATTTCATGTACTGTCAGACAGGCAGAAGCTTCGTATCATTCGGTTGCTGCTCAAAGTGATTAATGGCTGAGCTTTCTGTTTCCGATTGTAATGTTTAGAACCACCTTTAACATAAACCCCTGTGTTTTAAATACTAAGGTATTCACCACATTTGTGATATAGCTTAAAACGATGATGTATTCGACACACTTATCTTAGATATACCTCACCAAATTTAATAATCCCACAAATCGATCACCTTTTTTTTCATGAGAAAAGATCTCTCGTACCCCAAAAGATCCTACAAAATTATGTCTCTTTGATGCTCTAAATCTAACGTAGAGAGTTTTGATGTGTTCATAGATGAATGCATTTATTGTGTGCGATATCACACGTTATCATTAGTAAATACATTTAACATGTGTGATATCACGTCATCATCTTGTTGATTGTTTATGGTTTGACCATATGTAAATGTTGAGTTTTTATTGGTAGTTAAATCTAATGATGCTTTAATTAGTTGATTATGATTTAATATAATATAAATATTGAGTTTTTGGTCGACGAATTAACTAATTGTTTATTTGGTTAAAGTTTATTTAAATCATTATAGTTTTGATCGTAAATTACTTTATGATTTATTCGTATCTAAAATAATCTTAATATTTTTAAAAACATAGTATATAAACTTCTTCCGTCAAGTCTAAGTTAACAGATATTAAAGTCTGCTTACATGGTATGTTAACTCATAATAAGTCAGTAATATAATAATATATATATTTTAAGTTTAAAAAATGATTAAGATCCATTTTGTTGAGGAAGAGTTAAACAAAAAACAAAAGTGAGTAAGAGCTGAACCATCACGTCGTAGGTGTAGGGGGGTTATTTTAGATATGAATAAATTATAAGAACTTAAGTAATACATGACCAAAATTACATGGACTAAAATAAATCTTTAACTCTTATTTATTTGATTGACACTCAAAATCACATGTCTAAGTTTTGATTGATTATTTAATATTTGACCAAATGCTAAACGTGGAGTTTCCGATTGATAATCAAATCCAGTGATATCATATGTTCATTATTTTGATTGAATCACACGTAAGGAGGTTTACATTGGCAGTCGAATCTACTGATATCACTATTAGCTCATGATTTAAGTCGCGAGTAGACGGCGTGACGGACACTTACAGCCACGAGTGGCGACACGAAGAACGTCATCTCCGCGTTGGGTGTTGTCAACCAACGCACCGCTATCGGTGGGGAACGCCATGTCTGCATCCCCTCTTACCTGCGACACGATGTCGAAGGAGACCCGCCACCCACCTTCGTTCTTAGATATTTCCTCCCCAACTCATCTTGAAACCATCCATGATTCTGCTGCTACAACAGTAAGAAGAAGAAGAAGAAGAAAGAAAGAAAGGTCGATTGATGGGAAGCAACGAACACTTACTCTTCGATACCCGTCCCGAGAAATGTGATCACTTCATCTACCAAAAAGAGGATGTTAATGTGGCGTGCGATGGACCGGAAGAAAACAGCGCCATCTCCTCTTCTACGTGCTGACGATCGATGACGATAGCTGGTAGCCGTGACTTAGCACAATAGCTAATCTCACCGACCCAACAAAAAGAATCTATTTAATCTTAAAAATATTAAAGCATTTTTTATTTTCGATTTTGAGATTTGGAAAATGAAAAAGAAAATTTTGTTTGTCGTCGAATTTACATCTAAAATATTGATTGAACAATTATATTTGCAGACCTCATTCCATAATTTTTTGTATTTATAAGAAATAAATATATCAAAAACTAAATCGAGAAGAAGGAGACGTGCCAACAACGCCACCCACCCACAACGTGATTGGTTTGCTCGGCTGGGCCCACTCTCCGATCGCCTTTGGTGTACCAAATCGAGACTGGCCAGCCATCCATGAAGTGACTAGAAAACTTGCGTGACATGGTTGGGTTTAGGTCTTCTTTGGCACACCAATTCAGTGCGATGGACTCAGCAAAAGAAAGGTTTAGATGTGGATCCTAAAGGAGTAGAAAAACATGGATAAGATTAATGTTGTTCTTCATTATTTATCGCCCTTGGATGGATACCTTGTGGTCATGGATGAATGGAATAGTTTTTGTTTTCTTTCTTGTATTTATTTATTTTTGTGTTTTTCTACCTTTTAGAAACCTTCCACCCTAATTTTTAGGGTTTCGAATGATCATTTCAATTTGGGTCTCTCATATGCTGATTCGATCTGACTCGATTTCATCGTATACTTATTTTGATAGGAAAATATTAGATTGAGAAATTTGTAAAAATTATATGGGGATAAGATGGAGATGTGTTGTATAAAAAAAAATACATAAATAATTTTCTAAATATCATATTATATATAATATTAAAATATATGTCAAGTATATTATATTTTTTAATTTATTTATTTTCGGATCAAGTAAGTGATTTTTATATAAATTAAAATTAAATAATAATGAATTTGAGTTAAACTTTTCAATGTTAATCTACATTCGTTTAGAGTGTGGTTCGTCCTCATTCAGTCAAACCATAACTTAGTTATCATAACCATCTTACATCTACTAGTAAGATCGGATTGTTAGATGTCAAAGTTATTATGTAAAAGGGATCGACTAAGCATGGTGAGCGCTCGAGATCGTCGCGGTGGTCGTGGTGCAGCTCCTCTTCCTCCGGTTCGAGAACCTCTCTAATGAGTTCACCCTCTACCTTGGTCATGACTCTTGAGTAACTGGAATGAAGAACAAGAATAAAAAACCATTTTACAAATATTATCATAAGATTGGACATATAGAATCGCTTCGGTTGCATTAGTTGCTTTAAGATTTAGTAGTCACATTCCAGTCTCCAACACAAGTTTATTGCGATAATTCTAGCGTCATTCAAATCGCTCACAATGATGTCTATTACGATTAGTAGACATGATGTGTACACAATTGATATTAATAAAATATAAGTTTCTTTTTCTCCCTTTTCATTTTAATATAAGAAATCAAATAACAATTAATATGAATCAAATTGGTCAAAGTTAGCATACATCAGGTTCGACATCAGATCTTAAGTTTTCATGTTATGAGTCAAATCTGGTGTACGTGATGTGAGATTATTCTCTTGATCCTTTCATCTAATGCACATGAATATGTCCATCTAAGCCTAACTTCTTTGACGAAGACCTTATTAGATTCAGATGCGATTATTCCCAAGCAAAAATGACTTAGCTCTTTATTGGATGGCGATCTGAAGTTTGTGTTGGACTTCAAGAGCTTCTTCTAACTTAAACCTTGAGCTGGTTGGGTGTGGGTCTTTATAGCAAGTATGTTGCGTTGGCTTCTTCCGCTTCTCTCTCCTTCGTCGAGGTGGCCAAGCATCCTGCATTGTCTCTTTTATACAGCTGATCATGGCTTTGGAATCTCTCATGTCCTATTATTATTATTATTATTATTGTTGTTGTTGTTGTTGTTGGGTGGTTGGAATTGTGATGAATAGTATTGTTTGTGTCATGATGTTGAAGAACTAACAATGATTCCTCCAATGCGATCTCTTTACCTCTCTTTTTTCCTAAGTGGATGTATGGCTTTTGGAAAGTTTCATCACTAGTCGAAGACCTTTTCCATCTATAATGGCCGATCAAATGCTTTAGAAAGAGACGACAAGCGAGTCTTAATATTAAGAATGAGGTCGTAAAACATTAGTTGTCACATCTCTCATCGATTCCATCAGCCCCTAAAATATGTTTTACGTGGCGCCACATGCAAATAATGAAGGATTAAGTTGAAGGAAACAAGGAGCGAAAATGAGTATTTTTCTACTGATAATGTCTAAGGACCCGATGGTTTTACTTACTCAAAGATAGAACTAATCATCATCCTAGACTTGTCTTAATATTAAGAAATGTATATTACTGAACAGGTCAGACCAAGAACTAGCGTACATTGATGTTAGAGAGAGAGAGAGAGAGAGAGAGAGAGAGAGAGAGAGAGAGAGAATGGAAGGAGAAGGTTGCCGCTTCAATCCCGTGGAAGAGTCAAAAGAAGGTTTTGTTTAGTTTACCGATGAGGAGAATAAGTCGATTGAATAAATCTTGATAAAACGATAAAGTTGCTTCTGAAATACTTAACCCTATTTTTTCTCATAGATTATATTTACGAGTGATAAATTGAGGGAAGACAGAGTCAACATATATTCAATGATAAATCTTATGATATTTTTATTAGTAAAATTGACGATATAAATAATAATAATAATAAAATAATTCTTTTACTATTTCATAAATCAAAGTTTGAATTATAAAAATAAACATTTAAAAATAAAACTATGTGTATGACATGAATCTCATGCACTTAGTATGTTGTTATATTTTGACATCGGGTGTAATTTAACTCCTAACATCTCAACAAGAGGCAAACATGGTATTGAGTTAGCATCATCCCTACCATGCTCTGCTCTGACCAAGCCATGGTTACCGCACCCCCTATCTCGACCATCGTATAAGACGCAGGCGAAACACACGTGAAAGAAAAGTTGCATACGAGGTGACCGTATCCACGTAACATACGTGGCATGTCCACGTCCGGAAGCGTGAGCCGGCCTTGACGTGGCCTCTCGCTGAACACGTGCCTGTGGTAACCAGGTGACGACACTCCTCGTGTTCTCGTTTGACCACCCATCCCCGACGATAACAACGTGGCGGTTGACATTTACTGTCGTCATCACGTGTTCTACCGTTATCGACCAATTGAGAGAAGAGAAAATAATAATAATTATGATTATTATTATGATGGGGAAAAGATCAACGTAAAGATTGGGCGTGGCCTTGTCCAACACGCATACTGGTATTAGATTACTGCCCTCTTTGACCGCCACCACCATTTCCGTTCTCTTATGGATCACGGTTGTAACATCCATCCTCCAACTATAAAACAAATCCAGCAAGGAAACACAGGGAAAAAGTAACGAGAGCGGCGACCGCACTTGTTCCTCCCCAGCTCATACACCCTCTTGCTTTCCACGCAATTCCGGCCGACATAATTGCACAGCACCAGCAGCGGACGACGACCACCACCATATAGACCCCTCGAACTCCCCTTCCTTTCCTGTTACGACTCCCGACGCTTGAATCGAGGACACGGCTGCTTCTTCCATGGCCACCTCCTCCTCCCCTCCTCCGCCACCCGACCCCTCCACCGACGCCGACCTCCTCCGCCACCTCCTCTTCCTCTCCCGTGACGTCTCCTCCCACCAACAACCTTCGCCGTCGTCATCCCCCCTTCGTGTTAATCCCAACTTCTCCTCCGTCCCCCGCAACGTTAGGCAGCTCTCCCTCCTCTTCGAGGAGCTACTCCTCGCCGTCCGAGATGACGACGACCGCTGCGTTGACTTTGCGCTCCCGCGATTGGCTTCGCTTTGCTTCCGCGAGATTCTTCTCGTTCTCCACCGCCTCAAGGCCCATTTTGACCATTGCTCCGCCCGCAGCCGCGCTTTCGTCCTCTTCCGGGCCGAGCCCCTTGCCGCTGAGATCCACGAGCAAGTTGTCGACCTCGCCACCTTCCTTGACATCCTGCCTGTGGCGGAGCTTCGGATTCCTGAGGACGTGAGGGACCACGTCCGCCTCCTCCTCCGCCAGCTCCGACGTTCCTCCCCCGCCGTCGATCCCGCTGCCCTCTCCCTCCGCCGAGATATTCTCGAGCTCATCGCACTCGTCGAGAGCGGGACGGTACCCGACCATGCCGCGCTGCAGGGGATCTTCCGGCGGCTCGGCATCGATGATTCATGGAACTGCCGCCACGAGATCGACAGCGTCGAGCGCGACATCGCCGACGGCGCCGCCGCCGACAGATGGGTGCCGGCCATGGTGGCCCTCGCGTCGATCCTACGCTACGCTAGGTACGTCCTGTTCGGGGCATCAACTCCCAGATTGGACACCTCCGCCGGCGCCGACGGCAAGAAATCGCCATTCTCCGAGGCGGAGGACCTCGCGGTGCCGGCAGACTTCCGGTGCCCGATATCGCTGGACCTTATGCGGGATCCGATGGTGGTGGCCACCGGACAGACGTACGATAGGGACTCCATCGTTCGATGGATCGGCTCCGGCCATGCCACCTGCCCCAAGTCCGGCCAAGCCCTCGCCCACCTCGAGCTCGTCCCCAATCGCGCCCTCAAGAACCTCATCTGCTGCTGGTGCCGCGACAACAACCTCCCCTTCGACGGAGCCGACGTCACCAGCAACGAGCAAGCCGATGCCGACAACGCCACGACAGCAGCGGCTAACAAGGCTGCGCTCGAGGCGGCAAGAATGACGGCGTCCTTCCTCGTGGAGGAGCTCGCGGCGGCGCCGTGTACGGATGCCGCGCACCGGGTGGTCCACGAACTCCGGCTGCTGGCCAAGCACGGCTCCGACAACCGCGCATTCGTAGCGGAGGCCGGTGCGATTCCCCTCCTCCTCCCGCTGCTCCGATCGGACGACGCTGGGCTCCAGGTCAGCGCGGTGACTGCGCTGCTCAACCTGTCGATCCTGGAGGCCAACAAGCGGCTCATCATGCACGCGGATGGCGCCGTCGACGGGATCGTCCACGTCCTGGCAGAGGGCGCCAAGTGGCGGGCGAAGGAGAACGCTGCCGCCACCGTGCTCAGCCTCTCCTCCATCCACTCCTACCGCCGGCGACTCGCACGACACCCCCGGGTGGTGGAGGTGCTGCTGCAGATGGCGCGCCACGGCCCCGCCAGCTCAAAGAAGGACGCCATGGCAGCCATCCTTAGCCTCGCCGGGGACCGAGAAAATACCGGGCGGCTGGTGGAGGGGGGGGTGGTGGGGGCGGCACTGGAAGCCGTGGGAGAGCCGGAGGTCGCGGAGGAGGCGGCGGCGGTGCTGGCGGCAGTGGCGAGGAGGGGCGGAGTGGAGGCCGTGGCGAAGGCGGAGGGGGCGGTTGCGCGGCTGGTCGGGTTGCTACGGCGGGGGTCGGACTGGGCGAGGGAGAGCGCGGCGGCGACTCTGGTGGCGGTGTGCCGGCGGTCGGAGTCGGGATTAGTGGCGGAGCTGGCGGCCGTGCCGGGGATCGATTGGGTGATTTGGGAGCTGATGGGGGCGGGGACGGAGCGGGCGAGGCGGAAGGCGGCGGCGCTGAGTCGGATCTGCCGGCGGTGGGCGGCTGCCGTGGAGGCGGAACGCACGGCCAGATTCTCCGCGATGAGCGTCACGACGTCCTCTACTACAGTCGCATGATGATCAGAAGTCAACGATGACGGTACACATACACACGCGCGACAAGATCCGTCAAGTGTAGTTATCGCGCGCCGCTCAGGATCGGACGGACATCATTCTTTCTCCTCAATTGTGCATAATTTAGTGATTCTTTGCTTTGATTTCCAACTCTTAATATTGCCAATTTTTACTCGTACGAGTTTACAGATTTGATTTGTTTGGAGATCGAATAAAAAAGAGAGTTATCGCAAATGGCAAACGCCCTTCCAATATATATATATATATATATATATATATATATATATATATATATATATATATATATATATATATATATATATATATATATATATATATATATATATATATATATATATATTATGCAAGCGTTCTGTTCCTTTGTGCATTACCTTTGACACAGGAAAGAGTCAGAAAATTGCAGCACTTCATAATCCTCAGTCCTGCAATATGATTCAGTTTGTAAACCTCAGAAGACCTGCATAAACTTGATGATTCATAATGGTGCTCCAAAACCATTTACCACTCCAATAATGAAAGATTGCATCATTTCCATATAGTATAATTTCGAAAACTTTAGTAGCCAAATTAGTCTGAGTGTATAATTTCTATATAGACTGCAGCACACTCCTCTTGTTTTCAGCTTACAGGAGATACACCATGCCAACTTCAAGGAGCGACTCTGGAGGCAGCCTAAGTGCCACGTCTGGTCCCCGGCAATTCCGACGGAGAAAATTATAAACAAGGTCTATTGCTACCTTCTTTATCATGGAGGATCCCGGCTTTGATCGGATGTGCGAATGCCCCAATATGAATGCAGTACCGGACTCTTGGGCTGCAAGTAGCTCCTGCAGCTCTTCGTTGACGACACCATCGGTTGAGCTTTCACTCTCCTCCACAAGGAACCTCACCCTTTTCGCTTTACCCATGGCCTCCTTCCCTTCGGAATTCCTCTCATCTGATATCTGCACCGTCATGTTTGCATCCCGCAAGTTCAATTTGGTAGACGAATTATATGGAGAGCTTCCAACGACAGTAAATCCACCCTCAGCCTCATCATTAGACGGGTCGCAATGGTGTAATGCTTCAGCATGAACGAAATCAGCCAGACTGGTAATGAGCTCTGACTCAAAAGAGTTGACATCCTGGTGGACATCACGGTAGCCATACCGCACGATGCACCGGTAGGATCGGAATTCTGGAGGTCCCACACGGCCGACAAGGTACCTTTCTGAAGCAGGAACAAAAGGAACTGGAACAAATTTTATGCAGACAAAGACTAAGATTTGGTGGAACGCTGGAAGGTTCGTCACAAAGTGAGAGAAATTTGCCGGCACACCCGATACGAGGTCAGTGTAGACAAGGCCAATGCCTGGGACGCGGGAAATGCCAAGAGAGTTGCCGAGGGCGAGAAGCCAGTCGAGGGAAAGCTTGTTCTGCAAATCAAACTCGTATTTTTTGATTGTCGCATAATGCCACACGAACATGATGGCCATTAGGATGAGCGCGAGAAGGATGGGCAGCCAAGCACCATCAAGGAACTTCATGAGTGAGGAAGAGAAAAACAAGGCCTCGATCGATCCAAAGACGACGAAAAATGCAAGTGCCAGAAGAGGGGAATTGTGCCAACATAAGATCATGACCAAGGATGTGAGGCAAGTGGTAACCAACATCACCGTAATTACTGCCAAGCCTGCACAGGAAAGGAAAGAGGATCAGTCAATGACATCGAAACATACTGATGGTTGCAGAATATAAATAAACAGATGAAAGCAAGCTGAAAAATGAGTGTGCCAAGAAATACATGTGAACAATGTCGTGTGCCATTTCAGAGATTGGTTTCATCAAAAATGATGAGAACCATAGTGCGGCAGAATATTTTCGAGAAAGCAGGTTTGCAATCTTAAAACGACATGAATGCAGACTCCATTTAGATAATTGTACTATTTCTCATCGTGTAATTTCACATATACAGAAGAGTGACACTGTGATAAGTGTTGAGTGCAAAATACTAGTAATGCGCTCAGGAGGGTTGACAGAAAAATGTAAACCTGAAGCATTGCCCATATGTTTTGTGTCTCTGAAGCCGAGGGCAACAGCGACACAGAGGATCATGAGTGCCCAGTTCACCTCCGGAATATAGATCTGGCCATGTACCTTGTTGGAGGTGTGAACTACCTTGACCCTTGGGAAGCAACCGAGAGATTGACTTTGGCTCACTATAGAGAATGTTCCGCTGATGATTGCTTGACTCCCCACAACAGAAGCTAGTATTGCTATCACAAGCACAGGCCATCTTACACTTTCTGCACAAGAAAAAGAAGCTCTACCGATCAATAATTCACAAAAATATTCTGCTACTGCTGATGTATGAAATTGTCGGGGCCTTAGAAAACTGCTTGCTGATAATATGATGTGGCTGGGGAAGAAAGAGAAGGCACCTGGAACATAGACGTAAAATCCGATCTGGTAACTGTTGCTGATAATATGATGTTTGGACAAGTAAGCTGCTTGTCCCATGTATGCCAAAACTAAAGCAGGATAAACGCACGAAGTGAAAGCAATCTGCATTAACCAAATACAACAAGGAAAGACCGGTGACAATCTTGACAGTTCAAACATAAGCAATCATTTACGGCATAAACACTAACCTGAATTGCTCTATATGAGAAGTGACCTAAATCCGCAAACATTGCCTCTGACCCTGCAGTGACAATAGATAACATTAATCATCATATGTTGTCGACGTAGAAAATAATAAACAAGACCTTTATAGAAAGTGAAAATTTTCATGAAAAAAAGGACCTATCCATATCAATTACCTAAATAACCAATTTAAGCAGCTATAGAACTCTATTAACCTTTCGGACATCACAGGATAAGCCTCAAATGACATTCATTTATGTTGTTCATTTGGCTTATTGACGAGCGATAAACTATAATCCATTGTGATCCACTTCGACAGTTACCTGTCATGCAAAGTAGAATTCCTCCCAAGGACATCCAACCAGCCTTCCTCGTCTTCCTCAAGAACCTCAACATGTAATACGGCGACAACGCTTGATAAATAAGGGGATTCCATTTGACGATGTTGTATATGCCGAGTCCACTGATACAGAGTAGCCAAGTGACGATAATTGGTGCAAATAAGAATCCAACCCGATGAGTGCCATAATGTTGAAGCGCAAACAAGCACATTATCAAGAAGCAAGTAATAGGAACCACGGCATCTACAGAAGCAGAACACTGGTCAGTTGGTGACGGAAATTGTGGGACATATCAACAATATTTTCAGACAGCAAATACTTTGGAGTGAACAAATCCCTGTAATATGATGATCTATGGAACAAGAATTCCTAGCTTATCACAATCGGGGACGAAGATCACCGAGAAAAGCGGATTGATTTATTACTGTCCAGATGCTCTTGTACCATGAGTAGGAATACAGAAAAAAATAATTTGATATTGAGAGATCTAGTCATTCCGGGCTTATAGAACTGTTCTTTCAGTATTACATCCTATAAAAACAGCTATAGTAAAAGTTCAATAATAAAAGCCTTTCGTTTAGTAAGAAATGGATTTGACCAAGCAAGATTGGGACCTTACATTCATGGTGAGCCTTGGACAAAGACAATTCAAGCCCTGAAACCGCCGAAAACACTGCAACAACAACAACAACAACAACAAGAGAGAGAGAGAGAGAGAGAGAGAGAGAGAGAGAGAGAGAGAGAGAGAGAGAGAGAGAGAGAGAGAGAGAGAGAGAGAGAGAGAGAGAGAGAGAGAGAGAGAGAGAGAGAGAGAGAGAGAGAGAGAGAGAGAGAGAGAGAGAGAGAGAGAGAGAGAGAGAGAGAGAGAGAGAGAGAGAGAGAGAGAGAGAGAGAGAGAGAGAGAGAGAGAGAGAGAGAGAGAGAGAGAGAGAGAGAGAGAGAGAGAGAGAGAGAGAGAGAGAGAGAGAGAGAGAGAGAGAGAGAGAGAGAGAGAGAGAGAGAGAGAGAGAGAGAGAGAGAGAGAGAGAGAGAGAGAGAGAGAGAGAGAGAGAGAGAGAGAGAGAGAGAGAGAGAGAGAGAGAGAGAGAGAGAGAGAGAGAGAGAGAGAGAGAGAGAGAGAGAGAGAGAGAGAGAGAGAGAGAGAGAGAGAGAGAGAGAGAGAGAGAGAGAGAGAGAGAGAGAGAGAGAGAGAGAGAGAGAGAGAGAGAGAGAGAGAGAGAGAGAGAGAGAGAGAGAGAGAGAGAGAGAGAGAGAGAGAGAGAGAGAGAGAGAGAGAGAGAGAGAGAGAGAGAGAGAGAGAGAGAGAGAGAGAGAGAGAGAGAGAGAGAGAGAGAGAGAGAGAGAGAGAGAGAGAGAGAGAGAGAGAGAGAGAGAGAGAGAGAGAGAGAGAGAGAGAGAGAGAGAGAGAGAGAGAGAGAGAGAGAGAGAGAGAGAGAGAGAGAGAGAGAGAGAGAGAGAGAGAGAGAGAGAGAGAGAGAGAGAGAGAGAGAGAGAGAGAGAGAGAGAGAGAGAGAGAGAGAGAGAGAGAGAGAGAGAGAGAGAGAGAGAGAGAGAGAGAGAGAGAGAGAGAGAGAGAGAGAGAGAGAGAGAGAGAGAGAGAGAGAGAGAGAGAGAGAGAGAGAGAGAGAGAGAGAGAGAGAGAGAGAGAGAGAGAGAGAGAGAGAGAGAGAGAGAGAGAGAGAGAGAGAGAGAGAGAGAGAGAGAGAGAGAGAGAGAGAGAGAGAGAGAGAGAGAGAGAGAGAGAGAGAGAGAGAGAGAGAGAGAGAGAGAGAGAGAGAGAGAGAGAGAGAGAGAGAGAGAGAGAGAGAGAGAGAGAGAGAGAGAGAGAGAGAGAGAGAGAGAGAGAGAGAGAGAGAGAGAGAGAGAGAGAGAGAGAGAGAGAGAGAGAGAGAGAGAGAGAGAGAGAGAGAGAGAGAGAGAGAGAGAGAGAGAGAGAGAGAGAGAGAGAGAGAGAGAGAGAGAGAGAGAGAGAGAGAGAGAGAGAGAGAGAGAGAGAGAGAGAGAGAGAGAGAGAGAGAGAGAGAGAGAGAGAGAGAGAGAGAGAGAGAGAGAGAGAGAGAGAGAGAGAGAGAGAGAGAGAGAGAGAGAGAGAGAGAGAGAGAGAGAGAGAGAGAGAGAGAGAGAGAGAGAGAGAGAGAGAGAGAGAGAGAGAGAGAGAGAGAGAGAGAGAGAGAGAGAGAGAGAGAGAGAGAGAGAGAGAGAGAGAGAGAGAGAGAGAGAGAGAGAGAGAGAGAGAGAGAGAGAGAGAGAGAGAGAGAGAGAGAGAGAGAGAGAGAGAGAGAGAGAGAGAGAGAGAGAGAGAGAGAGAGAGAGAGAGAGAGAGAGAGAGAGAGAGAGAGAGAGAGAGAGAGAGAGAGAGAGAGAGAGAGAGAGAGAGAGAGAGAGAGAGAGAGAGAGAGAGAGAGAGAGAGAGAGAGAGAGAGAGAGAGAGAGAGAGAGAGAGAGAGAGAGAGAGAGAGAGAGAGAGAGAGAGAGAGAGAGAGAGAGAGAGAGAGAGAGAGAGAGAGAGAGAGAGAGAGAGAGAGAGAGAGAGAGAGAGAGAGAGAGAGAGAGAGAGAGAGAGAGAGAGAGAGAGAGAGAGAGAGAGAGAGAGAGAGAGAGAGAGAGAGAGAGAGAGAGAGAGAGAGAGAGAGAGAGAGAGAGAGAGAGAGAGAGAGAGAGAGAGAGAGAGAGAGAGAGAGAGAGAGAGAGAGAGAGAGACAGAGGAATAAGGCTTTTAAGAAAGTATGAAGTAAAATGGAACTCAATATACGAACACAAAAGGGTATATTTACATTACCAGCTCTCAATTTCAAGAGAGGAAAGCAAGCCCACCTGATATGGCCGGAGTGAGCACTCCATCTCCAATGACCATACAAGTACCGAGCATGACTACTATCAAGAGAACAACATGTAAATTCTTGTGTTTCTCAATCCATGTTTTGATCCTCGGCCTGTAGCTGCTTTCCGGGTGGCATTCATATCTGTATGTCGATAGTTCTTCGTCGGCCGCCTGTCTGTTGGGCAGGAGACTGACGTTTACATTTCTACAAATCAAAGAATACAGAGCAAAAGTACCACCTGCGAGTTCACAAGGAAGACAGATCATAACCCGAAGGAATACATGTTCGGTCCCAAAAATCAAGCTCGATCATCGCTATATTCACCTTGACCATTGTCATCAGCTCTAAGAACTATGAACACATACTTGAAAAGTGGGACGAGCGTAAGAGTCCAGAACACGAAGGACAGCACACCAAAGATCTCTTCGTTACTTTCGGAATGCTTTATGTCCTCCGCAAACGTGCTCTTGTACACATACAAAGGTGAAATGCTCAGGTCACCGTATACCACGCCTAGGCTTTGGTATGCCAAAAGCAAAGTGGCCTTCCACGAATTCTTCTGCAGATGATCGAGCACTTAGAAAAGATTGGGGGGAAAACGAAATCAAAGGGATGGATCTCCGGTGAACACAATCTTACCTTTAGGGCATTAGGACTCTGTCCGGCTTCAGGATCCATCACGAGTCTTGGAGTTGCTCACCGAGTCTCCTGCATGAAGGCCTGTGTTGGAAACATGGATCGGTTAGCATTACCAGAGATACACAAGAAGATTCTACCATGCATCTCTGCGAGACCAGAGATCTGGTCTAAGATAGAGTCTCTGAAACTAGAACAAAGAGAAGAACATACCTACGGGAGGGCTCGAACAATTCTTGACTCCACCGGTCGTTAAATAGGAACCACTCACATGCCCAAGTACCTCAGCGGCCCACCCTCCACAGTCATCCGAGTGGCGGAAGAGGAAGAAGAAGACATGGAATAGTAGTAAGTACGAAGATGGTGGAGCCTTGCAAGCGTCGGACGGTGTGATCAATGAAGGCAACAGCCGGTCCCGCGGTTGAGAGCTCCTCTGCAGGGATAATATAACAAGGATAATGCTGTGTGTCTCAGCTCATCCTTCTGCCTTTTCCTCGGAAATCAAAAAGGAATCTTGATCATTATTACCGTCTTTATTGTTCCTCATCTGCCCAAATTTCCATTGCTCGGAAGCGGAGAAAGTGAAAGCAGGGAGGTTGGTGTCTAACCATGTGCCGGAGAGAAGAGAGAGAGAGAGAGAGAGAGAGAGAGAGAGAGAGAGAGAGAGAGAGAGAGAGAGAGAGAGAGAGAGAGAGAGAGAGAGAGAGAGAGAGAGAGAGAGAGAGAGAGAGAGAGAGAGAGAGAGAGAGAGAGAGAGAGAGAGAGAGAGAGAGAGAGAGAGAGAGAGAGAGAGAGAGAGAGAGAGAGAGAGAGAGAGAGAGAGAGAGAGAGAGAGAGAGAGAGAGAGAGAGAGAGAGAGAGAGAGAGAGAGAGAGAGAGAGAGAGAGAGAGAGAGAGAGAGAGAGAGAGAGAGAGAGAGAGAGAGAGAGAGAGAGAGAGAGAGAGAGAGAGAGAGAGAGAGAGAGAGAGAGAGAGAGAGAGAGAGAGAGAGAGAGAGAGAGAGAGAGAGAGAGAGAGAGAGAGAGAGAGAGAGAGAGAGAGAGAGAGAGAGAGAGAGAGAGAGAGAGAGAGAGAGAGAGAGAGAGAGAGAGGAGAGAGAGAGAGAGGAGAGAGAGAGAGGAGAGAGAGAGAGAGAGAGAGAGAGATATGGATTACGTGGGACGGCAGACCATGTGGAGTTGCAGTGTCGAGTGGAAAGCTATGGCGATTCTAGAACGCGTGATAGCCGCCGAGAGCCGACAAGCCTCAGCCGCCCAACGTGCGAAACTGGAAGAAGAGCCATGTCGATGATGGGAGCCCATTCAATTAGTGTCTCATCTCATCTTCCTATCTTCTTCTTTCCAGTTGAGATGAGCAGCCAACTAGGAAGCACCTTCCACAAGCTTTTCGTGTGGAGGTGATATGGAGCGGTGTTTGGGCATCCAGAGAAGACTTCTTAGTCAATCATGAAAGATGTGGCCTTGATCATGGTGGGGAGTTAAGTAGGAGATTTGACAGGAATGATGGATAGGATCTCTTGCGTTAGTCTTTGTTCTAGGAGAATGTCACAAATGACTGTCACGAGGAGACATGGGGAGAGAAGAAGAGAGGAATTGGAAGATACCCAACTGCAGTTTTTTGGCTGAATGCTTTCAGTGACGAAACCACTACAAAAAGGCTGTGAATGCAGCAGCCAATATTGACTTGGCCTATTGAAATCATAATATAATGATCCCATTACAATTCCTTGGATTCGATGAGACATGGCTGTTGGGCTGACAGCACATATTCAGTTCAACGTGGATTTTATCAGCTCACAGCCCATATTTTTTTAAATTTATTTCTAAATTAATATAAAGAGATGTGATAATTGTGTTTTGGCAGGTAACTTATTATATTTTTGAAAGAAAAATTATAACAACGTGGACATTCTTGTAACAGCAAAGTGGAGAAGTAAAAGATAAAAAAATAAGAGAAAAAAAAGGGAAGAAAACAAGGATAACGCAAAGAGACTATTCTAAATCATCTAGCAGAGTTTTCATCTCAGGTTAGATTAAATCTATACTAGACTCTTGCTGTGATTACTTGGGGAGGTTTTAGATATTATGGACAGTGACGCAATCGTTGTATCCTAGTTATTCTCTTGTGATTGTTGCTAGGGTTTAGGGCAAGAGATTGAGATTTATATATTCATTATTCTCATAGTAGATTATCTTTAGTTTGCCTCGTGATTTTTACCCTTCACATTGGAGGGGTTTTCCACGTATATCTTGGTGTTCTATTTGATTTCGTTGTGTGTTATGACCTGCTAGTACTTGTTCATATACAAAAGTTATTTCTCTTTATATCCCATCAACTGGTATCAGAGCATGGTTTTGGTGATTTAATTTTGTATTTGAATATGGAGGCCAATAATGTTTCTCGTATGATTAGTTTGAATAGAAACAATTAGATGATATGGAAACCAAGAATGGAAGATCTCTTGAATTACAAAGATTTGTATGGACCTTTGTAGGAGAATAGTACAAAACCCATAACTATGACAGATGATGAGTGGAAGAGGTTAGATCGAAAAACAGTTGGGTTTATTCGACAGTGGCTCGATGATAGTGTCTTTCACCATGTTTCTACTGAAATTTCTGTATATTCTCTTTGGAAAAAGTTAAAAAGTCTCTACGAAAGAAAAACAGTTGGTAACAAAGCTTTTTTAATCAGAAAACTTGTGAACCTAAAATATAGAGAGGGTGCTTCTATTGCTGAGCATTTGAATGAAATGCAAAGTATTACTAACCAGTTATCCTCTATGAAAATATCTCTTGATGATGAGTTGCAGGCATTGTTACTTCTCAGTTCATTGTCAGAAAGTTGAGAGACACTGGTGGTCTCCCTTAATAATTTTGCGCCAGATGGTATTATCACCATGAGTCAAGTAATAAGCAGTTTGTTGAATGAGGAGTTGAGAAAAAAGAATTCAGCAATATCTCAGAGAATAGAGGAAGGTCAAAGTTTAGAAGCAGTTCACGGAACAAGTCAAAATTAAGAAAAGATATTATTTGCTATAACTATAGTGAGAAAGGACATTACGAGAACCAATGTAAGCAACCTAAGAAAGCAAGAAAAAGGGAAAAGAAGTGGAGTCTACAGAGTCAAAGGATAATACTACAACTATAGTGCAGGTTTGTGATTATTTGATTTTGTCTCCTTCTGATGATATTTTTTCTTGTGTGTGTCAAGATCTTGAGTGGGTGATTGACACAGGTGCTTCTTATCATGCTACACCTTGGGGGGAGTTCTTTGTTATATACAGGTCTAGAAATTTTGGTGTTGTCAAGATAGGCAACTATGGAATAGCAAACATCATTGGCATGGGTGATATCCATTTAAAGACCAACCTTGGCTGCAAATTGGTGCTTAAGGATGTGAGACATGTGATTGACTTGAGGCTGAATTTAATTTCAGTTGGAAGGCTAGATGATGAAGACTATGATAGCAGATTTTATAGAGGGCAATGGAAGCTTAGTAAGGGTTCTCTTATTGTGGCTAGTGAAAAGAAATATCATACTTTGTACAGGTTGCAGGTTAAAGCTTATGGTGAGCAGTTAAATGCTACAAAAAAAGACTTTAACATGGAGTTGTGGCATAGGCGATTGGTACACATGAGCGAGAAGGGGCTACAAGCTCTTTCCAAAAGAGAGGTATTGCTAGACCTCAGAGATATACATACTCTTGTATTGATTGTTTGGCTTGTAAACAATATAGAATTTCATTTGATAGTCCTGTTATGTCTAGAAAAATGCATGTCTTAGACCGTGTTTATACAGACATATGTGGTCCTTTAAGGACAAAAACTCTTAGTGGATCTATTGATGTTATTGGTATAGGTGGTGCACTTTATTTTGTCACTTTTATAGATAATTTTTCTAGAAAAGTTTGAGCCTATGCTTTGAAGATCAAAGATCATGTGATTAATGTATTCAAAGAGTTTCATGTCTTGAAAGAGAGACAAAAAGGCAATTGAAATGTACAAGATCAGATAATGGTGGTGAGTATATAAGATTATTTAATGATTATTATAGGTCACATGGGATCCAACATGAGATGATAGTTCCTGGTACACCTCAACATAATGCTATTGCAGAGAGGATGAACCGCACCATCATGGAAAAGATTAGATGTATGCTTTCACAGACCAAACTACCCAAAAGGTTTTGGGATGAGGCTTCGAGGATTGAAGTTGATGTGATCAACTTATCACCATGTACAGCCCTAGATGATGATGTTGTAGAATATATATGGTCAGGGAAAGATATTTCCTACAAGCATTTGAGAGTATTTGGTTGTCATGCATTTGCACATATTCCAAACAATGAGAGGTCCAAGCTAAATGGTAAAGCTAAAGAATGTATTTTTCTTGGTTAATCACATGATCAGTTTGGTTACAGGTTTTGGGATCCAGAAAAGCATAAGGTGTTCAGAAGCAGAGATGTAGTCTTCTTTGATGATCAAACCTTTGAGGATTTAAAGAAGAAGGCACTAGCCAAGACTTCTGCAGAAGGATTAGCAGATTGTGACCCAATTATTCCTCCAGTATATCAGAGTGATAGGGGGAGATGTGCAGAAAGATGGTGTAGAGCCTGATGTTGATCTACCTGCAGGACATGTTGAGCAAGAAAAAGTTAGAGAGCAACTTTCAACTGAACCTTAGTTGAGAAGATCTTCTAGACAATGTCAACCTTCCAGAAGATACTCTACAGATGAGTATGTGATGCTTACTGATGTAGGTGAATAAGAGAGTTACCAGGAAGTAGTTGAAGGTAAGTGGAAAGAGAAGTGGTTAGTTACTATGCAGGAAGAGATGGATGCTCTTCAGAAAAATCATACTTATGATTTAGTGCTACTACCAAATGGAATGAAGGCCTTGAAGAACAAGTAGGTTTTAAGGTTGAAGACTCCAGAATATTGTTCTCAACCAAAGTACAATGCTAGATTGGTTATGAAATGCTTTGGTCAAAAGAAATTGACTTTGAAGAGATTTTTTCTCCTGTCGTTAAAATGTCTTCTATTTGTGTTGCTTTGGGTATTGCTACTAGCCAGGACTTGGAGGTTGAGCAATTAGATGTGAAGACAGCTTTCCTTCATGGTGATTTGGAGGAGGAAATTTATATAGAGCAATCAGAAGACTTCAAAGTCAAAGGTAAAGAGAACTTTGTCTACAAATTGAAAAAGAGCTTGTATGGGCTAAAGCAAGCTCCAAAATAGTGGTATAGAAAGTTTGATTCATTTATGACAAAAAATGGATATAAAAGAATGGCTTCAGATCATTGTGTATACATCAAATGTTTTGATGAGGATTTTATTATTCTCTTACTTTATGTTGATGACATGCTTATTCTTGGGAAAGATATGTCTAAAATTGACAGATTGAAGAAGGAACTGAGTAAGTCTTTTGCAATGAAGGACATGGGGCTAGCAAAGCAAATACTAGGCATGCAGATTTCCTGTGATAGGAAAAATAAGAAGATTTGGTTGTCATAGGGGAAATACATCGAGAAGGTATTGGAAAGATTCAGTATGAGCAATGCAAAATCAGTTGGTTCTCCACTTGTAAGTCACTTCAAGTTGTGCTCAAAACAGAGTCCATCAAGTGATGAGGAGAATGAGAAAATACAAAATGTTCCTTATGCTTCAGTAGTCGGAAGTTTAATGTATGCAATGGTATGTAGGAGGCCGGAGATCGCATATGTAGTGGGTGTGACTAGCAGATTTCTTGCAAATCCAGGCAAAGAGCACTAGGCAGTAAAGTGAATTTTTAGATATCTCAAAGGGAGTTCTAAGGTTTATTTAAGCTTTGGAGGTGGATCACCTGTATTAACAGGTTACACGGATATAGATATGACAAAAGATATAAATACAAGGAAGTCTAATGTACTTACTTTTGTAAGGGGAGTTGTGTCATGGCAATCCATGTTGCAAAAGTGTATTGTTCTCTTTACCACAGAAGTAGAATATATTACTGTTACAAAGGTATGCAAAGAAATGTTATGGATGAAAGAATTCTTAGAAGAATTAGGGCTGAAACAGGAAAATTATGTGGTGCATTGTGACAGCCAAAGTGTCATCCATTTGTGTAAGAACTCAATGTTTTATTCCAAGTCAAAGCATATAGATGTCAGATACCATTGGATTCGAAATGTATGAAGAGAAACAGTTGCAGCTTCAGAAAATTGTTGTCAAAGTTCTTACCAAAAGAAAGACAGGAAATATGCCGATAGCTAGTCGGCATTGCTTCACATTGAGAAGTCATGGGACAGCCACTCTTATAGGTTGAAGGGGGAGGTTGTTGGGCTGACAGCTCATATTCAAACCAATGTGGGCTTTATCAGCCCACACCCCCTCTTAACCTAACCCTAGATCAATATAAGAGAGCTGTGGTGGCTGCGTTTTGGCAGGCAGGTTACTACGTTTTTGGGAGAAAAACTACAGTAATGCGTACATCCTTGCAGCAACAAAGAGGAGAAGAAAAAGACAGAAAAACAAGAGAAAGAAATGGAAGAAAACAAAGATAACGCAGAGAGACTATTCTCAATCATCTAACAGAGTTTTCATCTTAAGTTAGATCAAATCTACAGTAGACTCTTGTTGTGATTATTTGGGGAGGTTTTAGATATTGTGGACAGTGATGTGATTCTTGTATCTCAGTTATTCTCTTGTAATTGTTGTTAGGGTTTAGGGCAAAAGATTGAGATTTGTATATTCATTATTCTAGATTATCTCTAGTTTACCTCATAATTTTTACCTTTTATTAGAGGAATTTTTCATGTATATTTTGGTATTATATTTGATTATGATTTCATTTAATTTTACTGTGTGTCATGACCTGCTAGTACAATTGACGGGATGATTCCGACGCGTTCTCTTCTATTGCATCAGCCTCCTTCCTTCTAAGAATAATTGAAATCCATGTATGGGATCGCCCCTGTTCCATGGGAATTCTCCTCTACGTTCCATGGCTATGGTCAATCGATATGAACAGTACATGATCGCCAAAAGAAGCCTTCAGAGTCGCAGATCGAAGACGATTCGAATCAACCATCGGTCTCAAGCAACTGATGGCAAAAACTCATCAGTTCATGCATGGCCTTATTGCCCTCTGTTTCCTACGATCGGCCGGAGAGGACGAGGAAGGCTTGTGAGGGCCATCACAGGGCGTTTGAAACCCGATGTTCTCGACTGCTCCTACGGTCTTGAACAGGCGCTTCTTCAGCTGCTCCACCAGATTCCGATGCAGCAGCTGACTTCGCATGTCCACCATCGATCGGTTCCTCGTCAGCCGCTGGCCACCGACCGGCTTCCTCGAGCGCTCCGGCAATATGTTGCACTGCTTGCAAAACTCATCGGCCAATGCGGCATCTTCTCCGAGCTTGGTCGACTTGTGGCTACCGTGGAAGCTCACTTTGCTTTCTTGCTGGTCTCTCGAGGAGTAGTTCATGGCGGAATACCTGCCTGACTGCGTGTAGCTCACGGCATCTTCATCGGAATGCGGGTCACCTGCACAGAGGCGAATTCAACGGAACTGAGACGAGGGAATGACATCAAATCAGTAGTCTAGAAAATGGAAGAAGTGCACCTTGAAACCACTCTTCCTGGTGAGGATGCTGCTGCTGATCGAGCATCCCCAGGCAATGCCCTGTTCCGAAGACTGATCCTTGGGAGGAAGCAGAGGAGGAGAGGTTATAGAAGGGGTGATTGCAACCGTCCTCGGCATCATCTTCGTAGTTGTAGACATGATAGACAGAGTTGGGTGCACTTGTCGCCTTCCAATCCGGCACCAGAGCTGTGATCTCCTGAGCTATCATTTCTGCTATCTCCGATGGCTCTCGATCCGTTATCTCCAGCTCCTTCACCATCTCGTTCGCCACATCGATCGGCGTATCGCAAACGATGTCGAAGGGGAAGTGAATGTTCCTCACATGTCCTGATCAGCATGACAGAAAACAACAACGAAGTCTAATGTCCTGCTACAGTCTTCCTTGTGTATGGCGGAAGTTCCATACCTTCTGCGTCGGCAATTTGAACTCTGAGGAAGATCGTCTCGTCCTCCGGGTTCATCTTCCCTGTGATGGTCATGTCGGTTCTCCACACCGTGCTATTAGCATCGTGAAACTCCATCGAGTGCAAGCCATCTTGGTCTTGCGATCTGATCCCATTAACTGCATCAGCAGGAACAGTGTGATCATGTAAAGCGAGAAAAGGATCAAGAAGAAGTTCCTCTGCCGACGGTCTCTTTGATACATCTTCGAGACATCTACCGACGAATCGCTTGGCCTCGGGATCTTGGATGCGATAGAATGCATCAGGCAGCCGTCCCTGGGAAGGAAGAACACAATCCAGATCAAGATTTCAGTGCGAAGATTGAACCGAAGACAGCCTGCAATCAGAACTCTTACCGAAGTAACTTTCTTGTAGATTTGAGCTGGATTGAAGCACTCGCTGTAGGGGTATTCCGAAGTAAGCATCTCGAGCACGCACATGCCGAAGGAGTAGATATCTACAAGCTCGTTGTACTCTTCTTCGTAAAGCTCTGGTGCCATGAACTCTGGTGTCCCTGCAACCAAGAATTGCAGCACAGAATCGAGTGTCAAAGCCTACCTCCTACAAAGGAGCAACCATTAGCGAGTCCATTCTACTGCTTCAGTGAGTGTGCCAAGTCTAATCTGTTAGTAAAACAGATGAACGACTCTGTAAGCACTAAGAAGAACATGATTTGACATTTATATCGACACCAATTCTAACTTCCTGTACCGATTCTAAATCAAACTAGTCGATCGCTGCCCAATACAAATAAGCATACGATGCATTAGTCTAGTTCTCTTTGTAGATCGATAGTTTTTGAATCCGATAACGATATAACTACATATCAAATAAAGACTTTCGCATCAAAAAGGTACACATCGTAAGTTTGATGTATTGATCATGGAGCTATGAGAAAGGATTGGTCACCTATAACAGTGTGTTGTGAGCCCCGGAGGATGGCTGCCAGTCCAAAATCACCGATCTTGACCTGCCCGAGATGGCCATTGATCAAAATGTTGTCACACTTGATGTCCCTGTGAATCACCGGCGGATCGTGACGGTGCAGGTACGCGAGACCGTGCAGGATTTGTCGAGCCCAGCTCTTGATGGCTCCAATGTTCACATGCGGATACCTCCGCCGATACCTAAGATGTGCCATTTATATGATCAGTGAGATAATCTCATACTTGAGACCAGTGATGTTGGTTCACATGCGGACATTAAAATCGACTTGCAGGAGTAAAGCACTCGAAGATAAAGCTAATGGAACATACTCTCGGAGGGTACCGGAAGCGAACATCTCAGTGATGAAGTTGAAGGTCCTGTTCTCGACGTCGATCCATGATGCGTGGAATCTGATGATGGACTCATGGTGGAGGGAGCTGAGGAGGTGGACCTCCGAGTACATCCGCTGTAGCGCTTCCGGCGATCGCAGCATGCTGCACAGCTTAGCTTGGTTCCATGCTACCTCAGTGCCATTTAGCTCATCGAACGCCTTGTATCTGCAAGTCCTTCGTTAAGGAACTCATGTCGGACGGTCTCAGGCAAAACGATTCGGGAGGTCATAATCTGAACAGCAAGAACTCTTTTGGAGGATACACTGTCTTCATGGCTCCTCTACCGAGCACTTCATCGAACTGCCATTGCAGATGAAACAGCAGAGTGTGAGGACTCTGTATACCCAACAGAATTATACTCTGTATCGGACAATTTCTTGTTGTCTATACATAGAGAAAAATGCTACGAGCATATGAGAGTTTCATGAGACTATGTTGTCACGAAATGAAGGTGGGGTTGCAAGAAAGGTTGACATGATGCTCATTCACACTTGGGAGGATTCAAGTCCTTTTCCACATAGCAACAAGCTGTAGATTTCTGACCGCCGAAAGGTCATGCTTTATTTGTGCTGAAAGGCATCTCCATGCATTTTCATGGTGCTCATGTCTTCACAAGGAATCTCCATTGTAGACAACAGGAAAGGAATTTTAGCACCAATAATTGTGGTGCTCATCTACATCAACTCCTCTGATTATTCTACTATGGATCACATCATTTTTCGTACTCTGCCCACCTCTTCTTCAACATTATCATTCACCCCTATTTGGCTATCCTGAGTTCTTGATTTCTTTGCACATAAGCGCAATGGTCTGATAACTATAATAGCATGATTCGAATGGCTTAGACGAGCGCAAACCATCGTGATGGATGGCACACGGTTTGCGTGGGCATCCGTATGGATGACCCGAAGAAAGAAGAAGAATCGTTTGTCAGATGTCTCACCGCGCGGTAGAACGTGCGTGTCATCGTTTGCAGCACCACCGCCGGTGGACACCGACCGAACTGTAACAGATGATATGGGTTTCACGGATCAAGAGAGCTTACACGTCCATAACGACCGGTGGGATCGGTCTCCACGTAGCCACGGAACACGTCGAAAGACCTGCCGGCGCGACTCCGGTGCCGTGTCTCGATCATGCCGGGCGACGACGGTCTGGCGAAAGATGGTGGCGTTGCACCTCAGCTAGCAAGAGAAGAAAGAAGGATGAGGTCCGGTGACCGTCCGTCTGTGGTTCTCATAGGGGAAGACGAGGAAGAGGGGGAGGCGCAGGAGCCCGGCGTCGTCGTCGACACTGAGCATAATGTTGAAGGCCATAAGGGCGACTGCAGCGGCACGCAGGGAGTGGAGGCAGGCTCCACTCCCGATCATTGACGCTAACCTCACAAGAGCAAGGATGAGAAGATGGATGGGGATGGACAAAGGGCATCAAGAATTTTCTAGCAAGGCTCTACGCATGTGGTGGCGTTGGTACCGAGTGGGGATCTTTTTCGTGGCCGGTCTCGAATGCCGCTGATATCAGTATGTTGTGGGCCTCCGAGGTTGAAGAATCCGTGGCTACGGTTTTGACTTTAGCCATCGATGACGCGAATGACCGACTCCCACGGTGGAAGGAGATGTATGATGAGGGAAGAGTCAACGGTACATTGGAGAAGAGGGGAGTATGGTGGTGAGAGGAGGAGGGTGGAAGACGGCAACGCCGGTGGTGGCCCGCGGACATGGCGACGTTGTAGCCATTTTAAGTGGATAGGATGAAGTCAAACAGGCCACCTCCAAGTGCGTCGGGTTTGGAATAATTTGAATACATAGATAATTGAATGTATAATAATCGATAGACTCTGATTAATCGAATCTGCTTGTGGTGTGTAGAATGTGATGAGAAGACTTAGATGGCACTACTGCTGCTGTGAAACATGAGGTGGTGTAACCCTCAGCTGCTCTCCAAGTATTAAAAGATAGGTCTCTGTCATGTCATTCAGCATGTTTTGAATCTTTAATGAGTCTGATCAAGACTGTTAAATCGCATATCTTGTTTTCTAAGCATATCAATGGAAGATATATATATATATATATATATATTTATTTATTTATTTATTTATTTATTTAATAAGAAGATCACTTATTTTTTTAAATATTTGGACACTTTTATTACTATGTATTACTAATTTTTGGACCATTTAGGTAATGGCATAGGTCCTTATTATCTCAACTTGAGCGTATCACATTGAATAATCATATCCTCGAGTTCATCCCTTTATATTCCTCGAGTGTTACTTGGTTGCCTAGTTGTATCCTCAATAGTGTTCTTGAAAAAAAATTTATGATCTAACTTAAAAAATTGTATAGGTCTTTATTTGATCGCTTGAGACAAGGTTATCCTTCGAAAGGTGACTTAAATATTAAGGATTTATATTTGATAAGTTTGACTTTATAAGATAAATCTATTTTTTTTATTTGAACAATGAGAGCCATGTTATTGACCCATGGCATATTTTTAATAAAAGATTAATACCAATTGGTGTTTGAAACTATTTTTGAATAATTTTATGTCTTTTAGTAAGGGTTTTATGAAATTTGTTAGTGATAGTTCTTCTATTCACCGTTTTGATAATCCTTGGATTTCTTATGGTCCTTTGATCATTCGCTTGTGGTTACTGATTTTTGTAGTGGTAGAATTTGGGATGTTAATAAACTGTGAGTTTTTTTTTTTTTTTTTTTGAGAAGTTGGTCTTCAGAATATGGCGAGATAACTTTTCTTTGCGCCAAAATATGATTTTTTATTTTGGAAGCCATATTTATGTGAGATTATTTTCACAAAATCTACTTATACTTTTCTCCTCTTAACTTGTGCTGCTCAATTAACCAAGAAAATTGGTGGCACGAAAGCTACCCTTAATACCTCATATTAACATGTTTTGTTGAAGGCTTTTATATCATCGCCTCCACTTAGGTGATAACTAGGATAGGGATAGGTAAGTCATTCCTTTATCCTCTCTATGTTGATGTCTAATTCTCTCTAGCATTGTTTTTTTTTTGTGTCAAGTTTTTATCTCCTTTTGGTAACTTGTGAATCAAAATTTTCTATCTTAATTTTTCTTACTCTTCATTCATAGTGAATGGATCATAAAGGAGACTGATTTAGAGGTGAATTAGGACTCAAGGTCATCACCCTTATTACTACGAGTATATCGTGAATTTGAAGGGCACTCAATAAGATATTGTTTAACAACTCAAAATTATCTATTTTTAATATTTTTCACTTAGTTATAGGTTTAGTCTTGACTTTTGACAGGGCTAAAATTGCTAATGATACTTCGTAGGAGAAGGATCCTATAGTATGCTCGGGAGTTGGAGTTCCTCTATTTAATCTTTTACCTTTGTATTACAGTATATTTATTGTATTATACAACCAACCAATTAGTTGAAATAAAAAGATTTGAACAAAAAAACACTTTTGTTTTCTGTTATCATTTCCAATTAGACGATCCATTAACCCAATTTTTATTGTTGATTCTAATCCAATTTTTGAGACAATTGAAAATAATGTTTCCTTAATGAAATAACTCGATTCTTCTTATTTATTTATGAGGAGGTGGGATAGTATAGGTTCCAAGTTTTCAATGGATTGGATGGACACCTCCACTTATTGAAGTTAAATTGATATTATTAGGAAAAAATATCGTTGATATCTTAGTTAGCACGACGTGGTCCGGATCTGTATGCATAGGATTGTTCGAAGCAGCTCCAAGATGGCTCTAAGGTGTATCCGAGGTGAGTTTGAGGTAACTCTAAAATGACTCCGATGTGGCTTCAATATGGTGTGGAACTGTTGAGACAAAAGTATTACGCTCCCGAGGTAGAAATATTATGCTCCCAATGTGTCACCTACACAAAGATGAGGGTCCAAGGAGATTTCCCGATTCAATCCTTTCGATACTCAAGTTAGTGATATGAGATCCCTAAATATGAGTTCGAAAAATTGGTGAAAAGATAGAGCCATACTTTTTTTTATATTTAAGATGTGTTTTTATGAAAGGACGAAGGAAATTTATATTGTCCTTTCTTATCGTAAAGAAAGAAAATAAAATTTAAGATTATTTTACTTGAAATTAAATGTGAGTCGAGAGTTTAGGATTATCGTACTTATCATAAAGAAAAGGAAGCTTAGGATTATCGTACTTATCGTAAAGGAAAAGAAGATTTTTTGAAGGAAGCTTAGGATTATCGTACTTATCATAAAGAAAAAGAAGATTTTTTTTATATGAATGAATGACACGTGATGACTGTATGTCAATTGTTAATAATTTTTTTTAATATAATTTTTTTAAAAATCGAGAGATGGTATAACAAGTTAATCTTTTGTTCTTTTGAGAAAGGAATGAACCGCGGTTGATTTTGAATGTTTTTTATAATCATTCGATATAATTAAACAAGTTTAACTTGGAAAAACACAAAAAACAAAAAGATAGATATGGTCACTGCAATAGGTTGACACAAATATATAAAGATTAAGAACAGGCCCCAAATAATCAATTTGGAGAATCAAAATAATAAAGCCTGTGATGCCTCCTCCGCATCCAAGAAAAAGATCTCTCAAGGTGATGGAAATGCAAAGGCAAACTATATACATTACTATATAGTTAACGAATGTCAATGAAGGCTGGGATTCAGAAGAAACCTTCCAGTGTTCAATAGATAACGAATGTCTTTCAAGTTTGGAGATTCTGAAGGCAACTATACAGCATCCAACATGTCTTATGTGCAACTTAGATGAAATCAGAAATTAGGAAAAGTTATGCTGAAGAACATGATGAACAAATTAAAAACAAAAAGCACCTGGAACAGTTTCATTGCTACAATAAAATAACAGCTACGCATCGCATTGATTCCCCAATTGTCGCATCGCTTTCTAGCAAACTAATAACTGTATCACTTTAAAGCGATGCAAAGGCACAAATTATATAGATTGAAAGAGGGGAATAAATCACGACCTGATCAAAATCCACCATAATGTGGTGTGAGATACCGATTTTAAAAAGACAATTAGGATGTACAGTATGCTAATTCACCACCCTAACATAAAAAACACATTACTATTTACACCTCAGAACTGCTGCTCAAGCAACTGCTCCACATAGTTAGCATTTGATGTTCAAGTCTTCCCATATCTGCTTTCTACTTGATGTAGGAGAATGTAGTCCATGGCCTTCATCCGGCTAGTGGAGGGAAATCACCTTCATCTTTGAGCTGATACGGTTGGCTTAGCCTGCACATTTCATTCATTGTGCATTCTTAAGGTAATCAAATGGGTATGTAACTTGTCAGGGATCTTTTCCCCAATCAATCAAGTAAAGAAGTTTGCACTGCGGAATGTGATCTTAAACCCTATACTCAGCAATCTACGCGCTATAACTGACTGATTTACAAGTGCAGATTCAATACATTTGCAGCATAAACCGAGATTATCAATAATCTTGAAGTTTATTAATGTCCTCTTATACTACTTCCTCTGCGATCAGCTAAATCTACCTTCTGCAGATGATAGTTAAATTTATATCTAATAGATTTTCCGCCAAGTTTGCTCTCTTGAATAATGCATAGATTCAATAATACAATTCGTAGACTATGACAGCTTTTAAGCTTCACCGTTTTCTAAATTTTCTAGATTCAATATTACATTTTCAAGGTTGCTCCCTTAAGGACCGTCAAATCAAGGTATGCAATTTCGTACCGTACCGAAGTTTCGACGTTCGCTCGGTACGATATGAAACTGTATACCGAGCGATATACAGTTCGGTATACCGCTCTGTATATATATATAAATATAAATATATATATAATTTGGTGGCGTCACCTGTCTCTTCTCCCAGGCGGGGCGACGTCACTTTGGCGACATCGCCTCGTATATATATATATATATATATATATATATATATATAAGGCAACATGATGTCACCTTTTATAAAATATTTATATATATAAATATATATATATATATATATTTTTCGTTCCACCCAGTAGCGGACGATCCGTATACCGGTAAGCTGACGAACTGGTACGTACCGCCCGAACCGGACGGTATTATTTGAAATTGCATACCTTGTGTCAAACAACCCTAATGAAAACTATCCAAGTGTATTTTCATTAATGGCTTAGGAAAAAGGAAGACAAATATATTAAGCTAAGGTTTGGATGAGATAAGCAAGCTGAATCTTGGTTCTCTTATTTGTTTCCTTATCAGCATTATATTCTCCTCTATTTTTCCATCTTTTCTGGACCTAAATGAATTTGGATAGCACCTACTCCTTCCAAAGTAAGAGTTAAGGCAGACGCTTAATCCTGTGCCTTCTATGTTATGTCAGAGCCCTTCAAATTAATGCTTATTCCCTCATGTTTTAGAACTACTCCTACTGGTAACCCAGCATCCCGAATAAGACAGCACAAAAAAGACCTCAAATTCAATAAAACCTGAAAAACAACCAATCCTCAGTAATACAGATCTTCTACAAGTCACCATGACCCCAGAAATATAAACAGCAACACAAATCTAAATCCTGACAATTAAAAGATCGATAAAGTAAGACTCAATCTGGTCCCAATTAAATACTAATTTCATCAGGAAACCAATATAAAATATGGTTACTCAAACACAGATTATATATTTTTATAGTACCATAAGTGCTGCAAATAACAGCGACAAAACTTTAGCTAGAAGCTTAAGACAAAAAATGTTGTAATTATTCAGAAAAAAAGTTGGAAAATTCCTGACGTAATAAATACTAGTTTGCTTCAGCTGAAATTATTTATTTATGCAAACAAAAAGGCTGGATCTAGCATCTGTTAGTCAACATACTTCATACTCTTTCATGATAGTCGGTTCTGATAGGCATATGTTGAATTCACGTCTAAGAAAAAACTATGCAAAACTATGGATACCAAACTCTGCTGCATTTAATAATAGAAATTCCAGGAAATGTTTATTACCTTGCATGGTTCAAGCTCTTATAGGGTCTTTCAACCGTTGATTCAGGAATCACTGACCCTAAGCCCCGACCGACAGGATTGACTGACTCAAAATTGCTACCTTGTCCTGGAGAGGGAACTCCCACAGTAACAGGACCAAGAGACCCAAATTCGAGTTTTCCCTCTGGTGGATTGCCACGGGGAACCACCACAAAAGCAGGGCGTGTGGACTGAGGAACATCCGATGGAATTGGCTTTTCATGACCATTTACCACAAAAGCTGGAGCTTGTGAACGTGGAGATGACCACTGATTTCTTTCCTCTGATGAACCCCCATAATCTGGTGTGTCCATGTGATGACCATGTCTGCGGTATCTTGGAGAGTGATCTGTAAGCATTTGATTCTTGCCCCTTCCTGATGGTTGTCTATCTCTGTATGAACGAGAATTCTGCATATCAAATAAATTTTTAAGTAGTGAGTGCCTCCACAGATATAGATTATGCCAGCCGTAATTCCATAAAAGTTTGTTCCCTTAAAATGACCCATATCTTGTGGCTGAGGATGATAAAAAACCTAACTATACCACAAGTGAACAATTTTTAAGTATAATCCCAACTTTAAGAAATATTTACTAATAGATCTGGATTGGATTACAATAAAACATAACAAAGCAACATTGAAAAAGAAAATCTGAACAAAAGAAGATTTTGTCCAGATTGACTAATTTTTAATCATATCAAAACATACAGAATCACGCCAAAGTAGTAGCATAAATGCAATATACCGTGTTGGGAAGGTACGTGCCAGTTCCCCTTGTTTTTGTGATATCTTTGGTACCATAATCGTTAGAAATCACAGGTGGGATTAAATAATAACTTTGAGAAAATGGTGGTGCAGGACCAAGTCCATTTGCACCAACATGCGAGTACATGTTTTGCATGTCCCAGGTGTGTTTTCTCTGAAACTGGGAAGGAGATGTTTGGTAGACTGGGACTATATATGAGCCCACTATGCATTCCTGGAACTCCTGAGCATGTTGAAGATTGCTAAAGTACAGACGATAATCACCAATGAGATCTGACAATTTACTAGATTTGGGACTTGCATGACTTAAATTTCCATTAGTTGAGCAATCCCCAAGGCTTGAATCTTCTGACAGATGGGAATTCCAACTTGATGATGATGATTCATGGATGGATCCAGCAGCCACAGAAAAAGTGGGTTTTCTAAAACAGGATGTACTACTTGATGTCTTAATTTCATGTTTCATTTCCTCATTAGGGGCTGAAGATCTGCTTGAAGACACTCTTTCTGTTCCATTATCCCCTGAATTCAAATTATCGATCGTCCCATCCTCAGATATGTTCTCTACGTGAAAGAACAAGTGGGGTGCATGATGAACTTTTCCAGAAGTAGAAGCCTTGAGACTTTCATCTGATGACCTTGAATCATATGATCTACAAGAAACAAGATCTCTAGCATTATCAACCAAATGTTTACCTGAAACATCTTCCACAGGAACAACGGAACCAATTTTAAAACAGTTATGCAGCCAGTTTGATTTATAATTCTGACTAGAGGAATGCCTGTCAGATTGCTTTTTGGATGTGTTCTCCTGCTCCGAGTCTAAAATCTTGATGTTATTTATCTTCTCACTTAATGCACCGTTAGACATACTGGCCGTTGAACATAGAAAATGTGACTCCTTGTTGTTGTCTTCAATATTCAAGTTTGATAATATAGATTCAACCCTATTATCATCAATAGTTCCACTGTCTGGATGACTAGAAGCTGCATCTTGCACATCGGGCCTTTCCCCAGTTCCATGTCTATCCAAAGTACTTTTGAAGAACAAATTAACTTCATTTGCAATACGTTCAGAAGGCAATAGAAGTATCTGACCAAGTTTTCGAGCACCATAAGTAAATGCACTGCGAATACGGTAGAAGTTACCTGTAATCAAAAAAGAATATAAGGAACAACTTAATAAAAGGTCTTCAAATTCGTTTGCAATACTGCAATCCACTAGAACTAAGCAGAAGGAAAAAATTCACATACCTTTGCTAACACTTCGTCCAAGATTATTGTTTCGTTTCAACGGATCAACTATGTTTAGATGCTTCTGAGTGAATACCTGGTAATTATTTCCATATGCTCTAGATGGAACTGAAAACATTTCTATGCATTCTTTAATAAATTCCTCATTAAGTAGTAAACAGCTCCCATTAGATTCTGGTGGTTCCACTGTGAAAGAATAATCGAACTGGTCACCAAGCAGTTACAGTCTTATACAATTGCCATGACTAGTAACACTTAGTCTGCTTACCGACTAGCTCTGGTAGCGAAGAAACAGAAACAGGACCATCTAAACTGACACAGTATTTCTCCCAATTAAATTTGCTATAGTAGTCCAAAAACATGTATAGAACCTGGAAAATGACAGCCCCTCATAAGAAATACAAGATGTTTATTGCCCAAAAACTCATTGCAAAAAAATATTAGTAAAAAAGAAAACTGAAATTTTAGGTATGAAGTGTTTATTTCTTGGAACACTCACCGCCAGAGGGCCATCTAAATAATTATGGAATAGATGGAAGACATACAATACTAAAATCTCCAATGCATATGTAGAAATCAGACCATGATGAGCTCCAAGAATGCGACTTTCATAATAACACCAAGCTTTGATCAATATTATACTGCGTTTGAAAAGATGGTTTTTTCCAATTTTTCGGTCAACCTACAAGACAGCACTGGATTTAAAATTTTCTGCCAAGAATGAAAATTCATATGAGCAATAACATCTGATGTCATCTTCAAGAGTTCTTGTGTCTTGGAAGGAAATAAAAGGTCAGATTTCTGAAGTTGCACCAGCAAACTTTTGACACTACCTTCTCAAGAAAGCAAAGTGTACAAAGCCCACCAATCTGATTGAATGAGATATCCACCACAATATTCTGCACGATGCATTTGACAAGTTTAACCTGCCCACACAAATTCACATCATAAGACTCAAAAACAGGTTTATTGCAGACCTCCTATCAACATAGCTGTAAGGGTCTGTTATCACTGTCTGCCCTGATCCACAATGTGGAGGCATGATTTGACAAAATCACAGCCTTATAAAACTATGGATCATAAACAAGACAATATGCATCTTGTCATGGAAAACATATCATGTGGTGCTTTTTCTTTTTGTATAATATCCAACCATATGCCTGAGGCTCAAATTTGATTGGGAGAGGAAAAGAAAAGACAATAAAGACATCTCCCTATTTTTTTTAAATATAGAAGATAAGAAAAATGGAGCGCTAAAAGATTTTCTTTATCCCATTTCTCTCACTTCTTTTCAAAGAGAATTAAAAAATGGGGTCAAAATAAAAATCACCATATTTATTTCCTCTTCCCTTTGTCATCTCCGATTCTCTTCTCTCAATCTAGAGAGTGTATAAGTTATTCAAATCCACCTCCATTTCTTTTTTGGTTAAATTCTGAAAAGAAGATACAGATCCAAGCTAAACATACAGCACTAATAATAGTTCATGATCCATTATAAATGAAACGTCACACGAATAGGACATTAAACTGAAATCAGCAGGCTGAGGAACCTCAGCACGAATGAGTTGTACATCCTTCACTTCAAACTCGGCATCCTTATTCTGTTCTTCTTCTCCAAGAACAGAACACACTTTATTTGCCAAAGCATCTTCGGTGTTTGGAAAACCAAGAGCGGTAAGGTCAATATCTCCATCAGGAAGATATGTCTTCAGGGGAACTGATCCAAATGGGAACACCTGATAGAATTTGCATTAGCAATAAAGACTGTTAAAACAAAATTGAGTACAAATCATTCAAATTTTAAACACTAATACATTCAGCAGAACCACATAAACAGCAATGCGGTCATGAAAACAACATTTAGAATCGTCTATTCCTGTCATCAAACCTACATTTTCAAATGGTCAAGATCATAAGAAGTGCAGAAGAGGAGTTAATGCTAAGAAGGTGCAGGAATATATGTTTCTGTTAAAAGATAATAACAACCAATAGGCAAAATTTGTACCGAGGAAGCTGTGGCAGATCATGGCGTATCATGAATATTCTACAACATAAATAAGTTACAAAAAACATCTAACATTGCAAAGGATAATCCACAAAGGCGCAAACAGGGTAAGAACTGCGATGTTCCATGTAGAACAGCATGCGACCTGATTTATAGAAGTAAAAGTTAAAGTAATAAGTCAATTATCACTTAAGGAAGTGCGAAAAAGAAATCACCACACTCAATGAACACCTAACAAATACACAATTCGAAAAACAACGCGAAGACACAGTGAGGGAGACGTGAACCACAACCATCATGCATACTGCAAAAACATTTACGAACTACAATTGAGAAAGGACCGCCCAGATCAAGTATCCCCCACTGTAAAGAACCAAAAATGCGCAAGAAAAATACCAAATTTAACAAAAGAAAAAAGAAAAAATAACAAAGTCAACAGATAGAAGGCATTTAGACATCGCCATAAAAGATCGGACAGAAAAAAAAAAAAAAACAAGTACAAAAGACTCACATCACTCGAGATGCGCGTCCTGAGCAGCTGCTGTACGTAATCCACGACGGCCTTCCGCCTCTGTTCGGAGACCACCGTCGGCCGGATACACCGAAGGACCTCTCGAGTGGCCTCCTCGGCCCGTCGCCAGTTCTCGGCCCTGATCATCGAGGGGTGAGGATTAGGCTCCTGCAATTGCGCCCGCGGCGAGTGGTGCCCCCCAGCCGCGTCGCCGTTGGCCAGCGGCGGCCACGACTGCAGATCGCCCATTCCAGGACGAATTCGATCCGGAACACCCAAGCGGTCCCAAGCCTTCCAACCGACGGCGAATCGAAACGGCGGAAGGGTCAGGGCGACGGACCGACAGATGGACGGAATTAAGAGGAGATACTCCCCTAGCGAGATCGAGAGTCGATCGGAATTGGACGAGGGATTTCGGCGAGGGAATTGGGGGAAGAGGGCGGAATCGGGGCGGGTTTAGGGATTGAGAGGCGATTCGAGGTTTCGTATGGGATCGGTTCCCTGTGCTCGGACGAAAACCCCTTTGGCTGCGTGTGATTAAAAAAGGAAAAAATATATATATAATTATAAATTATAAATTGTAAATTATAAAAGGGAACGCATACCAAACGTATCTTTTTCTTACTTATTTTTGCTGCTCTCTTTTTCCTATTTTTGGGTCAAAATATGCAAAAAATATTAATTATGATAATTTTTTAAGGTAAAATGAAGTCGATAGCGTTTTAAATTGACTGATTTTTGTTGTTGTTGTTGCTGTTATTTTCGATTTTATATTTGTTTTACCTCCACGTCACGTGGGACCCACCTCGGACTCCTTCACAACGGTTCATGTGGTGGTGTTGTGGCTAAGCTTGGAATTTTCGTTGCAACTTTATAAGCAATAAAAAAAAGAGACAAATACGATTAATATCAGAAATATTATTATTATATATATATATATATATGGTGCTTTTGGTTTTAATTGATTTGGCCCATAGACTTGGTTCATGGGGTTGGTTCAGCAAATTTCAAACCGGTCCAAATTTTATTTGAATCGACTACAATTTTTAATTAGAAAAAATAAATTTATCAAAAAAATATTTTTATAAAAAAATGTATAATATTATATCAACATTAATTTCAGATACTTGTATACAAGTGGTTTTTCCGGGAATTCATCGATTTATTTTTTTCTTTGAAAACGAGATAAATTTAGATGATTACTCTTTTTATTTTTATTCATGGAGTTGCTAATTTTATTGTCACAATAATTATATTCATGAAAAAACAAAATATGTATTCACTAAAGCACAAACGATAAAGAATTATTGCTCAGATTTAGTGCTATCAAAGAAAATATAAATATAGACTTCGTTGCCATTGTTGGATCCCCAATCATAGGAGCTATATGTTGTAAGATGGATGTGATGATTGGCAAGTGTTTTTTGGATTCCTAATATAATCCAAATTACTTGAATAGACAAGTAATTCAAGAATGGGAAGAAACTTTCTGAATTAGGATTTAGTTATTATATGATTTTTTGATGAGAGATGCATCTGAAGTAGTTCGAGAAAGGAGAGGAGAGAGATTTAGTATTTGTATTTAGCTATTAGTATATGGTGTATGTACTTCCTTAGTCTTTCATTTCTTTCTTCTTTCTTCATCGGTTAAGACTTCGATATCAAGGCAACAATGAAGTGTTTCTTTGACTTTGGTATCCTTCTTCTGATCCAGTCAAAGTAGACCTGTTAAGCTGACAGAAGCATGCATTCATGATTTGTCAACCTGGTGCAATGTAATGAGGTCTAAACATACACTTGGGAGTTTGACGTGAAGAAGATGATAACTTCCTTAGTCACATGTTGGAAGAGATAAAGAAAGGAGACAGTGAGGTGCCAAACGACAAGCAATGCATGTTTCATATATTTCATGCAAATGTGCAGCTGCTACAGATAGTGTCTTGCCACACCACACGAGTACAGTTGCCTCTCCCCACAGCCATCTCTCATCCATTTGACGAGGAATAATAGGGTAGTACTACTGCCTCCAATCCTTATAAGCTAATTAAGACCTGCATCATATGATACCTCTCTACTCGTAATAGAAGGCATTGGCGGGTGCTCATCAAGCAACCTCGGCCTTGGCATCAAACCTCGCTCCCTCTCTCTCTCTCTCTCTCTCTCTCACATAATATGTATGCATATATAGTGTTTGAAGAGGTTTCTTCTCTCTCTTGCTGCGGCGATGGTTGGTGGTTGGAAGAATGGGAGTGATGGAGGTCAGAACTGGCCGCCCTCGAAGGTCTGGCCGAACTGCCAGCCGGCGGGGGCGACGTTGAAGCTGGTAACGGTGCGGCCGTCGCTGGCGGTGATGCGGAAGGAGAGGCTCTGGCCGTCGAGGTAGGAGTTGCTCTGCCAGTTCTGGCCCCAGTTGCGGGACATCACCTGCCACCCGGTCTTGGAGCCCTTGATGGACACGGCGTGCACGTCGCCGGCGCCCGCGACGTTGGTGATCAGCACTAGGTTGAAGTAGGAGTGGCCGTTGATGGTGAACCTGACCCCGCCCTTCTTCATGCATGGCACCCTGCAGCGGCATCGCAGGCACATCAGTGAGAGATGTCGCGGACGTGGTGGCGCCGCGTGGGTCTCGGGGGGAAAAGGAGCTCACCTTCTGAAGGCCACCGGCACGATCCCGGCGCGGTACTGCGCGATCTGGAGGAAGGCCGGCTGGGCCATGTCGAAGTGGGGGCGAGGCGGGTTGCACCACCCGCCATTGTCGCTCGGGAGCGCGTTGTTGGGCGGGCAGAAGTTGGTAGCGGTGACCACGATCGACCCCGGGAGGCACCACCGCGGGTCGTCGTCGCACTTCAGCTCGTAGCAGGATCCGCAGCTGAGCCCGTCGTTGAACAGCGCCGTGCTCAGCGCCGCCGTGTTCGTGCCATAGCCTTGGCTATAAAGGTTGCCATACCCACACGCTCCACCTGCCATTCACACAAAGGAAGCAGCAATATAACGACAGCACTCGCCATACGTCCCGACGGAGAGAGAGAGAGAGAGACATAAAGGGCAGCTAGTTACCCATGGTGCCGGAAGCGTCGCCCCCGCCGTAGAACGTGGCGTGGGCGCTCTCCCACCCGGAGTACCCGGAGGCCCCGGCGACGAGAAAGCCGAGGGAAGAGAAGAGGAGGAAGACGGCATTGGAGCGGGCGGAGTTTGGTGACGCCATCGGAGTAGCTGCGCCGCAGGTGTTTGATGAAATGGGAAGGAGGGGGGAGGGAGCGCATTTATAGGAGGAGACGGGGGGGCACGCAGAGACAAGTTGGGCGTTCGTATGTCCAAGCCGGCCACAGTCTCGAGACGGATTGCGCTGCGCATGCATATCCAACGCACATGCAAATGTTGCGGTGCCAGTACCAACTCCTGATGCCGTGGGGCCCGCCTCCTCCTGTGTCGCGGTTTGGACCATCTCACCCATCACGTTATGTTGGAGGCGTAGAGCTTCAACCACCAACCAAACCCAACCCAAAGTATACCCCCGTAATTGTTTGTGATAGACAACCAAGTCAGGGAAGCATAGCCACATCTTTAATTAACTGTGAATTATTAGAGATTAGGTGCTGATTCGGGAGGAGGACCCCACCATGTTAGGAGCACATGGGGTAGCGGGGATTGCGGCCAATCCCATGACATGGACGCGTGCCATGTCGATTCGAACACGGTGAGCATATCTTGGAGCTCGGCATTGTTCTTGAGACGTGACATTGACCGAGGAATGAGACAAGGGCGGATGCCATGTCCAAATCTTGCAAGTATAGCACAGATCTTCAATTGATGCAACATGCTTCCTACTCTTACGTTAATTATACATATACACACATATATAAGTATAAATTGACGTGGGTTTTCTCAGTGAATGGCAAGGATAAAGACAGAGGAAGAAATTTAATTTTTGGAAGGTGACATAACCTATAGTCAAACTATATATAAGTATATGTATGAATGTAACTGTGTGTGTAATCCTCTGAAATAAAATAGGGTCAAAATAGGACCCACCTCCTCAGCCTGCACCCAAACACCCATGTGGGTAGGGGTCCACCCATACACACCGGGCTTGGACGCATGCATCCTCCTAACCCACAACTGTTTCTTGTGACATGACCCATCAACTGTTCCACACCCACCACTCACTCTCTCTCTCTCTCTCTCTCTCTCTCCTCTTCTTCTTCTATGACATCAAAGTACGAACATTAAACGTTCATCTATAGTTAAAATAATCGACGAAGATGTTCTATTTGCTTAAATATAAATGAATTTGTTGGGCTTCATTAATGATAGATCAATCATAAATACGAATCATAATGCTGAAGTGGTCGATTCTTTCCACCTATATTCGAGGTTTATTTAATGATGTGTCCATGTCCATAATATGATTAAAGACCAAGTAATTATAATTAATCATCAAAATTTATGTGCGTGATTAATGTGCCAAGCACATATAACTCATTTCCTAATATTACTATATGTTGAGACCTAATATTCCCATTACTCTTAAAAGATGAAAAATTCTTGGACTGCTAAAAACGTGAAGGATGTCTTTTACTCATCATGATAATATATAATTTTGAGTCGACGATAGATCATTATATTATTAATCAATTCAAGATAATTATGTCTCAAAAAAATACATATATGATGTTAATAAATTATGATTTGACATATAAAACTCAATCGGTGTAACTCTCGACACTGACATGAGTTATGTGGAGAATATTAAAATTGTCGTTCTCTCGAAAGATTTCTATGAGCGTAAAAATCATTTTTATGTTATTATTATATAAAAAAATTAATACTAAAATATGAAATCAAGTAACAATAAATTGACACGATGCGTATCTTTCGATATCATTCAAATAACTTTTATCTAATCTGTGTGTGCATCATCGTTGAATCTAAAAATTATAGTAAAATCGTAAAAAGAACCAGACTCACTTTCTCTTCTCTTCTTATTATCCTTCATAAGATCGTTATAAATGGTGAACAAGAGACAAAATTAAAATGAGATAACGATCTATAATCTCTCGTTGACTAATTTTTATGATTAAAAATATATGAAAATAAAGAAATAATTAATTAGGATAGTCTATCTCAACAATAAATTCAACTCTTAAGAAATCCTATAATAATTATGCTGATAAACAGAATCTAATTATATTCATAATATATTTTAGATCATATAATCTAATAATTCTAACTTAAAATTTTAATTCTTAATATATAATAATCTTTATCAAATCAACCCGTCCATCACAATTATTCGAGGACGAGTTTGAATACGTCAAATCTAAGAAAGAGGATAAAATTTACCGGTGCTTTATCTATTATTATTCATACCCTATCTTTGGAGTGGGATTGAAACCATTCTTTAAAAGAAAGACATGGCACGTTTAGTGTCTGCAGTTGAAGAGCTATTCAATCACTGACCTCTGCCGCATCGACTTGAAATCACATCGTTAGATTTATTCACGTGACTTGGCTTCCGTGATGTCTGCCGATGAGAGGATGAATCAAATCCACACAGATTTTGTTCATTTATTAATTGTTTTTATATATTTATTATGGCAGAGATGGCCTTCGAATTAAGGCTTTTATTGGGCTTAGGCTGTTAGATTGGGCCCAAACAAATTGACCACGACGCTCGATAGACCGATGGGCTAATCAAGATAAGTGACGAAGAAGGCATGATTCGAGATCAAGATATTGTGATATTATGAAAGTCTTTATTAGTTAAGTTAGCTAATACATTTAATAAAAATATATTAGATGAGATCTTGAACACTCAACCTTTAATAAGTGGGTATGGGTATGATATACTATCATTAAACCAGTATTTTAATTATAGAATATATCGAGTGAGATTTCAAACCCTTAAATCGTTGGTAAGTGGGTCTCGACACAACCATCGTACTAATGCTTTAGGTGTACAAATATATCGAATAAAGTTTTGAATCTTCAACATTTAATATGAGTTTGGGATTGTTTAATATATAATTCTTCATTTGAGTACATATATGAAAAATTAATTTATACATTTTTAAGGATAAATGGTGAAGGAAAATATGAATTGAGACCCTTAGGATCAATGATTAAAAAAAATTATAAATATTTTTTAAGGGTAAGCGATGAAGGCTCTTATGTGTATTGAGATCTTTACGACAAATGATAACAAAATTCATCCGCTAAAAGGATAGCACTAAAGCCATAATGAATTTCTTATTTTGGGTGAGTCTTGTACAGTAGATGCTTATAAATGTATAGTTTATTGTTTTTCTCTCGATGAACTAAATATGTTTATCAAATAGTATGAGAATATTATCAATGTAAAATATAAAAATAACAAATAAATTTAATATTTATTTTTAAAAAACATATGTTAGTAATTTTATGAATAGTAAGATTATACTTTCATAAATTAATCCTAATAAAGAGTGAAATGTCTCACACAAGAACATAGCCCTTATAATCCCAAATATATCTATTAGTTATGGAAGTCATATTTTTTAAATTGACAAATGAACGTTTGTTGAGAATTAATTTATAGATAGTTACCCCATGATCAATGAAGTTATTATCATGAACATAATTTATATATCTAATTTAATTATATGTGACATGAGATACTAAGACAGTTATCATTATGTTCTACGAACAAGACATAATTCATCAAACAAAGATATGTGCACTTTGGTATGTTTTGTGAGTATTATTAGTTTTACCTCTTATTTAATACTACTTTGGTTTTCTTGTTGATACAATATTTTGCTTTTATCATTTTCTTACTTCATCTTCAATATTTGTGATATTAGAGTCAATTTAGATATGAATGGACAATTATGGCTTCCAATGATAATTTTATATCTTATTATTTTTATTCTTGTTTTTTTGGGCAATTGCTATGAATTTTAGAGTATTAAGATGAAAACTATATATAGGTTTCAAAATCTTCGAGACTTAATAAAAAATAGATATGTTTGTGATTCATATAATGAAATCATAGGAGAGTAGAAAGAGCTTAAAGACGTTCTTTATTCAACAAGCTACACATAAGACAATCTTCTCAAAATTTACAATAGGTATAGTCTCAAAATAAGTTTGATTGATACTTCAAAATGAACTTTAAAACTCATCAAAGGTAGTTATGGTAAGACTTCAAACCCTTTCTCGTGAGTTTTAAATTTTATTCATGAAAAGTAATTTTTTTTAAAATAAGTAAAATTATTAGTCAAATAAAATCTTACTATGACCGTCTTTATGATCATATTATTGTTGTAAAAATTTTAAAAATCACAACTCCAAAATTTGATCATGTTGTTGTTACACTTGAGAGTCAAAAGATTTGTCTATTTTTTTCTTGATAAATTAATGAGTTTCTTGCAAGCATATGAAGTAAGATTTAACAAGTCACTTGAGAAAAATAAAAAAAAATATTTTAAATTAAAAGAGAGTCTTCCGCTTCAAAAGAAAAAATAAAATAGTTAATAGGAAGAGGATGTGGTAGGGAAGGATTTCATGGTAAATGAAATGAAAGAAGAAAAGAAAGATGACACTTTGACATACATAAGAAACAAAATAATCAAATTATAATAAAAAAACTACAAAGAGTTAAATTGAATACTACTATTATAAAAAGTTTGACCACATAAAAGTATATTATTGGAAGAGAGAAAAACAAGCAAGGTATATTGAGGAAAATGAAAAAAATAGTAAGTTATTTATGACTCATTCACAAGTTAAATGATATCTCAAATAATATTTAGTTTTCTAGATAGTAGATATTCTAATCATATATTAAGCATAAAATTAATGTTCAGATATTTTGATAAAACTCATAAGTTAAAAATTAGACTTCAAAATAACAAGTAAATTCAGATAAGCATAAAGGAATAATTAAGATAAAGATAAGTCAAGGGAAGATAAAATATCTTGATAATATTTTTTGTTTCCTAGTTTATCATATAACTTAGTGAGTATTGAACAATTGATGAATAATGAATATTTAATTATATTTGATAATGGCTTATACACTATTAAAAATATCTAGTTTGATTGTGATAAATGTTTACATGACTCAAAATAAGATATTTTGATTTGATATTTTAAATATATAAAAATATGCTCTTATTGTAACTCAAAAGAATATATCTAATTTATGATATTCAAGATATAAACATATAAATATTATAAAGATTTAGGGTTGTTAAGTCAAAGAGAAATTATTTTTGGATTGTCCAAAATTAATGTATTTGTTTGACATATGTGAAAGATATATTTATGACAAACAAAGTAAGAAATCAATTCTATTGGAAATGTAATATATAATTATCGAATCAATTCATGTTGACTTATGTCGACCTTTGAATACAAAATCATTTAATAAAAATTAATATTTTCTATTATTTATTGATGATTATAACTGCATTAGTTTTATATATTTTCTAAAACTAAAATCTAAAACATTTAATCATTTTTTAAAGTTCAAAACACTCGTGCAAAAGCAATTTGATAGATGCATAAAGATACTTAAGATAAATATAGATGACAAATTTTTATTTAATAAGTTTCTTTTTTTTGAAGAAAATAATATTTGTTATGAATTAATAGCACCATATACACTAGAGTACAGCTGAATGCAAGAATTATATTATCGTTGAAACGATTAGAAGTTTGGAAAGTATCTTCTAAATCAATTTTGGGTCAAAATAGTTTCAACAACAATTTATTTGTTGAATATTTCACTAATAATAATTGTACTGAATGAGTTAAGTAGGTATGAAGCCAAGTATAAGTCATTAAAAATTTTTATTATATTATTTATACTTTGGTAAATTCATAAAATCATCATAAGTTTAATAAATAATCTAAAAAATATCTTAATTGGCTATTTCTGATAATCCAAAACATATTGGTTATATAATCTTGTTAGTGATAAAGTTATTATTAATAGAAATATTATATTTTAAAAAATAACAAGTCGGGATAATAGTAAAAAATGAATTCGTATTCTAATATAATCAGACACTTTGCACAATTAAGTAATTCATACAACTCTAATAAGTTCATCGTTAGCCTAATCAATAGCAGTTTAGATTCATCAAATAATTTCTCTGATGAAACACCTTAATAAAAATTTAAATCACTAAAAAAATTTTATGATTTAATATTTACTTTGTTTATGTTAAATCTTCTACTAACTTTGAGAAAGCAGTTAAAAAAAGAATGATAAAAAATAATAAAGGATGATATTATTTTAATATTATTTTAAAATATTCTCTTAACATTAATAAAGGAATACTAAATAATCATACATAAACCTAAATGATGTAATAAAGGAGGATATTATTTTAATATTATTTTAGAATATTCTCTTAACATTAATAAAGGAATACTAAATAATAAAGAATGATAAAAATAGTTTTAACAACATAGCATATAATTTTCTTTAACATCTCCGAATGATGTTTATTTAGACTATACATAAACCTAAATATTACTTAATATAATAATATTTAAGTAATATTATTTTAAAATTAAAATAATATTAAGTAAAAATAATATTTTAATGTTAAGAGAATATTTAATATTCTTATAATCTTAAATATAAATTATTTTGTTTCATCGATGGTGATTGGGTAGAAGATTTGGATAATAGAAAAAAATATTTCAAGTAATATTTTAATATCAGATTATCAGCTATATCTTGAAGCTTAAAAGAAGTAAATAATAAATATATTGTCAACATCGAAATTAGAATATATAGCTGCAATATCATCAGTGTCAAGCAATATGGTTTAAAAAAAATTTCAATGATTTTCACTAAGAATAAAAGAAAAATAATTAAAATATTTTGTAAAAATAAAGTCAATTCCATTGACAAAGAATTCAATCTTTCATGGAAGAATAAAATATATAAAAATATACTATCATTTCATTCGAGATATTATAGTAAGTGGAGTTATAATAATAAAGCATTATAATGTCGATAAATAAATTATAGATATTCTCATGAAGTCACTTTTATTTCAAAAACATATTTATTTTATCTCAAATTAGTTTAAATAAGTATAAATAAAGAGGAATGATTGAAAATTGATTTATAAGTCATTATCTTTGATACTTGTGGATAGTTTTAGTCATCTTTTAAGTAGTTCTAGTTAAGTAGCTCATGATATAAAAAAATTATTATCATAGGATAATTTTTATATCTAAGTTAATAATAAATGACATAAGATGATAAGATAATTACTATTCTATTATATTTTATAAATAATACCATAGTTTATGGAGTAAATGTGTTTAGACTTGAAATTTTTTGAAGTGTTTTAAATTTTACCTCTTAATTAATATTATTTTAATTTTTATTTAAAAATATTCTCTTTCAATTATATTATAATATCATAATATTATACTCGTATCATTTTATTGTTCTTTAATGGGTCAACTCCTTCCGTGGCCGCGGCCGTCATATGAACACAGGAGCCAAGTCCGCGACGCCGTAGTAGTGGATTCCTCACCAGCCTTCTTACTTCTACAAAGATTGATGCTTCCCTTCGATGGCTAAGCAACTAATCCCGAGACGGAAAGATTAGGGGGGGAGACAGAATCCAACCATTCTTTAAAGTCAACGACTCCCAACTAGAGAAATATTATCGGAAACAATCCATTATTTGTCTTAATGTGGTGGAATTCATGCAATGATTTTTGTAGTTATTTGTCAGTTAATGTTCATATTATTTTAGGTGTAAAAAATAATTAAATATTTTTACTATTTTCTAATTATAGTTAATAAATATAACATCGAAAGGACAAGCTCGTCATTTTGCAACGCAATAGCTACTGCCTACACGTACGTATTACGAATCATCAACATGGAAGATTAGATGGGAGGAATAGTATCACCGTACGTATGGCATCTCTGCACGAATCTCGATGACCGTACCATCTCGACTTGACTTGTCATGCCCTGTGACGCCCCATTAAACCACTGCATCAGTGCTCGTCCCTTGCAACCCATCGAAAGGAGTCATGTCACCACTTTGTACTGATTCGGAGGACATGTTCTGCCGGAACCTTCATTACGCTACATATTACTTACTGTGTAGCCTCTCATGTACCCCATTTTGCAGGACACCAGTTTAACGCAACGTCCTTCGTGAACCCAACTCCCACCTACCCCTCCCTCATGCTATAAGCACAGCCATGGCAGCCCTTTCCTTGCACACCACCCATCCTCAAGGGAAGAAGAGAGAGACGTCCGTATAGGAGCAGTACCGCAACGCCATGGTTCGCTCTGGTGCTCTCCTGGCTCTCGTGCTGGCCTGCCTTCTTACCGCCGGGGCGCACGCGGCGATCAGCTGTGGCCAGGTGGTCTCTTACCTTATGCCTTGCCTCGGCTACGCCCGCGCCATAGGGCCTCTCACCGCAGGGTGCTGCTCCGGGGTGAGGGCGCTCGATGGCGCCGCACGGACCACGCCGGACCGGCAGACCACGTGCAACTGCCTCAAGAGATCCACGGCCGGCATCGAGGGGCTTCAGCCCGGTCTCATCTCCGGGATCCCGAGGAAGTGCGGCGTCAATATCCCCTTCAGCATCAGCCCCTCCACCGACTGCTCTCGGCAAGTATCTGAAACGTAACGCTGTTCATGTGGATATGGCTACCATAAGACATCATGAATCCAACGTAATGCTTGAGACACCGCTTTTGCCGGTTACTTGTTTTTGCAGGGTGAAGTGATCGAGCTGCTACTTTATGCCGGAGAAGGTGTTCGAGTGCCTCCACATAAATAAGGTGGGAGTTAATGTTCTGGGAACATTCTTCCGAGTGTGCAAGCTCTCCATCGTCGTTGTAGCTTACATATAGCCACGTAGTTGCAGTTGGTTGGGTTCTGTAGTTGTGTTACTATCTATCTATTTGAAGCTCATTTTCTAGTTGATGTACTCGGTATTGTACTCAAACGTAGAATCTTCGTTTGATGCTGTTCTCCTGGGCTTGTTCTGGCTAAAAATGATGGATGATTCACTTGGTAGCATAAGTTCATCAAGCCAATTTTGTTGGTCAGCACAGTCTCCTCTCCCATATCATTTTGGCACGCACATACTGCAGCTTCATGAAGCGTACGTAATCTCTCATGAATACAACCTCTCATCCAATCATATGTAATACAATGAGAAATGACATTACTGAGTTGATGTACGTAATCTCGTGAGCCCATTGATACGTCAGTATGTGTAATCGCCTTTGTTCAAAGTAATGACATGAGTAATTGGACGCGGCTGAAGTGGACGTCCATGGATCTTCTTTCATTCTAAAAGTTGCCAGATGCACCTCTATCACGAGATCTCAACGAGCCATTTGCTCTCCACAAGGTGCGGTTGGTAGGAGGTGGACTGAGCTGAAAAGATCTCTGTCACTTCAACACACAGCGATCACCGGCACCAAAATATCTAGCAAGCATGCAGCAGTGACATCTTCCTGCAGGCCCCATCAATACCCTAAGAGCTACTGTCAACCAATGCGAGATTGAAAGCTGTGAGAGCCAGCACATCATTATGTCCCCTTCATGGCTGCCGTAACATGTGTTGGCTGTAACATGAAAGATCAAGCAAGTGGTTTGGGTGCTCAATTCTCATCGATGCATCCTCTGTGAGAAGCTCAACTTTTACGTACATGTTTCTGTAAAGCACTGTGTTCATCTTTTCATGTCAATTCCTTTTTCTCTCTCCGTGTCTGTGTAGATTCCCCTTCTTCCTCCCAGGGCACTGATTTCATCCAGCCAAAAGATCTCGCTTAATCGTGCAAGCCAAAGGTCTGCAGTCACCGGCAGCAGTGGGTTCCGGCAGAAGCAATTCAGAGGTCTGCGATAGCTCTCTCCTCTTCTTCGCCGTTGGCTTCTGCTGAGGCAATAAGGTTGCTTCTTCTGATGTCTTTTGTCTTTCTCGGATTCCTCGCAGCATCACTCCCCGAGAAGACTATTCGGAGAGGGGTCAGTGAGAGAAAGGCTGAAGTCTCACAACTCCTCTTTCCTCTTCTTATGTTACTTCTCGCTCTGGGGCGGCTGCATGACAGAATCCGCAATGCGTAGGCTGCTCGGCGAGTTCTTGGGGACGCCACCGGCCGCGGCCAACGGGACCTGGCAGCACGCCACCGGGAACAATGGCGGCGGCGGCACCGCTAGCTTTGACACCAACATGGTCTTCATCCTCGCGGCGCTGCTGTGCGCCCTGGTGTTCGCGCTCGGGCTGAACTCCGTGGTGCGGTGCGCTCTCCGGTGCGGCCGGCGGGTGATATTCGAGAACCCCGACGAGGTCTCTTCGAGGCTGGCGGCGACGGGGCTCAAGAAACGGTCGCTCCGCCGCATCCCGGTGGCCGTGTACGGCTCGGGGGCCGACTTCCCGGCCACCGAATGCCCCATATGTCTCGGCGAGTTCGCCGACGGGGAGAAGGTCCGGGTGCTCCCCAGGTGTCACCACGGGTTCCATGTCAGGTGCATCGACAAGTGGTTGGCTTCGCACTCGTCGTGCCCGACTTGCCGCCAGTCGCTGCTAGATCATGGCGGAGGCGATGGCGTCGGTGGACATGTCATGGAATCGCCTCATCCGTGATCATTCAGATGATGATGATGATGGTGATCATGATGATGACACGAAGGCACCGCTTGATGGCAGCACGTGTCGTGTCATTTCCTGTCACCCTACTTGGTCCCCATTTTGGCCTAAAATGAACGTTATGTCATTTACATATCTAATAATCAACTTTTGCTACCATTGCATTGGCAAATTCCAACCCAAAAAAAAAAACCTTTAAATATACATTTTATTTTGCCAGTGGAATCAATCATTTTTTTTCACTATTTAAAAAAATATATTTTTAGCTTTCACATAGCTCGTCATCAGCTTAATATTTCTCTTAATCATTCGCGGATCATCCAATTGGGACCATCTCCTCCTGTTCAGTCTTTAATAATATCTCGAAAATGATAAATGAGAGTGAGGGCATAGTTGACAGAGAAGAGTGAGAGCGACAAGACGAAGACAATAAGATATCATTCAAATTGGTGCACAATGTCTGAGAGGGACGAAGGTACTCAAAAAGTTAAAGATAATTTTATTATTTAGAAAATAAAAATGTTAGGTATAAATAAAAAATATTTAGAATAAATAAAAACATAAGATTTAAAAAAAATATTGAATTATTATTGATGTTATTTGTGATGGTGTTGATATGTCCAGAAGAATTATTATGATTGTCGTTGTCTTTATATTAAAAAAAATTCGAATCTAATGCATAGGCAAAAACATTAAATGGGACATTCCAGAGCAATAAATGGTGAGAATTTTGTTTCCCATGTACAAAATAAAACCCATTAAACCTACCATTAATCCCATGACATCTGACATCCTTAATTGTTATGCGGAAGCACATGTAATGTTGCATCGAGTTCATGGCACTGTATGAAATCAATCGGGCTATGATAAGTACTCTTTGAATAGAAGAGTGCTATTATAGCATCCAACACCGAGATTGGATTGTGACCCGACATTTGATTGTAATATAAATCCAATTCATCTTAAGAGTCGTTGTCATATCATTTTCCTTACGAAGGAAATCAAGATTTTTTTCATGTAAAATGAATTATAAAGATAATTTAATTAATCACACCTCAAACATAGATCCTTTTATATACTCTCAATAATCCGTGTCACATCATACTCTTTCATTAAAACAAAAAATATGTATTCATGAGGTATTAATATAATAAATATATAATAAATCATAAAGAAAATTTTCCCATTTGAATTCACAATCAAACCCTACAAATAATTTAGATTTAATTAATATAAGAAAAATACTTGTCAACGTCCACATTTTCAAGAGCTCAAATGTGAATATATATATATATATATATATATATATATATACTTTTAATTTTTTTATTCGATTAATAAGAATCCTAATACGTTCACTTTCATTTAAAACATATAGGATTATGTAAATAGACTATACGTATTTAATTTCATTTATCCTCGTATCATCGATTTTATTGACGAAAATATCATACACAAATCGAAGTAAGATAGAATTAGCATGTACTTAGTGGTAAATCCTATAATATTTTTACAAATAGAATCAATAATGTAAAAAAATATAAGATTAAATATTTTTAATTTTATAAATATAAAATTCTTGATATAAATTTTAAAAATATAATAAGTATAAAATTATAAGTATTTTAATTTTATGAGTATAAAAATTAATATACTTGTTAATACATAAAGATCGTTGACTGGTAAGTCGACTCGATTGGTTCTCTACCCAAAGTGTAAGTCCCTTCTGATGATGTGAATAGTAAGTGTGGCGGACAGAATAAGGAAAGATGTAAAAAGAGGTGATGAGCTAGGAGCGACTAAGTCTTCGAGTAGTGAAGCTTAGTTTAAGAACTATGTGATCTCCTTTATTGAGTAGCTTTTGAGTTATGTTTTCCGAGCTATGTTGATGACTCTGCACGATAAGTTTGCGTACAAGGGTGTCTCGATTCGACCCATTTGATGCATGAGTCAGGAAAATAGATAAGGAGGAAGACAATAGTATTGGCTTGACTCGGGACATAATTTTTATACATAGACATTAGGTGAATCGAATGGGTCTTCGTCGAGGCTCCTCTTACCTGACGTGGTGAAAATATTTAATGTGAACAGACTTTTTTATATTTTTGGGTCAAGCAAAACGTGGTGTTCTTTTTGTTCGAAAAGAAAGACCGATGAAGTCAGACCATGCCATCGTACATTAATGCGGAGTCAGATTTATTTTTGACTACGGAACCGTAGAAAAGTAGTTCGACTCCAAAAAGTTGAGGTAGGCGTTTGTAATCTCCTGTATGTGGCTTTGAGCCGTGTGTTTACGTGACGATAAAACATGGGAGGTGTAGAGATTATTAATTATAAGAATAATATATAATTAACCCAAAGAAAGCATTGCAACGAAACAAATGAGGACGACGAGGGGAAGCCCAGAGAAAGGAGTGCAACGATTAGGGCGTCTCCGCAGACCAGCATTGGTGGCGGTTGACCTCAAGTGGTCGGCCGTGATCTGACGTCCTAACAGCCACACAATTCATTGGATTTGATTAGGGTCGGACTCGTGGACTGTAGATCGGATCCGCATCCCTCCAAATTAATGATCAACTAGTGGATCGGGCGTTGTTGCGCTGCTCCTCCTACTCGCTGCCCTGGCGTGACTCACACCTTCGTCGAGAAGAGATCTCGAACGTCGGTTTGTTCGGCCGTGGACGATCGTAGGGTGAGCAGGCGGTCAAACGTTCCATCCTTCCTTTTTCTTTCTTTGACTGCACTTAAAATAGATTTGTAAAGAGGGGAAAAAATATATTTTTCGTCTTTGACTTGACTGTCACATCCATGGGAACGTGGATTATTCCCTTGCCCTCCAAATAGTATTTATTTACGTTGTTGCCATCCGAGCAGACACGCCTAAATCCCTGATCATTTTTCGGCGGTGGCACTCGAGACATATGCGAGGAGAGCGGGGGTGTTCTTGGGAACATGGTAGGTCCTTCCTGTAGCTGTCCCATCACCTTTTCCTTCCCCTCTTTGACCAGTGCTTCATGCTGTCGCCACCACCTCCTTATTCTAATTCCACATTTCCTCTCGCTCCCCACCCCCTTCCATCTGCATTGCCTCCTCCTCCTCCTCCTCTTCTCCTATTCTGGCTCTTGTGTGATCTCTCACCTCTCTCTCCGAGCCTCGCGCGCACGCGGAATCGAACTTGTCTCTTTGTCTGGAGTTGGCCCTTTGCTCGTTGGATCGGCGTCGTGGTGACGGAGCAGTACCTTTCGACGCAAGGTTGGAGCTTTGCACTCCGGGTTCCTTGTTGCTTGATCTCGATGCGAGTCTTTGGCTTTGTGATTCTCAAAGGGCTTTCTTTCGGGGGGAGGTCTAAGAAATTGACGGTCTTTGGAACATTTGTTTTTAGGGCTTCTGTTCCGGAAGGATTCGATTGCTTGCTTCGAGTTCTTTTTTAGTGGTATTCGTAAATTTGGAATATATTTTGGGAATCAGGTTAGGTATGGTTTACAATTCATTGCCTTTTGGAGGGTTCTTGAGGAAACAAGAGTGGATCGTTGTAAGCTTGTGAAATCTATGGGGATATTCCTACGTTATTATAGGAAAACTTGTTTCAGATGGGCGTAGGATGAAGTGGAAGTCGTTTCAGATTGTAATAGCGGCCATCGTAGTTCTTATTAATCGATTCCAGATTGTAATAGCCGTCAAACAAGTGGAAAACTTGTTTGACGAATTGAATGTTGCTCGGAGAACCGTCTCTGACTTTTATTCTGCTTACTGTGTTAGCAAAAAAGATCTTGCTTTTGCTTAGATAGTCGACAGATTCGATCAAACGACGAGTTGGCGAATTCTCATTTCTAGATCACTTGAGACTTCAACGGATTCGATCGAACATAATTTTATTGGAGATGACAGTCTTTTATATGCGTCTCTTCCCCTCAAGAAGATGATTGATTTAGTCTCACAAGGGCATGTTAGTTGGCATCGAAGAATATTTTTGGTGGCTGTGGAATCAATGCTGTCCAAATTCTTGCTATACGCTTGCTTATATTCTCATCCACCTTCTTCTGATGGTATGGTTATTTGTGTTTCACTTTCAGGACATATCTAACTCATTGGTACTTGCAAAATGGGTTGCTTTACCATCTTGAAGCACAAGAAGAAAAAAAGTGGGAATTTGTCTAGCAGAAAACCCCCGAACATCAAAGAGAATGCAACATTCACACTTCCTGAGCCAGAGTCCCATGGGCCGTCTCTCCAATCTGCTCCTCCGAGTTTCAGAAACCGAACAAAATCTCAATCTGCCAGTCAATATCCAAACATCAGAACCAGAGCATTGTCTGCCCCTTGTAGCCTCGTTGTGGCTGAGCGGGATGCTCTTGCTTCCATGGAGTTTGATGACCAAGAGGAGTATAGGGGCAGAGGTCGGGTGGTGAAGGACCAACACTTTTCAAATCCTCTACCTCTTCCACTCCCATCGCCACAGGCCAACTCGGTTTTAAAGAATTTGGGAAGCTTCAAGTCGAGCAGCACCAGTGGTCCTATTGCCCCCTCTGGCCCACTCCCATTGCCACCTCTAGGGGGAGGTTTCCGGAAATTCTCATATGAAGAAGTTTCAAGTGCATGTCTGCATTTCTCTGCTGACCGTTGCATTTCAGAAGGCACCTCATCTACAATTTATAAGGCAAGCTTTAGCGATGATACGATGGGCTCGAAGAAGACTGAAGCCACAGTTACTCGCGTATTGCATTCCATGCAGGTAATAAAAGATATGAAAATTATCATTTTAGGACTTCCTTTCCTGTATGCTTGCCTTTTGTGTTTCCTCCGCATGTGGAGCTCCAGAGAACTTATCAATTCTCCATGGGAGTATAATTCTTAAGAGTTTGTCGTATGGACAGAATATTTGCATATGTGAATATCCCTTGTCTTTGGTAGCTCAGTGATCTTTGCTTGTCTTGCAAGTACCATCTTCTTGAAAGTTAGATGTTCTCTTCTTGACTACATGGCTTTTGGTAATGTTTTCTTTTAGAACTTCAAGAAAGAATTAGGATATCTCTACACACACATATATATTTCACCACCTCTTTTTTATTCAGTCTGCAGCATCTGTCTGATAAAATCTAGGCCATTGATCTTTACTAATGATGGTTACATATATCATTAAAGTATCATGTTTTGGATATTTCAGGGGTTGAAGGAATTTGTTAACGAGGTGAATGTGCTAGCTTCACTGCAGCACCCTAACCTTTGTAAGCTGATTGGATTTTATGCTCAAGAGGGTTCTGGTGAGCGGATGTTGATTTACGAGAGGCTTCACCATGGAAGTTTAGATCGGCTGCTTCATGGAAGATCAGATGGTCCATCCATCGGTTGGTGTACAAGGATGAAAGTGGCTCTCTGTGCTGCAAGAGGTCTTGCATTTTTACATGAAGAAGGCCCTTTTCAGGTGAACCAACTTTGTCGTTGACATGCTTTTTATGCAATTTAAGATTGTCAAAACTCATGTATGTAAGCTGAGCATTTCTGTCCATTGGTGGGAACTTTGAAAATTTTCATTTCTTCTGTGGGACTGACTGCCTTAAGAAGATGATTAATATCATGAAATTATTGCATAAACAAAATTATTTTAATATTCCATAGACAATCTCATGACGATGATATGAAATTTATGACGTTGATGACCACTATCTTGTTCATTCATCTTTTCATTCTACTAGTACAAGAGAATCATTATTTAATGTATCTGCAATCAAGGTAAATTCAAAACATGGAAGCTCGGAGAACTTTTGTGGATACAATCTCTGATAGAATAACTATAGATGTGGAACAATTCATAACAGATCAGATTAGTACACTTGTTGAAAATGGTTCATCTTGAATCAACAAACTGCTGTAGTCTGTCTTGGACTGCATTTGACATCTATCATGTTTTAAGAATCTCTAGAGTGGTTTGGTGTTATGCTTTGTGATATCTCTGAGTGACATGTTTGTTTAATTTTATCAGGCCATGTACCATGAGTTTTCAACATCAAATATACAAGTTGACAAGGATTTCAGTGCGAAGCTATCAGGATACGGATGTGTCTGTTACAATCCGGAGACAAGCATTTCAAGTTCTTCTTTTGTAAGTGATTTACTTTATATGCACAGTAGCCAATCAAAATGTGTCTTGTTCCATGAAAAGGATTAGATGCTGCCAAGTAATATATATTTATCAGAATGATATTACCAATTTTTTCAAATGCACTGGGAGATAGTTGGTGGCTGACTTAACCTAATGCCATGTGGTACAAGCCAATCGTTTTTATATCACCTACTGCATATACACATCCAATATTTTTATATTGTTTCCGATTATAAGTTTCTTCATTATGGCTTATTTCTGTGGGATAGGGATGAACATCTGAAAACTACTGGCAGTACGCTCTGGTGTCTGCTGGTAGAAACTGTCCCATTCAAAATTTTTACAGCATCAGACTTTCTAATCATCGGTTGGTGAATTGCTTTTTAGTTCCTATAATATTTTAGCTTCTCATCCGCAGCTTACCTGATGACATGCATTCCTTTGCTGTAGAACATTTTTTACTGTCAAGTGGTCCGTTGAACCTGTCCTAAGTAATTTGTACTCGGATATGCCCTGACCGGTAAATTTATCTAATGCAGACTTGTCCTTTAGAAATTTGAACAAAATGAGTTACCAGTAGGCTGAGCCATCCTGCAACATGAAGTGGAACTACAGTTACCATATTTTTCTTCAATGTCTGCGTCAAATTTATGATATCAAATGATTAAGGCCGTGCATGATGGAAACAAAATGTTATGTTAGGAGAATTAGAGTTATTTCAACAGGATTCTGTTTGTTTATTTAATAGGTAAACATGATGAGAATATGTGAACATGAACACCTTCAATGAGATGTTTCTTTTATCTTCATTCAGGCTTGCCTATCATTGGAGACCTTGGAGAAAGGGTTGCTGACTCCTAAGAGCAATGTGTGGAGTTTTGGAATTGTCCTTCTTGAACTGCTGACCGGCCGGAAGAATCTTGACAACCGATATCCTAAAGAAGAACGGAACATTGTGAAGTGGAGTAGACCTTTTCTTGATGATGATTGCCGCCTGTCGCTTATCATGGATCCCCGCATCAAAGGACGGTTCCCTTCCAAAGCTGCCCGAACTGTTGCAGACATTGCACTGAAATGCCTTCAGAAGGATCCTTCGGAGAGGCCCACCATGAGGACCATCGTGGAATCGCTGGAGAATGTCCAAGACATGAAATACCCTAGTCGCTACCCTCTTCAGGAGCCATCTGTTGTTTCAGGAAAACAGATGCTAAAGTCTCAAAGCATAAATGGTATCATCATCCCCACACCACCACCACCAACAAATTTCTCACCATCGCCACCACAACCACTATCGTCCCCAAGAATTTCATTGTCCATTCCGCTTCCGCGACGAAGTTGTTCTACCACAGTTTCACTAGAAGATAATAGGATAAGCAGCAGCAGCAGGAAACCACCCTCACCTACGCTGCCGAGGCCTAGAGTTGAAGGTTTTTAATTGTCCATATTTTTTTCTCCTTATTTTTTATTTTTGTGCCTTATATATTTTGTGATTTTGGCGTGCTATATGAATACATGGTATACCTGTCTACCACTCAACAGTAGGGAAAAGGGTTACAATTTATTTGTAGATAAAAGATCAGTGCCAGCCTTGCATTATGATTGGAGCCAATCAGTTAGTTCTCTGTTATGGTGAAGTGCAGAGTGGACTTTGTTCAGCCTCTGTATATAATTTAGATCTGCTTGTCTTCTGCTAAGACTGCCTTATGAAACTGTTATTCTGCTTTGAGGTTCATCACCATGAGCTTCTGAAACCTCAAAATGGACATCAGCTCAATGTGACTTCACTTGGTGGCATGTTATCTTCTGTATGGAATTTGGTTCATTTATTTGTCCTGCTGCAGAAGTGCATTGCAGTGATCTGATAGTCAGTTCCCAGACGACACATGAATCCCCTCTTCCTTGATGTGGTGTTGTTCTCTTCATTCCTTTACTCCTGCATTCATCAGGGAATATAAAATTGAAATTTAATTTGGGACTTTGGCATGTTATGGTTAGTGTGTTGTTGTATGATTGGTAGGTTTCTCTGTTATTTAACATAATAAATAATAATAATAATAATAATAATATTTTAAAGAAAAACTTGTAAGATACTCGAGTTTAGTCTTTACATGGATGAAGATGAAGATTTGTTTCACATGGATAAGGATTTGAATTAACAGGCATAGATTTGATGAATCTATTATTATTAATCTGGATATTTAGTTGATTTATTTTAATAAATTAATGAGTTAGCTATTCTATCCAATTAATGATGATATAATCCTCTACTTGAACATTTATGCACACATTATTATATTGTCTGCCAAAGTAAATTATTAATATCTTTCAAAAGCTTGTTGGTAAGTATTTTGTAATTAATTTTAAATGTATTAAATGGATGCTAATGGGAAGGAGATATGAGTTGTATATTACGCCACGTTAAATATGTCATTTCATGACTTGCAAGGTCAGAAATGTAAAAACCACAGTCATCAGCCACGTGGCCGTCTTAGACCCGCGCGGTTCACGTTATATATTACACTTGGTTCTCGGTCCGGTTGGGCACGCCGGTTCATCACGGGTGCGCCGAGCGTCAGACCCACCCTGTTCGCGGAAAGAAGGAAGAGCTCGAAGCCGCCGCGATCAAGAAGAGCCCGCGTCGAAGGTTTTGGACAGCGGCGGTGTCGCTCCCGACCGCAACAAGTCCGTCGCCTTTTGCTCTCTTCCACCGCCTTTCTCTCGATTCCGGCACTCTTCTCTTTTCATTTCGTATAGGGTTTATGTGTCTCCTCTTTTTTCTTCATGTGGAGAACGAGGAATTCTTTCCTCCGAATCCAGTCCTCGTTTGATGTTCTCAATTTTCTTGGTATCATGGGTTCTTTCTTTTTCTCCTTCATGATGATGCTTCTTGAAAAAGATGCATAGTTTATGGCTTCTTGATTGATGTCTGTTAGCTTGTGCCTTATCTTTTCCACGTCCTTTGCCACTAAAAAATTTGATTCCCAAGATTTTTCGTCTGAGTATTTCCAATTATTGTAGTTCTGAACTGTTTCCCTAATCTCATCGAACAATATAAAGATCCTTCAACTGTTTTGATTTCGGTAATTTGTGTCAGCATTATCAGCCAAATGAAGGACTCGACAGATTAAACGCGTGAGTCTGAAACTTATATTTAACTTTGATTTCGTTGCTTGCTTTGACCTATGTTTAGGTTTGGTAGAGAAAATGCTAATTCATCTACTTTGTTTCATTTTGGAATTAGTAGTCAAAGAGGCAAAATGAGAATTTGGAATTCTGAGTGCTCAATGCTTTCTTTTTTGTTGGCAGAATTGCACTATAGGAGCTTTCAATGTAACTTCTTTTACACACTATTTCTTCAAATAAAATTAGATATACACACTTGGCTATTATTATGTGTTTTCTTGAATAGTTGGTGAGATATCGCAATTTATTCTCTTCGTAAATTGGATTGGCCCATACTAATTGTTTTTCAGAAAAATTGCGTGTGCCATTGCTTAATTTCATTGATGTCCAATCTGTGCTTGAAGATACAGATTCTTATCAAGCTTTTGTATACTCGGATGTTTTCTTGCGCTGGTGGAACGAAATATGGGAGACTGCATTTGCCTCTTTGAGTTAGTTTCCATCAAATTCAAGTGTGCATATTTGTCCACTATTAATTATTGTTGGAAGTTTGGAGATCCATCATGAGTTGATTTTCCTACATGTCAGTAATGTGGTCCAGACTCCAGACTTTGAAACTTGTTGGGAAAAAAAAACGCTTTCCTCTGCTTATCTGTGCCACCAAGGTCATCATCATGCTTAATTTTTAGCAATGATGATTGCTGAATACTCAATGGTGGCAGTTGACTGTAGATTTTGACAATTTTGTCGAGCAATCGAAGCTGTCTCACTACTCATTTGCCCCACAACAAAATTGTGCTACATTTTTTTTTTGTTATAACCTGAAAGACTAATCTATATTGTTTATTATATGCTTGTGAAAAATTATAGTTGTTCCTTGTGTTTGGTGATGCGTTTTATGTGTATTCCTTCATAGAAGACACTATACAGCAAAAAGTGGGAGATATCTGCTGGTAGCTGTCTACTTTTTAGCAAATAAACATTTGTGACTGCATGTTTTATATTATAGTGAATTTGAAGTTATATCGACTAGTCTATGTTACATGGCAAAAAGTGTTTTTGGGGTAGGCATGGAAATTACATGGATTACCACTGTACATAATAATTTCTCAAGCGAAGGCATTGATGGTTCAATATCTTGAGTCTATTCACAAATATAAATATAAATATATATTTATATTTGTATTTGTAAATAGACTATATATATATATATATTATATGTGTGTGTGTGTATACTAATTTACTAATTTGTCGAAGTATGTCTTATATTGTGTTTTTTTATCGGATCTCCCTTTTTAGTTGTATGAGTCATTGTAATTTACTTGGGAGTAGCTGAATTTGTATTTTGCTAATAGCTATGACTGGAACAATGGTAGACTAAGTTGTGGGATTGGTGATTTGATTATAAAAAATAGTTTGACATTTTAGATATGCCCTTTTGGCAATGTCATGCAACAATTTCTTCGATGCAACTATTTACAAATGTGCACTTGTGTATAAGTTAATGCATGTGCTTGTGAAGGTAAGACGGCTCAGTTGCATGTATTGCTTAGTCGATAGAACCCCTCTGCAGGTGATCAGCGTGGAACATGGTTTTTTATTCTTTTAAAGAAAGTGGTAGACGCCCGTGCAAACGCACATAGATAGCCTCAGCCTTCACTAAACGAACTAGGTGGCTGCCTATGTATGGAAAGTCTTTGGCCCTGTATTGGATTAGGCAAGATGTAGTAGAATGTTGTTGTCGCTAATAATAGTCAACAGCCTTATTTACCCAAAGGTTAAGGGTTTGGCAGCCATATTAGTCACCAAGAAGTTATGGAAGGGCAACTCTCCTTTGTTGCATGACCTTCCAAGCCATATGGATAGCACCAGATGGGGCCCAGATGGATTGGTTAGATCAAGAAACAAGAGAGGAATCAGCAACCCTATGTGGGATGGTCTTTAGTTATAGCATCATGGTTATTTAATTAGGAGGATATTTCTAGACCATATTGATGCTAATCTTATAGTAATTAGTGTCCCTACAGATGTATAATATTTTAAGCTCTGTTCTAGAAGCATGTTTTCATTGAGATATGAATATCTTTTTCCGATACCTGTAGGACTCCTGATAGAGATGGAATTCCTTCTATAATAGGCCAGTTGCTATTACTATCAAGATTAATGTTAGATGGTTGAACCTGATTCCATATCATAAAATGTCTTGCTAAAAATCTGCAAAATTGTGTGTTCCAACATGGTTGGATTTGCAGATTGCATTATGCTATGTCATACTAAATTTTTTGTATGATAGTTTCTAGTGATATAGAAAACTTAAGGTAATCTTCATTGCCGGCATTTTTCCTTTAGATCCCTGATTATTTGGGTTGGATTTGTGGTTTGGTGAACTCATGTCTGCTCCTTTGCCATCTAGGTTTTGATTGATTAATTTTATATCTTTCAGGAAATTACGTATAGAAAATCTACTTTCTATTATGATTTTTATTGTGGGTGATCGAGCTAAATATCTTTGATATCTTGTAAATATTTCGGATCCAGCCTCTCTGCACCGATGACGACAATGGTGTGGCCAAATTCAAGTGTGAAATGAGCAGTTCGTCTCCTGCCTGAGTAATGTACTCACTTTCCCCTTCAAATTTAGCTCTTATTATGCCATGTTCATTTTTGTTTCATGGTAAGGTGATGGTGACAAGAGTAAGAGGTTAATCTTTTTCACCTTTCCAAACTTCAGGAACTTTTGGAATGTTGTCTTTGGAGGCCTCATGCCAAGGTACTCCTTCTCTGCAAGCAAGCATCTCATAATGTAATTAATTATTGCTTTCATATAGAGTTACTTCCAGTGATGTAGGACTTAATCTTTTGGTAGAACTCATTTGTGGTTGCGTGCTTTCAGGGAGGGTCGGTTGTAACTCTTGGAGAAAATGTTGATTCTGGGGAGGACGTTTAGACAGTTCAGTTCAGTTGCGTTGCGAGAGTTGTAGAGCTTAAATGCCAAAGGTGCACATGTTCATCTCCCCCGACACTTTGTGCTTTGCATGTCTGCCTTGTTTGGGTCACACTGGCATATGTGCTTTTGCTTCGCCCTTCGGAGGATGCTGCGGCGGTGAGGGTATCAGTTCTTTCCGTGCATCCCATGGTTTTCTCCACCTGTGTTGGTCTGTTTCCGGGTACGCGACACGTGAAGCTTTGTGCAAGTGTGGGACCCGTCGAGTGTAATACGTGTGTCGAGAATTTTGGCTTCGGATGGTGCGGGACCCACTATTGCTTCCAATCACGCGGCAGGTACGCGGTGCGGCGGAAGAACATTTAAGGTAAATGACGCAAAATCGCTCGGGGGAGCTGACGTGTATAAAATGCCCGCTAGAATTCTCGAAGCGAGACGGTTACTTTCTTGCTTGGGTCTCTCCGCCATTTCGTTCTCCTCCTCTTTCTTTGTTTCGATCTCCCTCCGAGGTCGCCAATGGCCGCCTCTCTCCAAGGCTTGGTTCCCCTCCGACGCCCTGACCCTGATATTTATGGCATCCGACCGGGCGCCGACTCCTTACCGGTGGTCGTCGCCCCCTGCTTCCTGGGTCCGGCCCATTCCCCGCTCCCGAAGAGGCGGTTGGGAGCTCGCCTCGTCTCCGTGGATCGGCGGTCGATGAAAATCATTCCTCTCGCGGCTTCTGGCGAGGAACAGGTGAGGCATAGGAATCCACCTCTTTGTGCACTATTTTGTATTCTCGTTCTTGATCGGTCGGAGCAACGGGGATTGAATTTTCTCTGTGCCTGGTGCTTCCGGGAGATTGAATTTTCTGTTGGGAGGGTATGGAGATCTTGTGATGGGTTAGTAGGCTGTGACTGCTCCGATATCTAAGAATGCTGGTGGAGTTGATGCAGATCTTCAGTCAATTGAGATGATTGAGAAGATTCTTGCATTAAGTTACAAGAAAAATAATGCAAGAAGACTAACAGAGGCAAGGGTATACAGGGTTTGTGAGTAAATGGGTAAAAGAAAACCAGAAAAGAAACAGTTACAAGTTCAAGAATGCGAAAATTTTCTTTCAATGCCTTCAGAACTGGCTTAATCTGAAAGATTTTACTCAAGGTCAACAAATTTTATTTATTTAGATAGTATTTCAAATATAAAGGAATGTTATCTCATCATTTAAATTGTCACTTCCAATTTGTACGCATCCACCTTTGTTTATGTGCCTCTGAGATTATTTTTAATGTGCCAAGAGATGCTAATTTCTGTCTTAATTCCAATGTAGAATCGTTCAGATATTGAATTGGAGAAAGGAGCTGGGGCATCACAAGAAGCATGGAAGAAGGCACTACAACGATTCATGACTGAAGCCCTGAAAGTCATGGCCGTATCAGAAGGAGCATATGGGATTTACTCAAAGAAAGCAATAGAAATATTGATGGATACATTTGAGAAGCTCAAGATCCAAGCTGATAAAGCACGGCATGATTTGAGAATAATAGCCAAAGAATTTTCAAAAGAAGGAAAAGAATATTTTTCTGCAGCAGCGAAGAATTCTCCTGACTCAGTGAGAGACATTTTGGAAATTTATGCATCAGCAAGTGACTTGAAGAACATGTCTGCCGTTAGAGATTTTTACCTTGGAATTCCGTACGGTATGCATGAAGATGTGTTCATATGTTTGACTCCTGTGGGCATTCGTTTTATAATCTTTGTTAGTGTTCTCTTTTCTTGATCAGTTAATAGTTTCATCAGAACTTATTTTTTTCTTTTATGGCCGTTTTATTTTCTTCAAATTTTGTTTAGGTTCCTTTCTTGCCGTTGGTGGTTTCATTTATTTCATGCTGACCGGAAGCATTCCTGCCATTCGTTTTGGTGTTATACTTGGCACTGCAATTTTGGCTCTGAGCGTGTCAAGCTTGAGGTCATGGAAGAATGGGAAAGCAACCTCACTCCTTTTGATAGGGGAAACTGGTTAGTCTGTTCCAACCAAGTATGGTTCCCATGCTTTGTTCATATTCAGATTCAAGCCTTAAATATGGCTTAACGTATGTGAAGTTGCCCTTGCAGTATTGCCAACGGGTAGCAAACAGTCAGGAAATTTATAATCTCTTCCTTTTTGTGATTCTTGTTATCTTTGGTTTTAACTCAGAAGCCTGAATTAATGAATTGCAATTTACACATTTACTGCCTATAAAGTGGGAATCTTAGTTGATGATTTTCTTGTGACTCTGAATATGAAGTTCCCATAAATGTCTTTAAAGATTTCCATTAGAAATGTTACTTACAGGAACTTCAGGTAATTTGCAGAGTTAAATGTTTTGAATTGTCATCCAACGGGGATTGTTCTCATACATGCAGATCCAACTTTTTGTTTCTCATCATACCTAGTGTTTGTTGATTGACTGGATTTTTGGCAGCATTATCAGGATTACCAGCATAGGTTCTTTAACTTGATAGATGAAGAAGATAGCATGTGTCTCTTTTCGTCTATGAGCATTTAATGTTTTGCACAGAACTATGGTGCTATATGTAGGTCCAGGGTCCAGTGGCAATTCTCAGGCGAGTGTTTTGAGTACTTCAGCTATTCATGGGTAGGCAAGATCCAATCTTTAACGTTGTTATAGTATCTTTAATGAAGTTTACTGCTGAAATGTGAAAACAGTCCATCTCATGTGACTACAACCATGAGACATACAAGAATTGCATTCCTTGTGGTGGGTATGTATATGGATGGGAGACATTTTAGGTAGCCATCATCATATGCAAATTTACCATGCTATCGTAATCGACAAAATGTTCCAAAATTAGCCCATGTTGTGTTTTCTCTCTCCACTCCTTTCCTAATTTCATTTCCCATTAAATACAGTGTCTTCTTAACTGTCTGACTCCCGACAAGTTACCACTTAAATTTAATGGTTAGAACCTTGAATTATGAAGAAACCTAATGACCATGTTGGAGTTTGTGCAAAGGTAATATGTTGCTAATAAGATAAATAATCATTCTCGTCATTTTTTTGTTGAAACCTTGTTTTGATTTTTATGTGATATTTGTTGGTTGTCATGATTTAGAGTTAGCTTCTTGAATTGATGTATCAATTTAGTAGTGATACTCATTTCAATAGTGTGTTCTTCATCGTACTGCTTTGCAATCACATCTACTAACGATAGCTCTGATGTTGCAGCAATTTCCAGTATTATATTCTGCAGGCAGTGGTTGTTGTGTTCTGAGGTAAAAGTTCCTTTAGTCATGCACAAATTGAAAGATTTGCCAAGAACATTTAGATGATTGTGTTGTTTTGATATTGATGTGAAATTTTGCTGAGTTCTGATGATTTATTTTTCAAAATTGCAGAGGGGTTCATTTTCAAGCCTTTTGACAGTTCTTATCAGGTTATTAGTAAGCTTAAGAACTTTATCCTTGTTTTTTTTTTTTTCTATTTCTTTTTCTTTTTCCATCATTCATCACCTGTTTTCTTCTTCTAATATCAGAACCACTTACTTGCCTTTATTTAAAAAGTTCAGAATTGTTGGATACTTTTAGTACAACAAACTATCTAAACTGGATTGAAAATTATTCTGTATTCTCCATATCTCTGTTCTTAACAATAGAATTGCATCACATGGCCCATAACATTGAAACTCCAGATAATAATTTTATTACATCTTAGTTCAAATACCTTTTGTCCTCTTAGGAAAAACATACAGTTTCATGAAGATGTGATTTAGTGTAACATTCCGATTACTTCCATATCACTCTTTCTGCTGCCTGCTTTAAGGATCATCGTCCAAGTACAATTTCAGGGGGTTTGATCCATATAATTTTTCTGATTTGTAATAAATAAATGGTATTAGAGCAATGGTTGTTGCGATACATGGATCAAGTTGTGATCATGTCCTGATGAGTCCAATATTTGATGTGGGTTAAGCTTTTAGATAGTATATTAGTTATCACTCACTTTCAAAGACCAACAATTTGAGTGCACTTTGTTTTATGGCCCCTCTGTAATGTTAATATGGCATTACAGAGGTTAATAGTGGCATTCAATCTGCTTTATTAGTTATCACTCACTTTCAAAGACCAACAATATGGCCCTTCTTTATTATATACAGTGTGGGCCTGATTTTGTTAATAATGGCATTCAATCTGCTTCTCACAACATGAAAGCATTAAATCTGAATTTTTCGATAATCTCTTTTTACTTTCAATAACGATTTTGTTTTGGATAATAGTGGAGCGATGGTAGGTTTTTATGCCTATAGGTTCGTGATTGATCATCGTGAGGTTCCCAAGCGTGGAACCGAGTTCAGAGAGTTGGTGGTAATTTTCTTTCTTTCTTTTTTTTTCTTTTCAATCTTTGGTAATTTGAACCCTTTTCCACCATTCTGAGCAGCTTGTTCGCAATTACAGATTGGTGAAGGTGGCCAGTATTAATCTCTTCCGTCGCCTGCTCTTCCGTCAACCTGATTCGGAAGGAGTAATTCGCATTGCTCTTTTTTTCATTATATTCTGTAATTGTGTCGGGAAGGCCATCTACTTGTATGTTACAGCTGTCAACATTTGGCTTTTGTGGTTGGTTCGGAGTGAGCATGACGAATACGAAGAAATAAAAACTATTTTCAGAAAAACACCAGGTATCTAAATACTTTTCTTTTCATCCTTTATTAAAAAAAAAACACCTCTTTATAAAAAATAAATATACTCAAAAAACAATGTTAAAAAAAATTATTTTTGTAAATAATGAATGAAGAATAAAAAAAATCGAGGTCTCACATATACCGTCGTGCAATTGAAACCTCAACACAAAGCTTCAGCAGTCAATTATTCATCTGACCTGTGATTTTTACCACTTGGATCGAAAAGAGATCCAGCTGCAGCATCGCAGGCATGGGAATTGCAATTATCATCTACCAGTTTCCAAATCCAATGGCTGTGCGTTAATAAGATTCAGCTTTACAAGAAAGGTGTGTCACTGACTCCCTGGCGGTTAAGGATCAACAACAAAGCAAATCTCTGCCGTAAAGAGAGCCACATTTTGCTAGTATAATAAGCTTTCTTTTTTTTTAAAAAAAAAAAAAAAACATATGCAACAAATCTGGCTCAGATTTCACCGTGGTGGATGTGATTTTGTGCTTCTTGATTGTCAAGTGGCATGTACTGAGCCATGATAGCCCGGATCTCCGAGTCCATGTAACTCTGAGAAAGAAAAATAAAAAAGAGAAGATTAATCAGTATACATCTATATGACTAAGAGCAAGAAGTTCCACTGTCAACCAATGACTAACACATCTTTGAAGAATCTTACCCGGATTCTGTACTTGTATACAGCATAAGCCCCGACTCCAGCGATAACCAGGCCAAAGAAGATAACCCACAAAAAGCTCCAGCCGACCTCTGTGGAAGGCTTCTTACCTGGACATATTTTTAATGCAATAATAAACATTTTGAAACAGACAACTTCATATTGGTACTTGTGAAAACTATCTCCAATTTTTAAAGCCTACAAAGTAAATTAGCAAATGCAATTTTTTCCTCCTATTTCTTGTGAGTGACCCACAATAACTGAAAACAGGTGCCTTATGTTCCTCGTGCGCTTGAGGTAAAAGCTAAAAGATAAGATATCAAACTTTCTACTTCCTAACGTCATCCTGTGCCTGCCAACACTTTTGCTGTTAAGATAAGTGTTTTTATTGTGAATAAATAGCTTTATGTCACAACAAGAAAATAAAGAATTACTGACAAGGGGTTATATATACGCACTTATGCATGTGTCATGCTCCTTTATATATAATAAATCATCACCGCAGCTGCACTCATAACTACCCCAAGTGTTCTTGCATTTGCAGCCAGAACATTGACAGGCTGTCTTTTCCTTGCATTCATCAACATCTGGAACAAAACGTGATTAGAAATGCTAATAAATTAGAGAACTAAAATAACTACATTGTCGCACGCACCTCTTGAGCTTCCTAAAAGTATTAAACAATATATGAGTCAAAACAGAAGAAACCCTAAACATGACTGATCATACCAAATGGACTCCAAGATTTTTTTTTTTTTTTTTTTTTGACAATTGAAATACATAAGTAAATGAGTCAAAACAGAAGGATAAAAAAACTGAACGACTGATTTTTACCAACAGCACCTTAAAAGGCATGGCATGATATGAAGCCATGTACAGCTCAAATATCTCAAAACCAACATAGAGGATCTTGGAGATAATACCTTCACACTTGTTAACTCCATCACCTTTAAAACCCGGTGGGCATTTGCATCCCTCATCCTGCATGTTGACACTATGCTGCTCAGATTCTGATCAAAAGATCAACACAAGCAAATGACATTATTAAATCACTTACCACACAAGCAGAGTATGTTTTCCCCTCATGAGATTTCTTCCAACATCCACCGTTTGATTTCACATCGACCAGATCCTGAAGCTGAAACAGAAAATGTACATATAACCATAAAAGTCTCAACTAAATAACTCATGGTTATGCTTGTTATAATGGATGTAATTGCGTTTTCTTCATTCAAAATGAATCCAATAAACTTAGTAATTGATTGTTACAAATATGAAGAAAGGAGAATCAGAACGGAAGCAGCTATACAGGCAAGAACCTTTTAAAGAATCCTTCTAGACAAAACATAAGTAATAAGTAAAAACTACATAAAAACAGGCAACCACAAAGATCACGATATACAGTTATAGGACAAGCAAAATTGTTGCCTACAAATCAGAGGTGCTAAACTGTGATAGTGATCTGTTGCAATTTCCAATATATAAGGGTACCTGATTTACTTAAAACTATTGAAAGATTAAGCAAGCCCGACAGAAAGGGAAATAGGAACCATGAAGATCATGATCATACAACGGATGATCAAAATCTCGTCCATGTAATAGATGCGTACACTTTGGTAGATGCTTTGCTACAATTCCCCAACATGTAATAGATAAGTAAATTATTTTTTATGTTGTGGTGTTACAATTCACTTTAATGATTAAAAGGTTAATCGATCTTTAAATCAAGGTTCGAAATACCGTACCGTACCGGCATTTCGACGTTCGCTCGATACGGTACGGAACGGTATACCAAGCGGTATACCGTTCGGTATATATATATAAATTAATATATATATAAAAGATTATATATATATTTAAAAGCCGAAGTCGCATCGCCTTGGCGACGTCGCCTTTTCCTTCCCCACGCGGGGCGACGTTGCCGAGGCGATGCGACGTCGCCTCGTTTATTTAAATAAATATATATATATATATATATATATATATATATATATATATATATATATATATATATATATATATATATATATATATATATATATATATATATATATATATATACGAAATAGGTGCCTCGGTGACATCGTCGAGCCTTTTTCTAAAATATTTATATATAAATATATATTATTTTATTATTATTATTCGTTCCATTCGGTAGCGGGCGGTCTGCGTACCGGTATACCGTCGGACTGGTACGTACCGCCCGTACTGGGCGGTATTATTCGATATTGCCTACCTTGCTTTAAATGATCATTGACATTAATGATCTTCTTCCCTCCTTTCCCAGAAAGTCCACCCATATATAATATATATGAGATTAGATTAACAAATGCTCCAAAAGAAGTCCTGAAACCCACTTGACATTTTAAAGCCCAAAGCAAATAGCTAAACAAGACCTTTGAAAACATAATATTTCAACATCATTTTTTGCACCGACACTAAACTACTTTCTGTTATGGAAAGTAACATTAAATATCAAAGGAGTACAAAACCTGTTAAAAACCTAATTGTGACCATCCGCAGATTCTCAGAACCTTCTTTTCTGGATAATCATGGCACATTGCTTGAATATCTTAATGCATAAACAAGAATTGCTAACATTTTTTTCATCTAAATAAATTACACACTCAGCCAGTTTGAATATCTATGGTTAAAAAGATTAATATGTTATTGGAAAGAAAGACTATGAAATGTTGAAGTTATGAAGATACATTTTCAGATCTAATGTTGCTTGTCAACATTTTAGCAAAGCTCCAGACCTACATAGGTGAAGCATACCTAAACCAGAAAGAAAGACGATGAAAATTTAAAAGTTATAAAGAGACATTTTTAGATCCAATGTTCTTGGCTAGCATTTTAGCAATACTCCAAACCTAAACTGTTCCCAACATCTTGGCCACAATGAGAATTCTTTAATATCACTACATTTTCCACTAAAATGACAGATTGTGTACCTTCACAATGAGTGTATCCATCACCAACAAACTTCACACCTTCCACAACCGGGCACTCACATATTCTTCCACGGAAAGTATCCTGCATAAAATTAAGTAATAGAACCGGATCAACGAAATGTAAAAGTTTGTACCTGTTGTGGATATTAACTTGATGGTACAAGAATGAGTACCTTGCATGCAGTAATATTAGCGGCCTTATCCTGCCAGCATCCACCATTGTTCTCCCGACATTCATTTGTTTCTATCTCTGTATTGTAAAACCATATATGTTAAACACAAATTCATTTCAAATCTAATCTCCATTTGCAAAATGTTAAAGATAGCAACTTTATATCAATTATCACAAGAAACTCTAATAATACCTTCGCTCAAACAAACAGCTGGCTCAGTTGTCTCTTGGAAACCAGCGCAGATTGCTTTCAGCACTGCAGCCTTATCCAGCTTACCTGATAAAAGAAAGAAATGATAAAAAGTCGATGCGAGCAAACTGTTACAAGGCATCAGATGAATGCTTAAAACAATTACCTCTATATTGCCTATTATTAATAACAAGAGTCGGTAAAATAGTAACATCTCCACGGGAATCCTTTCCAATCTGAGAATAGGCATTAGATACAAAACAGTATAATGAGAATGAAGACAAATTGCGAGATCAATAAGGAAAAGACAATGCAATGCCTTAACCTGCGCATCTTGTTCTGCTTTAAGAACTGCATTCTCGTCGTCTGCATCAGGATCCCCCATACATTTGTTTATTTTCTTCAGATCAATGCCTGTAAAAAAAATATATCACATTAGTTTTATAGAAAAAATGACACATTAAGGAAAATGTAATAGTCAATCATGAAATCCTGATTCCCTTAACCAACAATGAGCCTCATCAAATGACACACCAAACAAAAATATTCATCTCACCAAGTGATTTGATTACTTCTTCAGCGCATTCTTTTGTGTACTTCTTATCACTCATAGGACAACGTATTGCGAAGTCAGTCACATAATCCCACCATAGCCAAGGTTTCCCACTTTCATTAGCAACCTTAAACAAGCAGACCTGACGCAAGTTTTGGACCACGACATCTTTCCCATCATAACCTTTGCTAAAGTCTTGTTCGGGATCGGGTGCACAGTATCTCCCATGGTTGATACACTGGGATTTGCACTGCTTGCTCAAAAGAAAGGCTTCAGGGCAATACCAAGTAATGTAATGCGGGGTAAACTGGGTATAACCTTTTCTCTCTAGTATCTGTGCTGCTCCTTTGAAGTTCTTAACAAACTGTATTTGACTGTCACATTTGGGGCCACATTCATCATTACTGTTTGTCCAAAATTCATATTCTACACGATCATCAGGATGGGGTAAAGATTCTCTCCAATCTAAATTGACACTAACCATGTCGCCATTCTCAATTGCCTTCTTTAAGCTATCTCCAAAGCTTTTGCTGATGAGTGCTGAAGGAATTGTTATGTTCTGTAGATAGTCTGCCTTGTTGTCATCCTCCTCAGGTGTGTCCATTGTTATCAAAGGTTCTACCTTGTTATCAGCAACAAGGACAGCAGCAGCTCCTGCATTCTGTGCATTCCATGCTTTTGCTGTAAAGTAACAATCTGTTCACAACAAAAGAATAACTCAATAGAAGTTAGTTCAGGGCATTGTTTCATTAAATATAAAATTTTCTTCTCAGCCCTACATGCACAGTCAAACGAATGCATGATTCAGTGAACGTGTAAAAGTAATAATGATGTTTTCAAAACATATTACATGACTACTTTACTTTTTTGTTTTTTAAAATAATCAAGGAATGTTTGGCACTGTACATAATGAAGCCAAATGTTCAGAGTGACATTCAAACAAAATGACAAAGGGTAACTCTTAAAGCATAAGGCTCCATCACCAGGGCCTCTTAACAAGATTAGATGTTAGTGGTCTTACCCCAGAATAGGAGAAGGATGCTTTAGCTATTTAAACCTGTGATGTACATATCTTATAGGAGCAACCTTCACATTGAACCGAGCCTACCCTCAAGCAAACTGAAGAAAGTATTGAAGTGTTGCATTCAGGTTTGCTGAAACCTTAAATTCAATGCATTGCCAATCTAAAGAGAGTGGCCCCATGCACAAGCCTCCCATAAATATATTTCCAATTACCCACCAATCTAAATTCAATGCATCCTAAATATAACTTATCTGTATCCACTTTACAACCAAGGATCATCCAATCAGTATGACACAAGTCCAATTAGTAAATAACAATGCCCACAGAAATTAGCAAAAGATATAATAGAAGGACATGTATAAACAAAATTCATTTGATTAATAGATCATTAATTAATGATATCCATGCAACATACTGGACCTGAAAAAAATCAAACAAAGGTATCAGATGGTTATCACTAGTACTGATATCGAAAAATATTAAAAGACATTCCAGAACACAACCCAAAAGCATTGCTTGCACACTTTAATCGATATGGAAAGTGCAAAATGAGGTTTTATTCATGGGTAAAGAGTTTGTCTTCTTTGTATGGTGTATATACCGTATAGAGCTGTTGCATCTTCGATGAACTATGTTCAATCCCAGGAGTCTAAAGGTAAATTTTAGACATGTCAAATTCTTGTAATGGGCTGGTATAAGCTAAATGTAGATGGATTGTAGAATCAGTAGCTAGGAGAATGCGGTGCAGCCTCTCTTATCAGAAAAAAGCACTGGGGAATGTGAATGCATTCTGAGTGGAGCAACTTCATTCAAAATAAATCAAAATAAACTAAGCATCTACTGTAACTTTGAGCTATCAAGAAATGATCGGAACAGGCAATAAGAAATGGGGTGTGAAGAATCAAGGTAGAAATTGATGAATGTACCTTGGCAAAGATTTCAAGAAAATAATATAACTGTGTTGGTATCTTGTGAATGTTGTACAAAACTTCTTTTAGATTTGAAGAGGTTAATCATCCCATATCTACAGGCAAGAAACAATGAAGCAACAATTTGGTTAGCAACCATGCTGTGGGTCCACCGATGTTACTTGTCCTGCATAGGCGACTTGCCCTCGGATTTTTTATTCCATTTGTGTTCAGAGTTAGAACATAACATCTCCAGGTAAGAAAGCTCTATAATCTTAAAATACTCCAACACATTACAAACTCAAGAAAACAAACAGTAAAAGAAGATGCATGCATACAAAGAAAAATCACTACATTTATTATTATTATTATTATTATTATTATTATTATTATTATTATTATTATTATTATTATTATTATTATTATTATTATTATTATTATTATTATTATTATTATTATTATTATTATTATTATTATTATTATTATTATTATTATTATTATTATTATTATTATTATTATTATTATTATTATTATTATTATTATTATTATTATTATTATTATTATTATTATTATTATTATTATTATTATTATTATTATTATTATTATTATTATTATTATTATTATTATTATTATTATTATTATTATTATTATTATTATTATTATTATTATTATTATTATTATTATTATTATTATTATTATTATTATTATTATTATTATTATTATTATTATTATTATTATTATTATTATTATTATTATTATTATTATTATTATTATTATTATTATTATTATTATTATTATTATTATTATTATTATTATTATTATTATTATTATTATTATTATTATTATTATTATTATTATTATTATTATTATTATTATTATTATTATTATTATTATTATTATTATTATTATTATTATTATTATTATTATTATTATTATTATTATTATTATTATTATTATTATTATTATTATTATTATTATTATTATTATTATTATTATTATTATTATTATTATTATTATTATTATTATTATTATTATTATTATTATTATTATTATTATTATTATTATTATTATTATTATTATTATTATTATTATTATTATTATTATTATTATTATTATTATTATTATTATTATTATTATTATTATTATTATTATTATTATTATTATTATTATTATTATTATTATTATTATTATTATTATTATTATTATTATTATTATTATTATTATTATTATTATTATTATTATTATTATTATTATTATTATTATTATTATTATTATTATTATTATTATTATTATTATTATTATTATTATTATTATTATTATTATTATTATTATTATTATTATTATTATTATTATTATTATTATTATTATTATTATTATTATTATTATTATTATTATTATTATTATTATTATTATTATTATTATTATTATTATTATTATTATTATTATTATTATTATTATTATTATTATTATTATTATTATTATTATTATTATTATTATTATTATTATTATTATTATTATTATTATTATTATTATTATTATTATTATTATTATTATTATTATTATTATTATTATTATTATTATTATTATTATTATTATTATTATTATTATTATTATTATTATTATTATTATTATTATTATTATTATTATTATTATTATTATTATTATTATTATTATTATTATTATTATTATTATTATTATTATTATTATTATTATTATTATTATTATTATTATTATTATTATTATTATTATTATTATTATTATTATTATTATTATTATTATTATTATTATTATTATTATTATTATTATTATTATTATTATTATTATTATTATTATTATTATTATTATTATTATTATTATTAATCACTACATTTGACAAGATTTGAAAGAGTCCAAACATATAGATAAAACACACACGATTTTTTCTAGGGCTCATAACATTAAGACTCACCCCCTCTGTCGACAAGAAGAAAGGTGGGGAACCCTCCTGGTTTGGATTTATAAGAGATGTCGAAATTTTCGAAGCTCTGGCAACCCTTTCGATTGGCCTTGGGGTACGCCACGATCCCCACCATCGTCCCACCGTACTGAGGAACCCCGAAGTTTCCGATTGCGCACTCGTAGATGCCCTTCAACGAATCCGGCGAGGTCACCTTCAAGCTGTTCTTCTCCACCACGAACTTCCCCCAACAAGATCCCCAAAGAAGAACCGAAACCCACACCACCCGGAGCCACACAAGCTTCCCTCCCATTCTCCCACAAATCCGAGCAACCTTCGAATCTTTAGTCCGATTAACCGGGCACAACAAAGAAACCCTACACCAATCCCCTCAGGAAAGATAAAAGAACCCTAATCTCCCACCCAAAGAAAAGAAAAAGAAGATCTCAGCAATCAACAAAAATTCCACGCATAAAGATTCGATGGTTAGCTCAAAGGCACGATCACGGAAGAAATCCAAGATGCGACGGAAACTATCCTTTTCAACACCGATGATTCGAAACGCCGAGCAAAACCCACACGCAAACGCAAACGCAAAGCGATCGATCGACGCAAGACACGATCAGAAATCGAATGCGAGCCGTCGAGGGGGCCGCAATCAGGGTTTGCGACGGAGGTCGGGGATTCTTGTCGCCTTCTCGAGGAACACGTAAAGAAGCCCTCGCGTGCGAGAGGAGACGGCAGCAACGTGGCGGCCGTCGCAGCTTCCTCTGTTCTGGAAGCGCTCCCTCCCTATCTTCCCTTGTATTTAGTAACAAACCGACCTCCCTTATTATTATCATTATTATTATTATTATTACATAAAATATCATGGTGGTGCCCAGTGTAAGGGATGAAGAGGATGGGTTGGGTGCGTCCCAAGATCTACTGACAGCCAACGTGTTGCACGTGACCACGTGACGCGCCACAAGTTTTATTTTGGCTGCCACGTGTCGATGCGTAGGAGCGCAACTCGGGCGGATCGTGTCGGGTGGGGTGTATTCGCAGATCCCACCTGACCGATTCAATTCTTTAATCAAATCCGCGCGGAATTCTATTGGACCCTATTCGAATTCAATTGGACCTTATTTGGGCCTTGTAAGGGTAAGCTCCGTCGTCTCCATAGCGAGTCAAATTCGGGTAGATTTGGTTCATTAAAGTAGATATTTCCTATTAATGACTCAGCTGAGTTATGTGATCCGTACACGTGTACGTGAAACAACCCTGAGACGAGTCAACCTTTCGTTCTTTGCGTAAGGTACCACATGTTATGCTCATATCATTCACCCGACACGTGGAGTCATACGTGAAGTTGGGGTGAGCTCAGATGTGGGCTCCACTGGCCAGGTAGCATGGGTAGAGAACCACGGGAGTCCGAACGCGTCCGGACGGATCTCCGGGAAACGTGATTCACGAGGTTCGTATCACGGTCGCGAGTGTTACACGTGTCAGGAACCACTAGCGACAAGAGAAGAACCACTCATGCTGCGTTGCGGCCCACTGATGTGCTGGCCCAAAGCATTCAGGACTTGTGGATAAATGCGATAAGGACGGAACATTGAGCGAAGATACGAAATTTTTCTAGACAAACTCCTGAACAGGATCTTATCGTTTCAGGATTTCTCGTTTTGATGGAGCGAATTCAATTTTCATGTGCTAAAGTCGAAAAAAATTTTAAGACACATGTATTTTATCTTAATAAAATATTTAATAAAAAATAAAATGACTCAACTTACGATGGTAAAATATTTGATAAAAAAAAGACAATTTAACTTACGAAAGCAAAATTAGTATTAAAAAATCTTGTCATAAGGTACGAAGATATAAAGATGTGTACTATGGAAGAATATGTTAAAATACTCCATTTAAATTATTGTGAAGGAAATGATACACAATAAAAATTATGCTAAGGGTAATGGTCGATGCATAACTTTCAGTGAAATCGGTAAACTTCAGAAGTTATCGGATGACGAACTATCCTAGAGCTATGCTTCATTCGAGTGTGACCTGAGAGTGAGATGGATAAATATCAATTACTAAAGGAGTGAATACAACATAATTTCCATAAGAAATATACCATGTTTCTCATATTTCAAGCATTATATATATATATATATATATATATATATATATATATATATATATATATATATATATATATATATATATATATATATATATATATATATATATATATATATATATATATATATATTTGTGTGTGTGTGTGTGTGTGTGAGTGTATAATTTTTATTTTTTTAATAGAATATAAAGTGTCATTATTTTATAAAAAATAAGATTACTTTAACTTTCATCCTATGATGGCGATCTCCATTGCTCTAGTCTATTGATTGTGCTTTTGTCTTTGTTCACTATGTTATCATCGAGATGTTGCTAAGGCCCCATCTCCACCCTGTCGACCTCGACGAAGATGAAGGAGGTAGCAACAACAAGACTTCCCCTCCCTCCTCTCCTGTATGGCCCACTATGTTAGATGTCATTTGTGCCTCCTTTCAATTGCTTTGCTCTCCTAAGAGAGCGATAAGAAAGGACGAAAATGAGTTAGGAGACTCTTTTTAAGCACAAGAGATAAGAGTGAGGACTTTGTGACCATACCTTAACAACGTCATCTTAGTAACGATGGGCAAGAGACGACCATACGAAAGCAATGAGAAAAAAACAACAAGACAACGAGGCATAGACTATGATAATTTTATCTTAAAAAAGAATTATTTTATAATTAAAAAAATAATGTATCAAGGAAAAAGTAAACAGTTGAGATTTTTTAATGAAAACATGGCCAAAAAAATCTAATAATACCACTTGAGTTAAATAATGACTAAATACGTGTAACTCACATGAAAATCTAATAGCCTAGAAAAAAAAAAGATATTAGATTTTGCCACAAAAACAACACTGAAAAGTGAAAAATAATGACAAAATATGTGCAACTCACCTTAAAATGTCACAAGTCAGTCAAAAGAAATCTTAAATGAAGGATTTTTTTCTCCTACTTGTATTTTGGTCATATCTGCATATGTTTTGCCATTATTAAGTCATAAACTGATGACAATTGGTGCATATTAGATTTAGATAAATGCTTCAATATTGAAACTATTGTTTGTCAAGTTCAGAGAACAAAGAGATCTATTGACACAAGGTTAGACTCTGCTCTCATCAAAGATATGATCAATAACATATTACACTTGTGTAAGAAGATAAATTTCCAGTACTTGCAATGCACAATTAATTTATCTGCAAGAATGCTGTGAGAACTGAGATAGATCCACTTTTGAGTACTTTAGCATGCCCACAGAGGTACAGAAAACATAGAAAGTAGTCAAATACAGTTCTATATGAAACACTTCCAATCAGCACATCCAATTTTCTAACAAAATGTATCCTATGACTTAAAAAGCATCTTTCCTCTCCAGTCACAAATAAAAAGAACTGTGTGTTCTATGCTGTTCAACAAGCTCCATGAATAAAGAAAAAGAAAGCTTTACCATTCAAAAGATTTTAAGAGATGACTTTGACCTGAAATCTCTGGTCTTTGATTGATCAAATGAACAAAGATAAAATAGAATTTACCTCTTTCTCCTGTGGTAAAATGCAACCATCTACTGATGAAAAGAACAACTATACTTGTTGTCTAACCAAGATACATATAAGACACTGATAGAACGAACAGATGCACCACAAGTATCGGACCATTCTAACAGTGACTTATGATAGCAAGAAAGAAATGGTCATTCACTGGCCTACTAGTTATACAAATGGGATTGCAGAAGAAATGCTTCATGTGTTCCACAGCACCTGAAGTACTTAATCCGATTATACATAGAGAAGAACATTAACTGTGTCAATCCACTCCACGAAAACCAATCATCATACAATTATATAGCAATTCTCGTGAAGATAATGAACTAATAATAAGCCATTTATAATAATAATAATAATTTGCGAGAAAAGGAAGCTCATTGCACAGATGTTTCTACAGTCAAAATGCAATAAACTTGAAGGCATGAGAACCGAGGCTCGGTTGTTCAATAGCAATGATCATGGTGGTGGTGGTGATGGTGGTGGTGATGATGATAGTCCTCGTCGAAGCCGAAGCATCGCAGGACGGGGTAGCAGGCGATAAAGATGCAACTCCCAACACCCCTCAGGATGGAGCTCAGCAGCAAGCACGGGCAGCAGCAAAGGGCCACCAAGGGATAGTCATATGGGCTGCCACCCTCATGGTGGTGGTGGTGGTGATGACCCATTTCCCCGAAACAAGTTGATCAAACAAGATTAGAACGCTGCCCGATTCAGAGAAACCTTGTTTGTTGGATCAGAACGCTTCGTCTGATAGGAAGTCCGGAAATGATAGAAAGGGGAACCGATAAAAAATCCAATTTTTAGCCCAAAAAAGAAGAAGAGAGAAATAGGGGGAACAAGATATCAGACAGCTTACCTCAGTACTTCTCAAAGGAATTAAGCGTTCTTTCTTGTCTGATTGGAGGAGACGAGATGCAGATACGGGGATCTCCCAAAACCGAGTTTTTTATAGGGGAGCGGGTTGGGGTGGGAAGGAAGGAACTCCCTGATGCCTTCCAATCGAAGGAAGGGGGAGAGGCCGCGTAAGGAAGATCGATAGGGGGCAAGTATGGTAGGCTGTCGTGCGCCGGCGGCGGCCTCTTCGGTCGACGCGTCTTCGTTGGGTAGGGCAGTGTCGGTGGCACGGACTCGCCGAAACGGAACATCCCACCGTCCATCGATGGAGGCATTTTTTATTACCTGCGGTTATCGGACGGAGAATAGAGCGCTCCTTATTAATAATAATATAATACATATAATTTTAACATTCTAATATTAATCACTAAATCAATCTTATATTTAATTTTACAAATTTTAATTTTTATTAATTAATTTCTAATAATAATTTTTTAGATATAAAATAATTAATTATAAAAATAGAAAGGACTCATGGATTCATGTCATAAATGAAAATTCTTGATCCTCGTCCCTATTATGTTTCGTAAACGGTGAACGAGGGATAGAGGATGTATATCTAACCATGATTTCAAAAATGATGATTTTATTTTTTAAATAAAAATTAAAATCGAACCAATAAGAATCCAATATCATCTAAATTATTATCGGATGGTGATAGAATAAAGCACTTCTCATATATCTTTATTCAAATTTATATTATTTTTTTATAAAATATATAATATATATTTATTAATAATAATATAACACATATAATTTTAATATTCTAATGTTAATCACTAAATTAATAATATATTTTATATTTAAATATTTTTAAGATAAAAAATAATTTAAATAATAGAAAGAACTCATGTATTTTAAATAAAATTTATTGATCCGTATTCCTATTCTATGTTGTCTAATGTTGCCTAAACGAATGAACGAATAGAATGAATAGGAGGACGAGAAATATAACTCACTATTTTGATTTTCTAATACTAGAATTGAACCGATAAGGATGAGACCGATTCAAATCATAAATAATTTGTATCTATTTTTAATTAAAAAAATAAAACAATTAAAATCACATAACGAACAAATTGACCGCGGTATCGGAACCGCCCGGGACTGGTTTTGTTCTGACCCGAATGGAACCGTGGTCAACATGGGGGGTGCTCAGGGGCGGTGACAGGAAGCACCCCCCGGGACCGGGACCGGGACACGGGACACGGGACACGGGACAGGTTTGTCTTTTTGGGAGCTACATGTAAAATAACATGAATGGGCCCCACTCACTCGCGGGTATAATCTCGAGTCGGTGGCGAGGAAACTTCTGCTGCCTTTTTATCTTCACGGTGAACTTTCGGATCTCAATCCATCGAATAGATTTCCTTCAGCTGCTGATACATAGATAGACATACACAGAGGTTCGACATACATTAAATCAAAAAATTGTTTTTTATTTATTTATTAGATTGAGAGTTAGACTCGGATCTGATTCACTCGATGTTTATCGATGAATGATTATTTTTGGTAATGTTTTTAATATGTTCTCACAGATAAATATCCACACGCACTAAGGGAATGTAGTGCTTTTGGGAAGCAATATATTAATCTAAAGTTATATTAGAGTACAGGAACTCATATTATATGTTACTACACTTGAGGTAGCAGTAGCAGCATCTGCAGCAGCAGAAGCCGCCCCTCTTTAACTGTTGTACTCATCGCCCTGGCTAAACACGTCGTCGAAGTTGAACGTCTCCGGATCGAACTCCATGTCCAAGCTGCTGGTGGAAGACCTGAAGACCGACGTGACGTCGTACTGGTCCGCGGCCGCAGCAGCGGACACCATGAACGCGGAGAAGTCCGGGAACACCGAGGAAGAATCGTCGGCTGGTGAGTGACTGCTCACCACTTCCTCGTCGCACTCCTGCTTCAGCGAAGGAACTCCTTGGCCGGCGGTGTTCGATCCGAAACTGATGACGCAGGGTGGTCCTTGCACCGGCAGCGTGGCCGCGTCCGCGCAGGTGTGTTCTCCCATGTAGGTGATGGCGAAGACAGAGGCGTCGTCCTCCGTCTTCTGGACTTGCCTGGTGGCCTGACACCCCCGGTCGTGCTTGTGGATGCAGCGGTAGTAGCTTCTGCAAGAGCAGAGCAGCTCGGTTCACACAGGCACCATGAAGACAAGACTCTGTTCATGCATGATCAAATGGCAGACGGACATTCCAAGGCTATCATCCATCAGTGCTGCAGTGCAACCTGTTCTTTGCCCTTTTCCAGACTCAATAATTGCAAGAAACAAAGAGGAAAGGTTGAGACCTTGGATGAGCAGCACCATGGATGTCCTTCTGCCCGTACTTCCGCCACGCATAGCCATCTTCATTCGTCAAGGCCAAGATGGTTCTGCATGTGTATGGATGTGCTCTGCAAACCAAGCAGGAACAGTCCAACTTCATCAACACGACAGAGGTTGGGGAAAGGCACATAATGCCATGAATGATATCAGCGTCATGATTGCATGCCACCCGAAAAAGCCAAACCTATCCTACCATCATAAGATTCTCTCCGAGCCAATAAGAAGCATGAGGAATCATCACCGCGATTAATGATCAAACGTTACCTCCTTCTGTATCCGACTCTTCGAGGAAGTATGATCTTCTTCTTCTTCAGGCCAGAGATTTCGGTTCCGTGCTCATCACCAAGTGGCGCCGCAGCTTTACCCTCGGCGTCCAGGATAACGAGAGCTTTGGAGACGGCGCTCAGAACCTGGTCGACGAGCGATTCTTCGCCGGTTCCCGATTGCAGCATCTCCATCATGCGAGTCGCCAACTGCTGCGCTTTGATCAGTTCTTCCTTCAGCTTCATCTGCCACCGGTTTCCTTCCTCCTTCGAGCCCATCTTCTTCTTCTTCCTCCTCCTCCTCCTACTTTGTTCTGTTGTGGACTTGTGTGTGTGTGTGTGTGTGTGTGAGAGAGAGAGAGAGAGAGAGAGAGAGAGAGAGAGAGAGAGAGAGAGAGAGAGAGAGAGAGAGAGAGAGAGAGAAGGGAGAGTTGTGTTTGGTGGGAACGAAGTGTGAAGGGAAGAAATAGAGGGGGGAGAGATAAGGAGGGGGCGGGGGGGGAGAGGAGGAGAGGAAAGACCGTGGAAATAGAACCCGCATAGGGTGACGTAAGCGAGATGACGTAGGGTACTGAGGTCAGAGCATCTAGGCTCGGATTTGGGTAGGATCATGTTCAGATTAGGCTCGGAGTAATTGGCGTCGATGACGTTGGAGTCGTAGGAAATGAGTGATTTCTAGAACAGCTTATCCACACACATACACCAGCGAGTGGACTTTGACTGAGCACAGGAAATCAAGGTATCTGATTGTTCATGCTTTTGATGACAGTAGCAGCGGATAGGATTAATCGACCGACGCTGGCAATGTTAGTCATCTTTGCCAACTCAAACAGTAGGACATGCATGATGCAGATGATGACCCAATACCTTTCAGAAAACTAGGGTTATGACATGGCTTGCAGAGACATGTTTGCCGAGGGCGAAGGCCCTCTCATGGCCACCAACGATTCCAAGGAGATCAGCACGCAGTGGATGCATCAGATGCCAAGTCCAGCTTGCCTTTTCGAAGCCGTTTGGGCACAAAATAAGGTTCTTTGGCGCAAGTGATGTGACATTTGGATGCATCTCGGAAATTTGAGGCACAGTGGCCGCACGCCACGCATCACCGCAGAGAGGAGGAAAGGCATGAAAGCGTGCTTTCCACGGCAACCTCCCAACTTTCCCTTTTAACGTCTTAACTATCATACTAGACTTTGATAAGAATCGATCCTCTATAGCTTGCAAATTAAATCCATTATTGTTTTATAATATCTTGTTTTTCAGGTATTTTATATTCAAAAAATCCGTTAGACTTTTACCCATTACGACCTCCTAATTGATTTGTATATTAAAAATATTCTTCCATTACCCCTCTTATCTCTCTCTCTCTCTCTCTTTTGTTACCGACATCTCGTCATCATATTATTCTTGATCTTCCACTCCGATATTATCGTGTCTTCCACTGTCGCCTCTTATGACATAAAGGGCTTAACGCTTTTGACTAGTGTCTCTTACTCATTATCGTTGTCACTTTGCTTCCATCACGATGATGTGACATTGATATATTAATGTTTAGGGATGGGTGATAGAGCATAAAATGATAGACATTTAATGGTTTGATTTTTTGAGGTCAAATACTATTATTTTTCGATGGATGTTTCTTTAAGAAGAGATAAAACATGCGAAAATAGTCACTAAATCAACACAATATTAGTTGAAGAAAATAATTATTTTACTAAATCAAGTCAATTTAAGTTTATGTTCTTTCTAATATTGGCACAACCGCATATGATAAAAAAGAAAAGGCATCTTCTTTCCCAAGCGAAGTCCAAAATCGATGGCTTTGCTACTGAGAGAATTAGGAGCTACAAAGGAATTCTAAATTGTTAATTAAGACAGACAAATCCCATTATTTGAGCTAATTTTGATGAGAAAACAAGTAGCTCTTTCCACTAAATTAAACCAACCTATACTCATGCAATGACTTTAATTAAACCAAACTAATTATTATTTACTATTTTAATATATACTTTTGTATTTGATTAACATTTGATCCGTTTTCACTAAATTAAACTGATGTAATAAATTCACAAAAAAATCATTTTAACTAAATAAAATAAATAAATATATTAGTATTTTAATATTATCTCATAAGATTTGATATCTGAATTTATGACTAAAAAATGCAATTAAGGCCTGTTATTTTATTCCAATCAAATTAGTCTATTTTCTATTTACAATTATAATTATGAATTTACCTAATATTAAATTTATAATTTTAAATGGCCCACGTAAGTTATGATCTTCGCATTATTAGCGTGACACTCTAACCAATTAAGCTAATAGATCGATGTGAATTAATGATTTAAACTTTATATATCTATATAGATGTGTCAAAAGTCAATCAGGTCAAGAAATGAAGTGTCTGCTTAGAACAGAAATTTCTTAATGTGCAACACTAACATGAAGAACGATGGGGTCTCATCTTAAGCCAAATGTACTGCTGCATGGAAATAGGTGTTATTAGATTGCGTTATTTGCTCCTCATCGATTTGACGCACGTCTTCTAAAGATGTTAAAGGTGTTTTCTTCTTCCTTAGGTGACGCTAATTTTATCTATCTGTAAGGCTCTCTGCATAAAGTGAAGCTAATTTTAGCTTTCTTTTCTTGCACAGTGATATGTGCATCCAATACATCTGTAGCAAAGTAAGGAATAAGTCCACACCTTTAGATCTTTTCAAGTTGGATGTTCAGTAATTGCAATCGTACTTAACAATCAACAAAATGATTGCTGCTATCAATAACAGGAATTAACAGAAGGCATCTTATTTTCATATAGTCAGGCTTTCTTCAAGCCTTCTCTCTCTCTCTCTCTCTCTCTCTCTCTCTCTCTCTCTCTCTATATATATATATATATATATATATATATATATAAACACACATATATGTAGGAAGTCAAAAGTTGACTGGCCTCATTCAACGTAGAACCATCCATCAAAGTTTCCCATGAACAGATCCATCGACTCCATATCCAATTCGTCAAGCGTGTTTACTGGCATCAAGCCTTCGTGTTGACATGGCTGTACTTGTTCATTGCTTGACGAGCACTTGTCGTGGCTCTCGTTATGGGTGACGACCGACGAGGGAGGGGAAAGGTGCAGGTCCTGCAAGTCTGATGACCCGGTGGAATCGCCGCCAAGGAGGGAGGCTTTCTGTGGAGAGGATTCCACCATCAGTACGGGGAAGATGGTCTGGGGGGTTTTGCAGGTGTGTTTCATGCTGTACTCCACCATGAAAGTGGGTGGGTCGGCATAGCTATCCTGTTGCTGCACTGTCTTCATCGCCGGGCATCCTTGCCCGTCCCTGTAAGTGCACTTGTAGTAGCACCTGTGTGGGAACCATGTGTCAGAACTCACAAGATCCAAACCAGAAAGTACAGGAGAAAACCTCGACTGAGGAAGATCACCTCGGATACATTGCATTGTTGACAGTTTTCTGGCCATACTTCCTCCATTGATAGCCATCCTCATAGGGCACAGTCGTCTTAACCTTGGTCGATGTTTTGTTCTTCCTCCTGCAGCTTCCTTAGTCAGATAAGAGAGTTGATGATGACCAAGTGAGGGAACTACAAGACCTGAAATCCAATTACCTTGTCTGACGGCCATGAGGCCCATCCCGTCCCTCGGAGCTCTTGCTCAGTTCGCCGGAACAATTGCTAGTTCCGCCGTCGTCGGATGCCCCACAGCCGCAGAATTGGAGGGTGGAGAGAGCGGAGGTGGTGAGCTGCAGTATCTGCTTCGCCATGTCTTGTCCCAGCTGCGACCAGCTACCAGCAGGCAAGTGCAGAAGAACAGCTTGCAGTTGGCTCATGAGTTCATGCGCTCGACTGATGTCTTGGATGGCCGCGCGACGGCCACATGGCGACAGCGCTGCGGTTACGGCATGCGGTGAGTTCCCCTTCATCTTGGCGATTCCGCTAGGCAGGGCTGCTTGTTTGCTGCTATCCTATGTTGGATGCAAGAGAGAGAGAGAGAGAGAGAGAGCCTCTCTTCGGCTTGCTATGTAATGGTGAAGACCATAACAGTTGCAGTGGCCATGGTCCGGTCTTGGCAGTTCATATTTTGGTAGGGGAAATATATCAAGTGTCAGGCATAGAGGAAGCCAATTCCTAGCGTCAGCATGTGCCCTCCTGAACGGAACCATTCCAGTGTAAACACCGTGGAAAGTGCCAAGAAAGCAGAGAGGTCGGCAAGATCGACGACTTGGTTGACTAGCTTTGTGGTAATACCTGAACGAAGTTATTTGACATCTGTGTAACACATATCACCTAAGGTAAACGAGGAAGGTCATGTAACCATGCACATAAACATTAGTTAACGGTCAGCACCATCCAAAACCTATGGAATCTATGCACAGACGAGGATGAAATTGGATTTGTTGGCTTCCGCAAAGACTGACCGTCTCTTTCATCACGGGTTCAAGAAGATGGTAACGAGAAACGTATCATAAATAGTAGTTTATAACATATTGATCATTCCCGTCGTGGAATGCACACAAAACATCAAGCCTTAGTATACGGTTCATCGTGTCTCATGACATGTCCCAGAAACTTGAATGCATGGCCTTGGGATGCTGAAGGGGCACCGAAATTAGCATCTGTGGGATGGGAACAATCTGGTTGGTTTCGAAGCCTTTGATTGCTTTGATTCCGCAATGCTCAGATCAACAAGAGCGAGCAAGGACTGCTGACATGTGATGTGGGACGCACTGGGTGACGATCTTGCAAAGGCGACCTGTCACCATCCACGAATACCGATCCTCGTATTGCTAGTCAACTCTACATGTCCCCATCCACTTTGTTTTCCTTCTTCTACGATAGTTATGTTAGTGTTCACATCAGCGAGCACATAACGATATAGGTGGCTCATTCGGACCATTATTTGTTTAGCGAACCCAATGTAGACCCTAAGAGACCGAACCACAGCTCGACAGTGACAGAACCTTCATGCCGACTCTACATGGGAATGAATACGTGTTATCTTACGTCGATCTTGACCCCAAGATTGACACGACCAAACCTTATGTCTAAGATATGATTTTGCCGACAACCTCTACGGTTTATCTCTTGATGAGTGAGTGGTATGACAGGCAAAACCTTAAGAATGATGGCTCAGATGTTTCATCTTAAGTTTTTTTCTTTCTCCTCCATCTTGCAAACTCCTTGAGCTCAAAATTTGTACATGGCGCACGTCAGTCAAATTGAACATTCCTTCGTTCCCAAGATTAGATGAGCTATGATCTTCAATTGTCTTTTAATATTTATTTTTTGCCGCATTAAAAATTATATGATCCTGTTGTTTTCCGTGTTTCTAATACTTATAGTCTACTTTGGCAGGACAGATAAGGTCACTAATTTGGGTCCCGTGTACGCATTGATATTGATAAAGTCCACTTCTGGAAGCAAACAGACTTGCATTCTTATGCTTATCCATATATATAAACAGTTTAATTGACCGATTAGCTGCTCCACCTCAAATAAGTCATCATGACAGTTTGTACCCTTCAACTATTGTGATGAAATATACTATTAAATAAACTTCACACCATAGTGATTTATAACATTAACAAAATGCTTCAAAGCAATATTTTCAAATGACTTGAACTTCTAATGGCTAGTTAAGCATTCATCCTATGATGAATTAGAGCAATCGAACAATTCGATAGCAGATAATTGACATAAAGTCACTTGGATTTGGTTGTATCCTATAGTAGACATATCTCCACTTGGGTGGTGTAGCAGCACTAGGGTTCTACTCATATAGTCATATTGCTATTCCAAATGAGTATGCAAGTTGTCCCTTAGATCTAAGCTATATATATATATATATATATGAATGTATTCAAGGAATAAGCAACTTGCACGAACAAAATGGAGTTAAAACTACCTGATGGGGATACTGAAAGCAGCAGTCTTCCCTCGCCCAGTCTCAGCACAGCATAGGATATCCCTCCTGCTAAGAGCAACCAGCTTAGTTTCAAGAGATCCCTCCCATCCTCAAGATGAAAAGAAGTGTCTTAAATGATGCTCAAAATGTTTTTAGAGAGCATTAAAAGAAAAGGTCAAAATCAGCAAAGATCCATCAACATTACTGCTCATTCAGATATTCGAGCAAAACAATAAATGAAATGTGCACAGTGATATTTTTACCATACTGCTGAATGACTCGACAGTGCAAGTACAGAAATGGGATCAGAGTCAACTGCAGCATCCACATTTAGCCACTACAACAAAATACACATTTGCCAGTGAGTTTCATGTATATATTACAGCAGTTTTCAACCTAAAAAACTGCAGTAATAGATACTGTCAGGAAAATGTATCCCTGCAGAGCCAACTGCAGCATCCACATTTGGTCATGAGAAGAAGTTGTTGAATCCGGAGAAAGAACATCAGATACCAATACCAAACATGCACTTCAATTAGTAAAAGCTTGACCAAAAATACATGATCAATCTTTGAAGAACTTCTATATATTTCTTTTGTAGTAAAAGTGATGTTCAACACTGCTTTAATCTGCAGAGTAAAAGTGAAATGAAGCCAATGACTGCCATAAGAGGCATGAATACAAAAAGAAAACTATGACTATAATTGTGAAACATAGAAGAGATGCTATTGGCTAGGCCATGAACAAAATTGTCCAAAGGATAAGTCCAAGTGTGTGAAAGTTCACAGATGTAATGCAAATTATTGATATGTTGCTATATATTGTGAATCGGACCTAACAAAACATTATTCCTTGGCCCCGTTCAACAATATCCAAGCACCATCGATCGTCATGTAGCTATCCTGAAGAAACTATTTATTCCCAGGTGGAGCTTCATCTAACCCCAACACAAATAAGCCTTCCGGGATCAACATGTTGCCAATAGTCATAGTGGTATGATACTAAAACAACTCATTTATCCAATATATTCACGTACTAGAAAAACATGGACATGTTATATTATCCATTATATTTGTGTACTAGAATGTTATGAACATATTATTACAAAGAAATCAAGCAACGGCATGAAAGACCAAATGGCAGAGAAGGTGAGAAACTATATGTAAGACACCCAAATTTACATATTGAACTCAATTTAAGATGTATTCCACAATGTAACTAATATATAATATAAAGATGGCAGGATTAATAATAACTCATGACATGAGAATGAAAGAATGAGAAGGTGGTCTGAAATACCATTCTCAAAAAGAGCAATCAAATCATTTTTATATTCTCTAATAAATTTTCCTTCAGTTCTCCTTACCTTTCCTCATGTCATGCCACTAATTCACAACTGATTCAGCTCATCTAACTATAGCGAATATGAAGATCTCACCGTCATATATTCAGTTTTCACTCATTTTATTCTCAATCAAAGCTCCACATAATTCTTTGAGAAAATGTACTTTTCTACTCAAACAAATTGCAATTTGTATTAAAATAAAACAGGTGGCAATTTTGTGTTAGCTTGTTTAATTTCCACCATAGTTTGGTTTGATTCGGTTCAAGAATTCCAAACTGAACCAATGAACCGTAGTAGCTTAGGTTTTAGGTTTTGCAGAAGTGACTAACCTTTTGAACAATGGAGACTGAACAAAATTACGGAACAACTAGAATTCCAGATCAATAATCAAAAGCAGGGTAAGAATAGTTCTTAAATCACAAAAACTAGAATAAGATTGCATTAACATATGTGAACATAACAATCAGAGTTTAAGCAATCTTGCAGTATATTACGGCTCACCTCACATGATTCAGATGAAGGCAATGTCAACCTAGAAAAACTTCCACTTCACAGAAGAAGATATATATCACTAGCAAACCCGTTTGTAGGAAAGCCCTTAGAAACACAAAGCCGATCAAACCCTAGAGCCATATAGGTTCCCAGAACATCCGAGAACTTAGCAGCGACAAGTGATTTCGTCGATTCGGAATCCAACATTCTACACGTATCAAGAAAACATAAAAGATATCATGATATGGGCAACGCTAATTCAGAGGCCACAACCCCCCACTATGAACAGCCACCTAAGAAGACCTGCGCAGGGGCCGGCGATTGCAACACGGACCGCCAGGATACTAGCGGTTTCCGGAGAAGGCGAAGGAGACCTGCTCATTAGCCCAACTAAAAAGAACACGATACCAGATTCGGTTCGGGTGATATTAAGTTCGGACAACCGAGCCTCCGATAACACAAGAACTGTCTGATCCCAATCCTACGGTCGGCTGTGATCTTCCTCCGATAACACAACCCCAGTAGCAAAAGGTCCGGCAGGATGATGCGGACGACTGGGCTCCGATAACACAAGAACCGTCCGATCTCAATCAAACGGTCATACGAGCAGATGCTGTTCCCTCCCCCAACCGCTTTTATGAGGCGAACAGAAAGGCCGTACCGTCGGTCGTTTTGCCACGACGAAATCCCTCGCCATTGTGCCCCCCAAACGTCGCCCTCAAGCCCTCCGCCCGCCGACTCCACCTTCGCCTTCTCCGGAAACCGCTAGTATCCTGGCGGTCCGCGTTGCAATCGCCGGCCCCTGCGCAGGTCTTCTTTGGTCTCTTCTTAGGTGGCTGTTCATAGTGATTTGTGCTTCTATATGTAGTCCCTGTGTTGTTGGCTCAACTAAAAGGAAAATAGTTGTTGAGATGATTAATTCATTGATGCAGTAATTATGCTGCTGGAATCAAAGAAACTATGGCTGTAGAGAAATTTCCATAAAGCAAATTTTGGTGTAGAGAAAGACATAATATTTCATTTCAGATTAGCTAATGATGCGAAAAGAAAAGATAAGATAGAGAAAATTAAAAGAGAAAAAAAAGAAGCGAGGGATTAAACTAATATTTTTATCTTTTGTTGATAAGTCTTTACATTTTTTTAATTTGTTTTTGGTGATAAAACTTATTTATTTATAGGAACATGAGAGTTATCATTGTGTTCAATTGTTAAGGATGCATTGTATGTAATCTATCTAATTTACAAGTGGTTTATTATTTTTATAATCTTTTATTTTATGGTGATTTTTATCATCGTGTAATCTCTCTATTTTCACTAAATTTTAAAGATTATAATTATTTTCATCCATGAGAAAGGTTTTAGTCCTTTTTTTAATCAAATTTAATTCTCTTAATATCTTCTTAAACTTAATTTATTTTTATCACATATTTCAAGTGATGTGTTCATCATCAAAAATATGTGAGGCTTAGTGAAAATATAACTTGATCATCCAATTTGATGTAGTTCAATGAAACTTCCTTATCCTTCATTTTATCTCAAATGAAATGATGATTAAAGTCAATATGTTTGCTTTGTTCATGGAAGATGATCAATGTAAATACTAACTTGTTATCAACATTTTTCTTTGTAACTTGATCTTGCGAATAATTAACTTCATTCAAAAGTTTTTTTAGCCATATAACATGACATACATATGATGATACCACTATATATTTCATTTCATATGTATATAATGTCATAATAAATTGTTTATTAGAATATCAACTGAAAACAATGTCGCCTATATAAAAATAAAGTCAGTTATATTTTTTCGATCTTTTAGGCCTAACTCCAATCACTATCGGAATACCTAACAAGTCAAAACTTATTAGAAAATGAATATAATCGATCATGAATTCTAGTACTTTTGATGTAGTATAGAATTTGTGTCAACTTTGGTTCTTTTGGTTCTTTTATAAATCAGCTTATTAATCTAATTTTATATAAAATATCTAATCTCGTGCTAGTTAGGTATCCCAACCTTCCCACTAAGCTTTTGAAATAGATTAGACCAATTGATTTACAATCTTCCATCTTCAATTTTTTTAGAATCTCCTTTGTATATCCTTCTTGTAAAATGAAGAGAAATAAGACATGAGTCCAATGTCGATTATTTCAATTTTTTTGACTATTATTTGCTTGAATTCTTGAAACGTAAGTAAGTTACTTCTAATAAATAAGTAAGATATTTTTATTTTTTATCTTCTTACAAATGACACTTTCATAAGGATATTGTTTATGACCATTTGTTTATAATTATTTTGCTTGAAGTAGGCATAATTTCTAGTATTCTAAGTTTAGGTTCTTATTATATATATATATATATATATATATATATATATATATTCTTTAAGAAAATTATTCAAAAATATGGATTTAATATCTATTTAATAAATTAATTAATTATTTTGTACAATAATGAATATAATCAATCTAATAGTTTTCATTTAGGAAAACGAGAGCAAATACCTCATCATAGCTGATGCCAAATTTTTTTGCTTATAATTCATTGCCATGAATCTAGTTTTGTACTTCTCAACTTAACTTTGTGTATTTTTCTTGTAAACCCACTTCATACCAATAAGATTTTTTAGATGAGACAATAATACTAGTTTGACTATCTATAAAGAGGCAAACAAGAGACAACTCATCCTATTACTCTTTATAAGAAACTAGCTATCTTATGGAGATAATTGTATAGGAAAAAAGATATTGACAACGATGAGGGTGAAGATGGTGAAGCAATTTCAAACTTCATTTGCTTTTGTTCACTTTCATGCATCTCTTCGATATTCTTCTATCAATTCTATACATCTTCTTCATTAAACTCTACATCCTTAATTATAACAATCTTTGAATTATTATGATCAAATAATTCGTATGCCTTAGATTTAGGATCACACCTAATGAAGATGAGTTTGAAACTCTTGTCCTCTAACTTGTATTTATTTGAAACATAAGATGCTTGGTTTTCTTCTAGTCCATGCATATTATGGAGTTTTGTTCTCCAAGCTCGATATTGGGCACCAATTTAGGATGTAGATGATACAAGCCATCTCTTCGCCTAAAATTCTTTAGCATATTTTTTTGTCTTGATCATATTTTTCACCATGTTAAAAATCATCCGTGTTACGTTCATTTTAAAGATTTTTAAATGTTTTGGAGGTGAATTCATCACCTCAATCGGAGTAGATGGTTTTGATGCAAAAGTCACTTTCATTCTCCATAAATGTTTTGTTCTTCTTGAATATACCAAAGATTTCTCCTTTTTCTTTCGAGAATAAACTTAAGTTTTTCTTATATAATCATCAATAGAAGTTAAAATTTAGTAATATTTATCAAAAGATGTTGTAGCAATAAGACCATAAACATTGATGTGAATAAGTTGAAGTGGCTTTTTTACTCTAAAATTTATCTCATGTGAAAAACTTGTTCTTTGTTGTTTGGCCAAAATAAGGCTTTCACATATTTAAAATATCATGTCGAGGATGCTTGAGATCTATCTATCAATTTAAAATAACCTCAATTCTGGTTTATTCTTTGTCTATATTTATTTTAAAAGTTCCTAATGGTTAGATATGAAATATGAGATATTTGTCATGCAACTTATTTGAGATTTTGTGATAATTTGGCAAATAATCAAACCACATTGCATTGTCGTAAATCATGTTTAAGTGTTTATGAAAATTATTTAGTCATGTTGTCTATACAAAAGCTTGTAGTTAACATACTGATTTTGAGCATTTTAGATCTAAAACACAGAAATGTTTGGAGTCAATCAACCAAATGATACTAAAATAGAGGAATTTTGGAGTCTATCGATAAAGATGGGAGCCATCAGTTTAATCTTTGGAGGTTCAAAGCATATATGATACTGAGTTAATATATGAAAATCCAACCAAACTCCATCTTTTATTAAAGATAGAAATAAAATTATCTTCCATTAAATCCTGTAGATTACATAATATATCATTTTGGAGTAATCTACTAAAAAAATCTGCTCTCTAGATTAGTGATGCAATCTTAAAATGCCCAAAATTAGCTAACTGATGTACAATCCTATGTCATCTCAAGAGATAGATAGTAACTAAACAGAAGAAGAAGAAAGATTCAAGATGTCTTCTATAAACAAAAGATACCAAGGAGGATAAATAGCTCTCCTTGAATACTTAATAGTTTCAATAGTATCTAATTTGACCCAAATATTACTGAGTCCATGATCTTTAGCACGCTGCTTCCAATATGGCTTGACATTTCGCATGAAGTGCATTACGGGCTTTACTTGATTCACATTCTGAAATGAGTAATATATTATTATTGATTTTTGTGGTTGGTAGATTTGGGGAAGACAAGCTAGTTTTACATAGTTGTTAAAAATATTATTATTATTATTATTATTATTGATTTATATCAATAATAATATATTACTCATTTTTATCTAAGATATAATAATAATATCAATAATAATATATTACTATAATAATATATCAATAATAATATATTACTCATTTCTATCTAAAAATATTATTATTTTTGCGGTTGGTAGATTTGGGGAAGACGGTTAGTTTTACATAGTTGTTAAAAATATTATTATTATTATTATTATTATTATTGATTTATATCAATAATAATATATTACTCATTTTTATCTAAGATATAATAATAATAATAATAATAATAATATATCAATAATAATATATTACTCATTTTTATCTAAAAATATTATTATTTTTGCGATTGGTAGATTTGGGGAAGACGGTTAGTTTTACTTAATAATATATTATTATTGATTTATATCAAGAACTTATTCTATCTAAGATGTTAATATATTATCCAATACTCAAATTTGATTCTCAAAATATGTTTTGGAGATAAGAAGAGTATTCAATCTTGACAATCTCGTTTACTTTTTATAGCTAATCTTCCTCTAACCGTAGATAGTTAAGGAAATATTCCTTATAATATAAAATATTTGAAGAATATATTTTATTCTAATTGTATTGACATGGTGCATCTGATAGTCTATTCCTTTCTTATTTTTTTTTTATAACGTGGCTATCATATACTAAACTATATACGAAGGTAAATATTTTTTATATCATTTATCCCCCGTTAAAATTATATTTTTGGATACTTCTAATGGGCTTTAAAGTGTCATGGTTTTGTTATCTTGACGGGTTGGCTTTTGACGACCTAATTAAAGGTTGTTGAGTGCTTATACAAATAAGCTATCGGGATCCTTCGAACTCTTCTCGAAGCATATTAGGTGAACACCAAGTTTGAGGAGAGCACATCAGGGAGTTTTTGATATTTGGTCCGAGAAAGATGCATCGGGTTACATTTGATGCTTAATATGAGAAAGGTATAAAAAGTAACTTCAAATGCTTAACCTCAAAAGAGTATATTAGACATCTTTGGATACTTAGATCGAGGAGGACTCATCAAACTACCTTTAATACTTCGTCCAAAGAGAGTGTATTGGGCAACCTTTCATGTTTAGTTCGAGAAAGGTGCATCGGACAACCTTCACTATATGACTTAAGGTAGGTGCATTGGATAATTTTTAATGCTTAGCATGAGAAAAATGTATTAGGTGACCTTTGATACTTGAATATTATTTTCAAGATTTTATTTAATATTATAATTTTGATAGAGCTCAGCAGACATGTTGGTCAGCCTCTTTGTTGAGTGAGAAATTGATGAGTGAAAAATCATTAAGTAGAACATTAAAGACAAAGAAGCGGAAATACGAGAAGACGTATAAAGATTGTCCTCTATTTAGAATTCGTTTTGGGGCAAAAGAAGGCCTCACTTGCATTTCAAGTCTTCTTGAGTTTCTTGAGTCTTAGTCTTCAGTCTTTCTATCATTAGTTTTATCTTGCAACACCTTCCTCTTCCTCTTATTAGACCGGGTATTATGGGTTTTTCATATAACTTTTTTGAGTCTCAATCCATCAACCACGGAATGGTCAAGACACATTCAAAATATAAAAAAATTCTACAAATATGACTCTACCCTCACCCACAAGTTATCGGTGTTCTTTTGTCTCATGTACTCTATTCTATTTTGGATAAGTAGGAGATGATTATACTTTTATTAGAGATTTGGCTTTATAAGTTAATGTATAGAATATGTCAATATATTATAGGTTGAGTTTTGTTATCACTCCATTCTCTCATCTCGATATGCCTCGGAGGATATCATTCTTTAATATGGCATTTAACTTGTGATACTATCTTATTATATTCATTAATAATACAATCATATCGTTGTAATCTCGACCCATAATCATTTTCATTTTGAATTTAGCCTAGCTCTTTGATATGTCTTTGCATTCTATTTCTTTCGTTGTTATTGTTGATTATTCTTTCTATATCTAATACAATTTTCAATGAATGGATCCCAAGAGGCTCAAGCATCAAATTTTGAGTCAACATGACCAAATCTAAGCCTGTTTTCATTACCATCTTTCACCAAATTTTATTTTGTGGTTATGCTCGATCTCTCTTGGGATACTACGAGGGTCAAACACACAACTATCACTACTAATGCGGTTGTTGAGAAGCAACGTTCCAACAACCACTTATTAGCATGCATTAATAAAGTTGTCTTAATTTCCTACGTGAATTTACCTCTAATAACCGTTCGATATGTGATAAAATAAAAAATAAATTTTAATCAATAATTATATTACATGGACATATTCGTCTCGATAATATATTTTACTCGACCGATTGGATGACGAGCAAGACGAAGGCGAAGAATATTTTATTTATATGATAATATATTTTACTCGATTGATTCACTATACAAAATTATCTGGATTGTGACAATTGAGGTCAACTAGTGTTTAATAAAATGATCGGTTATCAACTCGAGTATTGGAATACTATCTAAGCTCGATCGGTCACACAACTTGTTGTCTTGAAAATTGGATTGATGACGGCTTTTCACCCAACAAAGCTGTGTCAAACAATTGCAGCAATCAAATAATTCATTTACATCGTCCATCAGCGATATATGTCTTACATTTCACAACCGCTAGTCAAACCACTCAAATTAAGGAAAAAAGAAGAAGAAGAAGAAGAAGAAGAAGAAGAAGAAGAAGAAGAAGAAGAGCAGCTGCTTCCCATCTATCTGAGTCAACCAATTACACGCTGGCTGAATAGAAATAGTCAACGAATCTGTTCTCAATCCTTGCTTCGGATTTGATTCCCCGTGTCCTCTCTCCGCATTCCGGGACGAGGCAGTCCGGCTCTTCTGGTTCTTCTTGATGATTCGCCTTCCTCGTGGTACGCAGAGTTGCTTCCTCTTCCTATAAACTCACTGCCGGCACGGCCTGCCTCCGAAGCCCTAAAGGAATGCGGCACGGTTGATGTGTCTTCGTGTTGCTCGTACAGCAGATCACTGGCGGACTGATACCCCATGAGCCGGTGAAGCCGTGGAGCCGCTATGGAGTTCGCATCCCTTCCCAATTCTGCCTCGTTGTGCGTCTCCACCTCGATGGACGATGGAGGAACCGCCTCAGGATGAGCTCGAGCCATGGCAGGAAACGGCAAACTGAGAACTTCATGGCAGCCACCGCACTGCAGCTTATGCACCCGCCTTCTCGATACGAGGAAGTCTGCTGGGAGTTGGAGCAACTTGGTGCACTTGTCGCAGATGACGAAGGGCGAAGCTCCCGAGACGGGTCGACAATGGCGCTTCGGCTTGTCCTTCGGACCAGACCTCTCCGCCTCATGGCCGTCGTGCTTGTGCAGACTTCCGGACCTCGAAGAACGCGAATGCAGGTCATGTACACTTGCCGCGTGCGGTCGAAGCCCTTGCAGACAGCGCGACCAGGAACAGTAGGCTTCTTGTTCGGAGAAATGCCTCCTTGGGAAGGTGGCGTTTCTGGCTTGAGCAGCATCCGCGACGCAGAACTTTGCAAGATGGTCTCTCACTTCATCGATCTTCCTCAAGAGTTCCACTTTATCGTGCAGATGTGTGCTTTCGGGCGCCATCCAGTTGTGCGTGGACTGGAATTCGTCGGAGTCGAACGACGACATCCCTCCAACTTCATCGCTGCCGCATCTGGAAGAGCTGCCATCTCCGATGACGTTAAAGCTTCGCATAGTCCGCGAGCTGTTCCTCTCATTTGATGGATTGGGTGCGAGATACCTGGATTCGAGGATGGCCTCGGCAGATGCGGCCTTAAAAGTTCTTCGAGACATAGCCAGATGTCGAGCACTGCGTCCATCATCTGAAGAAGAGACACTGCCATCGTACGCATGGGAGCTCAGCGTAGCCGGAGACTTGAGAGCATCGTAGATTCCTTCATCTCGAGCCGTGCCAGCCATGTCTTCTTCCTCTGAGGCACTGCTGTGGCCAACGGAACGAGAAGATCGCTCCACTTCGCTGACTAAATCGGGCTTCGGAGTGTTCTCGACTTGCTCGTTCTCATCTTCGACTCTGCTAGAAGAAGCTCTACCGGCAGCAGAGCCGTCGCCTTCGATTCCTTTGCCACGGCGATCGTCTTCGAGGTCATGCATGGTTGCAGGGTTTGTTGCTCTGACGACCGAAGAGGCCGATCCGGAATCTGAGAAACCATGGTCTGATTGACTCTCAGGATGGTCGACTTGGGGCGATCCTGGGGCGGCATTTTCTGCTGTGTCATCTTGATTCTTTGCTGCAGAGCAGGAATTCTCATCAAAACTAAGCATGAGGAAGGCGTCAATTGATGAGGAAGAGGGGAAGAACGTACCACGAAGTGCGATTCCACATCCCCCACACTGGTATACGGGAACATTAGGATACTCCACGAGAAGCTTATGGCATTTGGGGCATCTCACCAGCCTCGCCATGGTTGTTCAGTGGCACACAACCCCCACCACACGATCGACTCCAACAACTCACAGAGAGAAGCAAGACAAAGATGATGCCTCCCAAACCCCCATCCTCTCTCATGCACTTTTCTGATCGCTGAGAGAGAAGAGAACAAATGAAATGAGTCAGATGCTACATGCAATCAATATATGAAAACCCAGTGATGTTCTCATCCCCTGTCGATCCAACTCGGTGAATCTACCTGTAGATATTTCAACTGTACCAGATCCATGCATGCTCATAAAGTTTGACAGGAATCATTCAGTGATTCCACCACATAGAAGAGGGAAAACCAAAGATGGTATCTTCTTCTTCTTCTTCTTCATCTATAGATTCGAATTCCCAACTTTGCTTTAATATCTCTAGAAAGAAGATCAGAACCAACAAATAAAGGAAGCTTACCTCTCCAGGTTGGGGGCCTCCATCTCTTTCCTTCCTTCTTCTGTTCCTATCTCCCCTCCGTCCTCTTCTTAGCGTACGCCCATCTACAGTGGATTCAGATCAAGCAACTGCCTTTTTCAGGTGGGCAACAAGAAGGGTAACAAATGTTTTGGTCATAAGATCTTAAAAGAGAGCCATAAGCGACACCAAATCGACATCTAAGATCGTGTTGTGAACGCTGGTCAACGGAAGAACGTTGAGCCCACCCCCTCGGCCGTATGCAATAACGGTGTTGGTGTACGAAAGAGCCAAAAGGGAAGACTTGGAACCAAGCGGTGAAGTCTACGGTCTACAATCCCCCGGTTCAAGAAACCATGCGTTGACTATTAACCCCAAATCAATTCCTGTTTCTTTCCCTGTAAGTAATTAGATAGGACGAGACGAGGTGGCGCACATCCGAACCCTTCCTCTTCCTCGTGATTCGGATGCTATTGGATCTTGCAGCTCACCCCGTCTCTGTCAAGCAGTGTGTCGCAACTAGCTTCTTTGGGTCTGAAGGAAACGAGAACGAGCAAGACGGAGACGGTGGCGTCATGCATGAACACCATACATGTTTGAAAAGTATGTTGATGCACCGTCAGCCACAGCTAATGGTTGACATGGCCTGGCGAGATCTGTTTAATGAGATGGTCAATCCACAGAGTGGATTTTATTTGAGATCAGAAGGAAGATGACGAAGAGTGCGAAATCGTCAAAGCTCGTGCGGTGACTCGTGGAATAGAGGGAAGCACGTCCCGGCCTCACGAGCCCTCCGCCATTGGTTTCTGCATCCGAGACCCACCGGAGGGCCACCCACCCTCTTCCCGTGATATCTCATCACGTCGACGCCACCGATCGGACGGTGTACAGTATCCCCATGTCCGATCATGTGTATTAGAAAAAGGATTAGTTAATTATTAGAATCACAGACGGAGACATACCCAATTAAATACCATTACCACCGATCCACCGCTTGCTTCGTTGCGCATGGTCCCGCAAACACGCCATACGACCACCTCCTTGGGAACGTCATAAACGCACCTTCCATTCCAACTAACACCGCGGAGCGGGCGAGCCTCCTTTACCTGCTTGGTGGCTCGGGCAGCGCAGGGGAAGGCGGACCTGCCGCGTGTTGTCTCTCGCAATTGGAGCGGATCCGTGAATGGGAGCATCCAAGGTTCAACGCATAGGACGGTACAGGAATTGGAGAGGATCCGATGATGGGTAGTGTTCGAGTGGGAACCAACGCAGGGTCGGTTCGATCGGTGCTTATAGCCTTGGCCTGGGCTGCTGCTCTGATCCGCTACGGGGCACATGCAATGAGCGGGACGGAGGCCGAGGAGTGGGGAGCGGTAGAGAGGAGGGGCACCCACTTCGTGGTCCAGGGCCGGCCGTTCCTTGTTCATGGCTTCAACACGTACTGGCTGATGGTCTTCGCCGCCGACCCGGCGACGAGGTGCAAGGTCAGCGACGTCTTCAAGGATGCCGCAGCCGCCGGCCTCACCGTCTGCCGGACTTGGGCTTTCAACGACGGCGGGTGGCGGGCTCTCCAGATCTCCCCTTTCGTCTACGACGAAGAGGTCTTCAAGGTACTGGTGACCGACCCTTCGCCACCTGTTCGATGTTGGGCCTAAGCCGATGGATCTCATCAGGGTTTGGATTTCGTGGTGAGCGAGGCAAGAACGAACGGGATGAGATTGATGCTGTCGTTGTGCAACAATTGGGAAGATTATGGAGGGAAGGCACAGTACGTGAGATGGGGCAAGGAAGCCGGCGTGGATTTGTCTGGTGATGACGACTTCTTCTCGGATCCCACTGTCAAAAGCTACTACAAAGCATTTGTGAAGGTAAAACACAGGTGCAGTTTGGGCTATGAGAAGCTAAGATTACCGGTTCCGATCACATCCTCTGCTTGCTTGATTTAGACCGTCATCACCAGAGTCAACACGTTCACAAATGTGGCGTACAAGGACGATCCCACAATCATGGCGTGGGAGCTGATCAACGAGCCACGCTGCCCCTCGGATCCTTCGGGCGACACGTTGCAGGTTATGCTTTCGTCGACGCTGCTTGCTTCCACGGTGCACTAACCGTGTTCGACGTTTGGTGCTGCTTGTTCCAGGCATGGTTCGAGGAGATGGCGGCGTACGTGAAGTCCATTGATCCGACGCACCTGTTGGAGATTGGCGTGGAAGGTTTCTATGGCCCGTCGACGCCCGAGAGATTGCAGCTGAACCCGAACACCTGTGCAGGCGAAGAAGGAACAGATTTCATCCGGAACCATCAAGTTGCAGGCGTCGACTTCGCCTCCGTTCACGTTTACTCTGATACATGGTAAGTCGAGACGATTGCTCGACGGAGCCGTAACAGGTAGTGCTACTCGTAGTTAATCGGTGTCCTCTCGAAGGTTGCCAGATCCGGACTCCAACGCGCACCTGCAGTTTGTGAGAGATTGGATGCATCAACACATGGACGACGCCGAGAAGTTGCTCGGAATGCCGGTCGTCTTCGGCGAGTTCGGGGTGTCGATCAAGGATGAGAGGTTCGAGTCCAGGTTCAGGGAGACCTTCATGGAGACGGTGTACAACACCTTGCTGAGCTCCAGGATGAGAAGGGATGTCGGAGGAGGATGCCTGGTTTGGCAGCTCTTTCCGGAGGGAACAGAGCACATGGATGATGGCTACGCCGTGGTACTCGCCGAGTCTCCCTCCACACTGCACATGCTGTCACAGCACTCCAGAAACCTACAGACACACCATTCCAAGGGCAGCTGTGGGAGTTCTGAGCCCCATGAAGAACTCTGAGACTCCAAACTCAGATCCCTGTTGTGATGCTAAAGCATAAAAAGCTCATGATGAGTTACGTAAGTAATACCGTCAGTTGCCATCTTGACCAAAAACATACTTTCGTGTGCAGATCACAACACACTGTTCATTCTGTAAATGACTGTTTGAATTGAGTGCAACATGAAATGAGAAGGATATGATTGAAGGTTGTATTGCAGCTTCAGGTGAACACAATTATGAAGAGTTCATCACAGCAAGTATAAGAAAGGAAAAAGAAGAAGAAGAAATCGATCTATACAGATCTTTTGTAACGAGTAATTATGGGGAAAAGAGAGAGAAAAAAAAGAGAGGAACTATTTGGTAAAGCTTAATTTGGAAAGAACAGCTGCTGCCTGATCACCACTAAGCAAGAAATATGGGTGCCTCAGAGCAGCAGCAGAAGATAACCGACCTCTTCTTAGAAATCCTCTTTCCGAGATCAACTTTGTGGCTAAATCCCAGCCTCGACCAGAATCTAAATCTAGCAACCGCAGGTCCGGGCTCAGGCGAGTGGATTCCCTCCATTTGTTGAGATCATAACCAGCTGATTTCAGCTCGGAGTTGAAGTTCTTCAGGCCTGCGCTGGACTTCAAGCTCGGAACTGCCATTTGCATCAGTGTTATTCCGGCTGAGTACATGTCAAATAGATCGGGACTGTTTAACTACAACAACAAACAAAAGAGGGTGTCAATGTTCAACAGAACCTTCTATGTGCTAGTCAGGAGTGAGATAGAAATCAAATGTCATCATAGAAGAACCCCAATGCAACCGAATTTGGAGAAGGATGAAACAAATGAAGGTTCACTAAGCTGTCATTTCAAGAGCATCGAATACGATAAATATCTTTTAATTCCATTTGACAGGTAGACATGTTAAAACCACAGCTAAAAATCATGTTAACAGAAAGAAAATGAAGAACAGACCTGCCAAAGGATCGGGGAAAGAATGGCGGCAATAGGTTCAGGTGGAGGTCTGGGTGTCTCCTCTGGAAGCACATACAGTTCAGGAGGACAATAATCAGGATCAAGCAATCCACGATCGGGTGTATAGTTTTTGCCGATGCGAAGGTCGGTAGCTGCGCCGAAGTCGATAAGCTTTATCTGTCCCTTCCGTGTCACCACCAAGTTGGAAGGTTTTATGTCTCGATGAACAATACCTGTATCATGAATCCTCTTGAGAGAAGTTATTATCTGTCGCATGATCTGTTTAATGATGAGGGCACTCCTTTTAACTGAGTCCACTCCTTGGAGGACACGGCCAAACATGATGGACTCTAGATTGAATGGAAAGCTCCTATCCTTAATGTACTCAGCCAAGTTTCGGTCTCCCTAGAACAAGTTGTTAGCAGTGATAAGTAAGACAAAAATAAGTGTCCTAGAAACAATAGCATCCTCCTAAATTTTCTTAATAAGAGATCGGAATGCTAATGAAGAGCAAATTTTTTATTATGTGCATGATGTTCCTTGAACATGAATAGATAGAAATAGGAATAAGATGGATGATATATTTGCAAGCAAGACTTAACTAAAAATTCTATGGTGTTGCTTAAGAAACTATCAAGCATGCATATCGAGAAATGACATGAAGAATAGGACCAATTGCTAATGATGATTGCATAGTTACCAATGGAAGTAAACAAGTGTAAAGAATAATTAATGTTTTATCTACAATCACAGTACAATCAGCAAGCCTGCAGAAGCTGCCAATTTGGCGAACAATGAATCGGCTTGTTCTCCACGATTAATTCCATGTTGGACATCAATCATTCATATATAAATCTTGAAAAAACAGATACTCATTTGAATTAATTTTCCCCAACAAAAAAATAGACAGAGAGAAAAAGATAAGCATGACAAATTATCTATCTTCTAAGACAAGTTAACTTGTGTGTATTTCTGGGCAGGTTTGCAAGGTGTGATCTCTCCTCCCTTTTTGTAGCCATGCTATTCATATATCCAACTTATGAACTTGCTATGATCTTTGGTCCTTCTTCAATTTCTTTCTTTCTCAAAGAATACTTCAATCAAGATGATTTATAATAACTGCAACAGCGAACGTTTTCGTACCAGCTGTCGCGATCAGTCATCAAGTAAATTCGAATCCCTCCTCCGGAGCTCGAGTTGATTAATGAAATGGAATCTCAAGTATCAAAAGGGTATGACAATGGATTTGGTAGATAAGGTTTCCTAAGCCCAAGTAATTATACACTTTTGCACATAAGCATGTATGTCATCTGAAGTTTCTATCAAACCTATAGTTTGGGAAAGAAAATTAGACCTTTTTTTGGATTGCTCACACAATTCCAATGATCATAAACGCACATCTATGCATAAACTCTAAAATACAAGTGCTTACTGGATGTTGATACCTCAAATTTCCACACAAGCCATTTGCCCCCTTTGGTGAATTGCGAAGATGTTCTATCAGCAATAAAACTTCCAAGGAACTCAGCGCATGAGTCGGGAGCAGCTCTCGCTACGCGGTAGTTGAACCATTCCTCAAAGTCACCACATTCTTCAGCTCCTTTTATCCCAACCTTTACCTGATAATAGAAACAACAACATTTTACTTCATAGCCAATGTGCTCATCGATGGCAGTCTAATTGGCATTTCGACAATCACTTAGAAGAACTTGAACTCTAGCTGCAGAAAACAGGAAATTGAATCACAAACTCCTGGACCAGATTTACCACAATTTTCAGCTGTTTGGTACTCCAAATTTAACCTGATACAGAGACTAAAAGATTTACTTGTAGCCAATATGCTTATGAAGGGCAATCAAGTATATAGGTAAAGAGCTGAAGAAAGCAGGGAAGGGATTGAAGATCATGTCGTTTGGGCAAAGTTTCAAACAGGTTGCTTGCCTTCTTCAAAATGACCTTCTCCTTGTACTTCTGATCCAGCTTCGCTCTCCTTCCTCTTCGCGCCACTCCATCTTCCACATCACTACCATTCTTCTCCACTATGGCACCGTAGTATACGATTCCGAAGGATCCTTCCCCCAACTTATCCCCCACAACAAAATCACTCATCTTGAGGTTCCTCTTCCCCAGCAAGCTGTAGATACCCAGCTGCAACGGGGCAAGAACATAAGCATCCACAGCTCCTACGAGAACCCCTGGCCTTACAGTCAGGTAGACCCAGCACAACCCCACGAAAGCCAGGATCTCCGACCTCTCGATCTCTGGCAATCCTGCAACAACTCTCTGGAACTGAACAAAGCCATACTGCATGTAGGGAAACAGTGGACTGGAGACATCCAGGTGAAGGCCGTTCACCACAAAATCGTCAGGAAGAACAAAGCCTCCGATCATGGCATTGCACCTTCCCGCGACTTGCCTGGATGGCTTCGGAGGCGGGCTCAGCTGGCTCAGGGAGGTGTACTTGGAAGAAGGGAGCCAGGGAAAGGGGTGATTCTTACCGAGAGAGGTTGCAGTGGGAGGAGGGAGAGAAGCCATGGCTCACAACAGGGGGGGGGCTTGCCTGCGTTGGCGGCATAAGGATTTGACGAGGCAGCAGCAGAGGTCGGACTTCCTCCACGTGTGGACTGCAAGGTTATCCTCCACCAAATGGTTTGTAGGGTGCGGCGAAACAAAAAGTGCCACGTAAGCTGGATCGTAAATGGTTCCACGTATAAATACATATGGTAATTTACTCTAAAAAATTTTCACTAATTGATTTTTATGGGATAATATCCCTCCATTAATAATTTATCCAAAAAAATTATAAATAAATAAATAATATTTGATTATTAAATCAAATCAATTGATCCGATTCGATCTTCTCTCTTTTTTATTCTCCTCAGTCACAAATAATTTAAAAATGTTCTAATTTAATTTAAAAAATATTTAAAAATTGAGGTTTATGAAAAAAAAAGGTTTTAGATAATTTTTTTTTTAATAGAGGAACACCATATGGTAAAAACTAAATAGACGAGAATTTTCTAGTAAATTACTCCAGATATCTATTTTTTTTTTTTGTTTTGGTTTTTGGGCCATCCATGCAAGCCTCAAACATACCACTAACAATTAGCATATACATTGTCATGGATTCCAAACACAACTACCAACATTGAGTGTCTACCACCACCACAAACAACACTGATCTTTCACCTCACAGTGCACATCATGTCTTTATTGCAGCATCTTCCATAGCCATTTGTTTTTTTACATTCATTTTTTGGTGCATTACAACACTCAGAAAGTTGATACAATTGCTTGAGAGATCTCGAGAGAGCCCAACAAGTGGTTGATGAAGACATCCAACAACCATTACAAGATAAAATCTCAGGTTGTTGTATCATCGACCAGTACTGATATATCCTATTTGTTTGATCTCTGCTAGAATGCAAACAACATTATGATGTCAATTATGTTTTGTGGTCAGGGCAAATGGCACAACACTTGATACACTAATGTAGGTCTGACTTGGGTGATCTCTCGTGGTTAACGGATCCATTAACAAACTTGATTAATTTCTTCTCGAGCTCCGTATTTTCTGAACCGACGAGCTTGTCCAACTTCTGCCCATCCTCGAGGAAAAAGAATGTTGGAGTTGCTTGGATATCCCACGATGCCGAAAGTTCCTGTAAAGAACCAAATACACAGTCTTATACCAATTTTATGTGCTCTTTTTTCCAATCTATGACCGGCATTAGGTATAAAACTTGGAATAGTACAACCAATATGAAGCATGCTATTGAGATATTTCAATTAAGAACTGATTAACGTTTCCCATTTATCAATTGTATGTAGCAAATAGATATGAAGCATTTTTAATTAAACAAACTGATGACAAATGTTGGAATTCTAAATTTTAATCACCAAAGACAAAAATATGCATGAAGAGACTTCTTGCAAAAAAATCAGCTAGACATGAAGCAATAAGACCACATCAGTGAACACATCAAACTGATTTAAATGGCACAGTAGGCGATCATTGAATATTTACAAAAACACCATCGTTTTCACCAATTGAAAAAAAATTAAAGACATTTACAATAAAGGAAAGTACTCACTGATAGTTGATCGACATCAATTGCCAAGAAAATAAATGAAGGGTATTTTGCAGATAGTTCAGCAAAAAAAGGTGCAATCACTCTACATGGATCACACCAAGCAGAGCTGAAATTTGCTATGACCTGCCAACAGTAAATAAAACTACATGGCATGAGATGATCAGCAATTAAAGAAAACCAGCAAAGTAACAGTAGTTGGATTAAAAAGATAACATTTGCATCTCTCTTTATCAACATGAGAGACTGATGGAAGAGGATCTATCTTTTAATTGTAAACTGTGGTTTCATTAGGCCATAACATCCAAGTGCTTGCTAGCATCCATTGTCCTCTGTTTGTCTGATGATGTCTAATAGAATAGTTTTAGGAATTCAATCGAGGGATACAACAATGATCTTGCATATAAATAACACTTTAAAAAACACAACAAAAACAAGGAGGCAATCCTTGTTACAAGCCCAAGGATTTATCTTGGAACAAAAACACTGATGACACAATAACATTGGTCAAGATATACTATATATGCACCAGGGTGGTTATGAGTAATTAAACTACTTACCATCTTGCCATCCTTCTTTGCTTCCGATATCTTTTCATCCCATTGCTCTTTATTCAATATCTTATCAACATTTGCTCCATAGAATATCCCATCATCAATTACAGCTGCTTTCTTAAACACAGAAATTATGTTATAAGTGGCTTCAACAAGACTATCAGGAAATGACAACCATATTGCTTCAAGTACTGAAAATAATAATTCCATATTGACTAAAGTCAATCATACTTTCTAGTTTCTAACATATAGTAAAAGTTTGATTGCACTTAAAACAGAGTCAATGGACCAAACTATTATATCATGCACACACACACACACACAGAGATAGCTAGAAAAAACCAGAAATTCTAGTTTCAATATCATCTTCAAAACCACAAGTACTGTCATTTCTAGTTTTAGATCTACTTATGTGTGGCACTTGCAAGCTTTGTTTAGTGTTTTCATTCCATCATCAACATGACAAATTAAGTAAAACACTTAAGTTGTGCATAAAATAGCTAGAAAGCTAAAATTGAACTCTGTTTTTTTTATTAAACTCTAAAATAAAAAAAAGAAACACATAGGAAAACAAAAGAGCCATGCAAGTTGACATATTAAATCAAACAAAAACCATAAATTCCTTAAATCACATATTGAACTCTTTTTTTATTAAACTCTAAAATAAAGTTGACATATTGTTGTAGTAAGAAACACTAACCTTTTCCATGCAATTACCCATTCTATTCAATAGTATAAGGCAATGGGTTCACTTATTTTTGCTGTAAAAAAAAGAGCACATTCATTAGAAAATGAAAAAAACAACTTAATGCATGAAAGTGGTAGCATGTTCTAGTGATCAATCTAAGCCATAAGAAATTGGCCTAGTTAATAAAAAAAGAAGCTATACAGGTAATCAGCAACAAAAGAAATCAAACCAAGTAATTTTCAAAGATAATTGAGTAGGATAATTTATCTATCATAGTCCACATGTGAGGACAAAATTAAGCTGTGGATGAGTTCTGAATGTTATATTACCTCGTTATTTGCAGACCCAAAAGAGAATACTAGTAACACTCTCTGCTTACTGTAAATATTTCTAATGTACCATGCCTTCATTCTGAATGGGTCATTCTTCCGTGGGTCAATTCCTACTCTCTTTTTCTTGCATGTCTTTTTGGCTACCGAAGGATGGTCTAGTTCTTCTATAACAAAGATCCAATCAGACATTTGCAGGTTTTGTCCAATGAAAGAAAAATCATATGTATATATATTTCAAATACCGTAGAAATATAATGACCATGAAAACATATGCATTATAGAATCCTACACCTGTCGTGATGCAGTTCTTGCAGGTATAACATGTATTTAGCATCCACTTATAACAAATATTATCCCATGTACCTATGTTGGCATACATGATGCGACACAATTAATTCTTAATATACTTATGCGGGCCAGTCATTTTTCGTATCATTTATCATGCTAACCATCACTCAGATAGCAAACAACAACATGGAAGATAAAACCCCTTTCTATTAAAATAATATAATCCGTAGAACAGTAGCAGATTACTTGGAGATAGACCTTCAATGAACAGGAGAAAATGCTCCTTTGTCAAACCTTACAATTGATGCCAATTATGATTAAGATGAGCTATTACATTTTCAATATTAAGAAGAGGAGTTTACCAAAAACCGAGAATATGCACCATTCTCTGATTTCTAGCAAACAAATTGAGTACAGACTAAATTTATTCAAGAGAAGTACATCCCACAAAGACCAATCATGTAATAGTTCAATTACTCTATCACAACATTCCACGTCCTATAATAAGAAACTATAAGAATCAATGATTGTTGTTGGATATAATCCAAAAAGTTTGAAAATTGAAAAGTAGATCTAATGTTCTCGAACGATTAGGCCAGGAAGAAGAGCTTTGATTAAGATATAATCATGCAATAGAGCTTTCAAGAAATACATGAGAGCCCTAATCAGAAGAAAACATGCCAGATCCAGACCAATACAAACATATAACCTTTTGACCGAGCCTTGTCTTGTCAGCCAAATGATGAGAACACGGTGACCAGCCGGAAGAGGGAAACAGGGGTTTTGGATGAGGCATGAAGGCCGGCAATGGCGATTCCGAGGGTATCGGCAATCACAATGAACTTTTGGGCATGGCCGCGGTATATATATATATGGGGATTACGAGGAAACGAGATCATGAAATGACATAATTGCCCCTTCTTCGCACCATTAATCCATTAGAAGGGGGTTATTTTGGTCTTTATATTGATTTGGGATATGATTTAGGACCAAGTAATGGATCTTAACCATGCTTTCGTCAATATTATCGGATCGAGCTCCGAACTAGATGTATACCCGATAACAAGAACAAATGAGATGCGAATCAGAATCCGCCCCTCTCCAGATTTATGCCCGATAACGAGAACAAAGGCGATGCGGATCAGAATCCGCCCCTTCCTAGATATATTTATACCCGATAACGTGTAGAAATCCAATACCATTGCTCCTCCTCACCTTCTCGCCTCCAAATCCCGACCCCTTCCCCTTGCCGCCTTGCCCGGCCGAGTACGCCATGTCTAACCCTACAGCTGCCTCTGGATCCCGGCTTCGCGCTGGCGCATGCTCGTCCCCTCAGAGACCACTTGCCTCGATTTTTTATCCTTCATTAGGTACATGTTCCCAGTCTTCTGGAGTGGTTGTGTTGATCTTGCTCATTTAGATCCTTTTGCGATGTGGTTTTTGTTGCAGTTCTGTTCGATGTTTCATGATAGTATACACCTTTGTGTGTGGATGCGGCAATTTTTTGAAGTCTTTGGCTGTTCTGAAGGTCTAATGAATAACCTAATTCGAATATTCACCATTACGTCTGCTATTTGAGGTACTATTTTACTCCCCACACTGAAGGAAAAGGATGAAGAAGGATGTTATTAAGTGAAGATTTAACTAATAGATTAAGGTGTCTTCAAGATCATTCTGATCTTACTTACTGGCTTAGCTTTATGCAAGAATAAATCTCACCTCAAGCTAGGTGGAATAATTTTATAACACTTTATGACGGCAAATTCATGACATTCTTCCCCTACATATGCCTGTTCAAATTTGCTTTGACATGGAGTGGATATTTGGTCGGACACCATTGTGCTCGAACTCTGCATCATGCCTTAGTGTGCATGCTAATCTTTACTTGCCTTCATTTAAGCACTTCAATATGCAATCAACTGCTTTACCTCCATCCTATAAGACACCTGCATTTTCTTCTTCCCATTTACACAGACTCTCTGTAAACATGTTAATAGACAACTATTCAAATTCAAAAATGTTCTACCAAAAATGATAGTTGGTTTTATTGGTTGCAATTATTTGGGAAACTTATTAGCTCAACTTTAAGTATACTGATTGACAGAAAAATACAATCATGTATATATAATTTTGAAGTATTACATTTTTTTAGCTTTGTCTTTATCTTCATCTGTTGACTTCCATAATCTCGAGAGAGTAGTATTAGGTTCTTATTGTACAATCATGTATATATATTTTGTGCAATACAAAGTTAAGTATTACATTTTTTTAACATGTCTTTATTGTCATATATTAACTTCATATTTTTCCATCTGTATTCGTGTTCTTATCGTAGAACTTTTGTTTATTCTCGATCATTTGATCAAGTTCGAGTGTGGAGTCCATGACGTATCATATGAAAGTACATCATTTTGCCTTTGGATCTCATGAGTCATGAGTATACTTTGCTTGTTTTCTTATACACCCTTGGGTTTCTAGGATGAAATGAAAATGTATGATTTGTGAAGGTTGCTGCCAGGGAGTGCCTTCTCATATACCGGTACCATACCTGTCTCTAGGCAGACTTATACATATGGTGCACCATCCCATGTCAGTGTGCGATATGGGTGACTATGACAAAATGTAAAATCTTGAGAAATTAAAGCAAAAGGACAAATAAAAACAGAAATACCATTCTAGCATGCCGTTTTACCCACAAAAAGAAAGAAAAATGACGAGAAAAGCTACGAGGAGAAAACAAAAAAGAAAATGACAAAAACAACATGAAACGGGCCCATGTACAGTCTGTTCTATGGGAAAACAAGTGAGAAGATGACAAGCAGAAAATATTTTGATGTTGTGGGTTGATGATGGTTTGCTTTCATTGGGGGGGATTGTGGTGGACACCTGCAGGTGCCCAGATCTATTGAGATTTTGAAGGTTTTCTCTTTGTGGCTTTTGTTAAGAAATGGAGAGAGCTTGGCTAGCCAGTGGAAGGGGAGAGGCTGGTCAGTGTTGTTTGCGGAAGAGATGATGCTGGGAGGAGGTTGGTCATGTCCTGTTTATAAATAAACATAAAAAGGAACTTTAGTTCTACCAGTATGTACACCAAGACCCTGATTCACCGGAAAAGGCTGCTCTGCAACTGATAAGTGTGGAGATGGAGTATGGTCTGGTGAATCACCAATATATAGCAGAATGGAAATACTTGGTTGTTGCAGCTGGTAAAACCTTTCACCATTTTTACCAGCTTCTTGACCATTCATTCCCATCATAATACCCTACATACTTCATCAAAATGATTTGCCATGAATTGTGGAAGCATCCCAAATTTAGATGATTTATAGTAAGCTATCTATGGCAAATTGCCAATATGTATAAATAAGGCATTAGCCTATTCCTATGTAACACATGATAAACAGTATTTTGAGCGACTTAATGAATGTGGAATCACCCTAGTTATTTGAGATTGTCATGGAGGAAAACAGCTAATTCATTCAGCATAAATTGGAGTCATGAAATAACGTTCAAAAAATGGTTTGCTTATGAGGTCATAAAATGTGTTAAGATAGACTGTGATGTATGATTTGAGGAAAAGACATGAATGATTAGTTCACAACAAGTAGGATTTGCATATGAATTCCTGAGGAATCATAGTTCTCCATTGAAGTGTATACAATTGTGTATGAGAATGGATCATGAGCAATCGATGCACATTGTGCAATGACTAGGAAACATCTTGTTCAACCGTGGATAATCGACGTCCACTTATTTGATGGTTGTTCCTTTGGTTTCTGTGTGTAACATCTTTTTTAGGTTGGAAAATATACTTTCATGTAGCTAATCAAAATTATGCTCAGCAAAGGTCAAACTTGATATCCGTCCCTATTATTCCACATTCGCAGTAGGAAGGTTAAGTAGTTGACACCAAGGTAATATCAACATGGATCTTCGCCGAACACTCACTAAGGACCTTCTTGTGATGCATTCCATCCAAACAGATGCAAGAACTAAATACTCCTAATCAACCAAACTATTTTATGAATATGAAAATTCTTCATATAGCAAAGCTTTTCTTCTATAAGCTAAGAAACAAATCGCTGAACCATTTGGCTTATAGAAGGGCTTCTTTTAGAAAGAAAGGACTCATCAATTTGACTAAACTTTTAATACCACAAAGTTCCCTAATGCTGCTTCAATTCATGGTAATCGCATGTTGTAGAAGCATGTTATTAGTGGACTTGCTTTAAATGTCATCGCCATGTGATTTCGGAAACTGCAAAACCTTATTTGAAACATCTATTCCGAATTTCTTTTTCTCCCTTTTTCTTTACTAGTTTCATCTTGGGAATGTCATGTCTGTATTATTATCTCAAATGGGACCATGATTGTTACTAGTTCATTAAGTGAATGATCATTTCAAACTATTAACTCCTAGTGAAATGAGATTAATCAATGAAGTTATCTACTGATCTATATATCATGCAATCTACCTAACACTCTCTCTGCCTTTCACATCATCAACTAGCTCATAAATAGACATCAAAATTCAATTACTTTCATAGAACATGAGACTTGATTTGGTCTAACTGCATCTCGTTTCATGCTTGCTGCCCAGGAACAGTAGTATTGGACGGGGGAGAAAAGTCTTCTTTGTGAAACTACAAGTGCTGTAACACAGTGGTCCTCTTCCGAAGCTTTACAAGAAACATGCACATCGTTGTGGTTCAGGAACCCCTTTCAACTTTGTGAATCGCCAATGCTTTTCGAGTGGTGGGTTCTTCTGCTGCTGCTTGATTATTTCTTCAGTCCAAGTCCGTGAATGTGCTTCAAAAAAGAGGACGCTTTGGGCCTACCCACATGACTTGCTTGAGCGAGGCCAAGTGGCGCCTGCTCCGGCAGGCATGCCTGCGGCGATGCGGCTTCTTCCGAGTTCCCATCTCAGTTCACTTATGGTTGGTGTGCCATTTACTTTCCCTCCTCCCACTCCACTCCTCCGCAGTACAACTTTAATCCAGAAGATGTTGGCTTCCAGGTTACGTCTCCGACATGTACCCTTATTATTGTCTGCGACAAGTCTGACCCCTTCTCTTAATCTTTTCAGCACAGAGAGATCTACCGTTTGTCGTCCCCAGATGTACCTAATGAACGATCTAGATTTGCTGCTGCTGGTGCTGCTGCAGATTTGTCACCATCTTCAACGACACCACAGTACTATTTGATACATCCCCCTAGATTGGGCCTATTTAACCCCATTCAGATCCTTAGTCTAAATCTTAGTTGATGATCTGTGTAAATTTCCCGATGTAAATATATTTTCATTGAAACAATGTTGCTATCTTTTGGTCAACACTTTTTATTAGATCATCTAAGATTATTGTTTGGCTGGTGCATATCAGCAGGGTGGAAACACGCAAGGATAAATGGGGCCACGGGATACCTACCCAATCATGATGGGTCCGGCGAGATCGCAGCCACCAGGGTGGCATTATAAGTATCTCGCCACATGTCGCTCTCTCAGCTTCCCCTTTGCCCCCACATGGTCTACTTTTCTGCACGTGCCCGTTGACCCGACACGTGGACCTCAGAAAAGTCGCGTGCCCAATTTGTTTCTACGATTTCAACCTTCAATCCATTATTTTCTTACATGCCATTCTCAAAAATAAGAAAATACAAGAGAAAAATCACCGGCAAACAAGCAAAACTGTGACACGTCACAAGCTTAGATTCCAAGAAAAGCTCATCGACTCTTTGCTCACTCTCTCTTTCACGCTTCACTCAAATAACTGCTCCTCCATGTTTTGTTCCCCGAACATGACAAAAACAAAAACATTAATAGTACATAAAAATAATTTAAGTTATAAGCAACTCGTGAAAGGACGACACTACCCCTGTGAACAATACTGTCCGGTACCCGTAACAGTCCATCCGCTAGGAGAAATCCTCGGCGTCGAAGTCGCCGAACTCCGCCTGCAACAATCGCCGCGTCGGCCGGTAGTACTCCGTGAAGAATAGCGGGGACGCGTCCGCTCCGAACCCGAAGGGGTCGACTTCCTCGTTGCCGGTGTAGTCGAACGGCGCCCACTCGTCGCCGTAATGGAGCACTGACGTCGGAGAGGAGCGCGCCCCGGTCACGCCGCCGCCGCCGCCTCCTCCCCTGACTTCGCACTTCGCTTCTTCTTCCGCGGTCGTCTGTGCCGCCGGTCTCGCGGCCGGGAAGTTGGTCACCGCCTTCGAGCCTTTAAGCCGCACGGCGGCCATGTCATACACCGTGGCCGCCTCCTCGGCCGTGTCGAACGTCCCGAGCCAGACCCGCTTCCGCTGGCGCGGGTCGCGGATTTCGGCGGCCCATCGGCCCCACGGCCGCCGCCGCACCCCGCGGAACTTCCTCCTCCCGTTCTCCCCTCCTCTCGCCGCCGTCTCCTTCCTCGTCACCGCCGCCCTCCGCCGCGGCACGGGAACCACCTCGATCCCGATCTCGTGCACCTGCCGCCTCACAAGCCGGCGGGCGCCACACTCTCCGTCACTCGACGACGAATCGGTAGCATCCACATCATCGAAGTGGATCCGGACGACCCTCTTCCGGCATTCTGATCCCCGGGAAGCCGCTCTCTTCGCCAGGATCGTCTTCCTCGTCTTGACGACGTGCTCAGAAAACTTCAACTCCTCCCGGCGATCCATCGCAGATCGAACCGCTCCCCCCGCCCTCTTCTCTCTCTCTCTCTCTCTATACCTCTACAAGCCGCAAATCATCCCAAAAAGGAAGAGCAAAGCCATGGATTCCGATTCGACCAAAAAGAGGGACACTCGTTTCTCCTCCTCCTTTCCACTCACACAAACCTCTTAAAACATGAAAAGACGGATGTGGAGTCGGATCAAAAGGGTAGGGTTTTAGCGAGGGTTTTGCGTCTCGATCCAACGCGGGAAAAAAGTGACGGGGCAAGGGGGGCGTCATTTAAGCTTTTTACCCAACATCCAACCACCGTCTTCCTCTGTGTCGTTTTAATATTACTATTTTGTCCTCGCACAGCTGGCTTCCGATCACAAGCATCAGGCTCCCGCGACGGACGGCTCCGATTACATCGATGTGATCTCGCACCATTTTAGCACCCAAAAAAAGTTGGCAAGCGATGAGCCATCCGATGGGCAACCAACGGTAACGGCGAGCTATCTTTGGTCAAAACACACTTCGCTCTTTCTTCTGTTTTTCGAAAGACGCACGGGATTGCGACACCTGTCTTCTTCCGCAAAATAGGAAAAAGGAGGCCGCAGCAGTAGGAGATTCGCGTTTGACCGCTTCCCTCCCATTAATCAGTTGGGAGGTCTTCTTTCTGATCAAAGATAAACCAACGTATGTGCATGCGATACCATTAATGAGAATTTGACTTATTGAAATAATTGATTAAGTCTAATTACTAATCTAAAACGTTTAAACTCAAGTTAACGAGAATACACTCATCAAAGACTTAAATACTAAGTTTTCGACTAATCTGAAATATCATATACTAACTATCAACTAACTCAGACTTTGACCAGGCGTTGACCAACTATAGCTGGTCCATGCAAATGCCTTGTATTGGTGAGATAACGAAGGATCAACTGCATAAGATGGAGATGTTCCAACTTGTAGGAGAAAAATATCAAGCACATGTTCATGGCATGAAAAGGATAAATTGAATGGCTAAAAATCAACAACATAGCATACAAGTAAATGTAAAAACAATTAGAGATTAGCTTGGAGCAAACTTTAGCATGCAAGAAATCTATCAATTTTGAACATTAAATGACTTGCAGAATAAGATCTGTTTCCATACCTAACGTATAAATGGGGCTGCATTGTGCTTCCTGTGCCTGCTTGTGGCGTTTGGACACTATCATCTTGGCTTCTCAGAGGATGGTCTGTTCTCCGAGTCAGAGTGCTGAATGTCCTCGATCATTCTGATGACCTCCTCCATTTTCGGTCGTTGATCCGGAGCTTTTGAAACACATGCCATCGCAATCTGAAGCATCTGAACCATTTCTTCCTCGATGTGCGGATACCTCATCAACTCTACATCAAAAACTTCAGCAGTCCACTCTTCTCGAACCACAGATTGGACCCATCTTGGTAGATCAGCAACATCATCGCGTCCTGGAGACTGAAGTGGAGCTTTTCCCGTGAGCATCTCAAGTAGCAAGACACCAAAGCTGTAGACATCAGATTTCTGAGTATATTTTCTAGTCTCGATGACTTCGGGTGCACGGTAGCCCACTACAATTCTGGATGGGGTTGCTGCAGAGTTCATGAGTGGTGCAAGGCCATAATCACAGACACAAGCATCAAGTTCCTGAGTCAGGAGTATGTTATTGGATTTAATATCTCCATGAATGAACTTTCCGCTGCCATCAATGTGAATGCAACCGATGCCACGTGCTGCTCCAAGAGAAACCTTTATCCTGGACTCCCAGTCCAAGGGAGTTTTTCCAGCTCCCCCCTTATTCCCTGCCATTGAAATCAGGCAAAGCTATCAGGATATATATCCGAAATAAACAAACTTCACATGTACTAAGAGTGATAGATGTAATTTATGATACTTCGAGGCTAAAACAGAGCGACTTTGCTCCAATTCATCACATACAGAATGCTGCCTACCAAGGAGTAAGAATTCGTTCGGAATCTAGTATAGACAGACTTCAGAACAAACTATACTAGGAGACATTTTAATGTATCTTATTAGAATTTTAATAAAGATCATAGCCAAATAATATGGGCAAGTAGCAAAGAGTATAATTAATCTTCTTTACCTAGAACTTTTGCCTTACATTGCCAAACTACCATAAAATGAAAACCTATTCCGTCCTTTTGTCTCTAGTAAACTTGAAGTACATTTTGGAATTTCTGGGTTTGGATGCTGGAGACATGGACCCCCTGATAAGGTTGTTAATTTGTTTTTGGAACATGTTGTAAGATGCCTACATATGAGATCTTATGTCTTCTTGACTTGAAAACTCGAGAATTCAGTGGAAACAATCATCATCTTGACTTGAAAGACAACACACACATCTTTTGTGCCACATCTATGTTGCCATATGCAAGATAAGGCGAGACCATTTACTTTAGTTTAAGACTACATTGAAAATTAATTACCAACTTTATTGGCAATGATGTTTAAAACACGTCTACTTACAAAGCCTCCAAGTTTTGCAATTCCATGTCCAGAACATCCATTAGTGCCTAATATATTTAACTGCCTATAATTACATCAATAGTTATTCCTGATGGTAATGCCTTCAATGACTTAGTTGCATGACGACAGAAGAAATGTAGAGTTTGTGAAACATACCATGCAAGAGGGAGGATAAATTGCCAGAAGGGACATAATCATATATTAGAAGCTTCTCATCCTTGGAGTAGTAATAAGCTCTAAGTGGCAATACACTGGGGTGTGGCCTGACACTTCCTATCATTTCCATGTGCTGTTCAAACTCTCTCTTTCCGATGATTACTTCCTTCAACCTCTTCACTACAACTGTTGTACCATCTTCTAGAACAGCTTTATATGTGGTCCCATGACTTCCCTTCCCAAGAACTTCAGCAGAAGCTCTTAACAGGTCTTCCAAGTCAAAATTATAAGAACATCCCTCAAAGAAAACCAATTTATTCTTCTCGGCCTCTTGAACACTACTGCTGTACTCCTCCTTAGGTTTCTCGCTTCTTCCACCAAGAGAACCCTTGCCTTTTGATTCTCCACTGCCTTGCCTACGTTTCCTCTTGGAAAAGCATACCAAAATTAAAACAATGAGTAAAAGCAGAAGAGCTGATCCACCAGCAGCAATTGCAATGATGACTCCCATACTTATTTTTTTCCAAAAGCTTCTTTTGGGTTTTGTAGGGGCTTCTGCTGGAAAGGGTGGAGAGGAGGGAGGAACTCCAAAGCATTGGGCTAGAGGAGTCCCACAGAGGAAAGGGTTACCCAAGAAAGACTCCACTGGGAACTTTTGAAGTGAAATTGGTATGGGGCCACTGAGGTTGTTATAACTCAGATTCAGACGTCTAAGCTTGGGCAGTTGAAGGTTAGGGATGGGTCCAGAAAGAGAATTGTTCTGGAGAAACAATGCGGTAAGAAGAGTAAGGTTTTGGACTGTCAATGGAATTTCTCCGACGAACAAATTATAGGAGAGATCAAGAAATGTTAGGTTGGAAGAGAGCAAATCAGGTACAATTCCAGATAAATTATTATGTTGAAGGTACAAAGAATGCAAAGAAGGAATTGATGGGACATCTGGAGCAAGATTTAGAATAAGGCGGTTGGACCGAAGACTTAAGACTTCGAGGGCATCAAGTTTCCCAAGTGTATCAGAAGGAATCGAGCCAAAAAGGCCAACCGCTGGCAGCCGGAGAGTATGGACATGGGTCCTATCAGGTGTGCAAGTGACTCCAACCCAAGATGAACATATGGGGTTCTGGGAACTCCAGTTCAGTTTCCGGCTGTGAGGGACTGAGGCAGCAAATGCCAGGAGTGCTTCCTCATCAGAACTTAAGTCAGCAGTGGTAAGTGGTGGAAGGTATAACATGAGGTAAATAAAAGGAAGTGCTATGAAAAGCATAGAGTGATCCATTGGTAATAGTAAAAGAATGCAATGAACAATTTCCAGATTGTGCTTTAAGATGCTATAATGTCCATCTGCACAGGAAAAAGAAGAAACAAAAGAGTAAGTACATGCCACTGACCTTAGCAACATGCAAGAAGAAGATGCTTGTAAGTGCTTTCTTCATCCAATAATTGTGAAAGGGAAAGTTGGGAGAAGATAGTGATAACATTCATCAATGATAAAAAGCAACAGACCCTCCTTTAACAGGAATAAGAATCTTCGTAGTGTTTACGAAATTCAAATTTCTCATCTTGCCACAAACCAAATTACATCTACAAGTTGGAAAGCAATCCAATGTTTCTGCGAGACTTTAATGATGACATCAACCACTTATTTCCTAGTAGCTGCTTTGAAGTGGACCACTTCGAGTGGCAGCCCTCTCCTGAAGGAGGCACGGTTTCTCATAATCTCATTTTCTATTACTTTCCTATACCTACAAAAAAATTACATGCTTGCGTTAACTGCTAAGCTGCTGCAATCTTTCCAAAGATTAACAACACGAGACTTGCAAAAGAACCAAGATTTTTGAAGAGGATGAAAAAAACACCATTGTTTGTTTGAGAGAAAGAGCACTTGAGAGACTGAAGAAGCTCACCTACCTATAGCTAATGCAACCCACCACCACATTCTAATACACTGAAGTGGAACAGTTCAAAAGGATCGCCTACCAAAAGAGACGACCTCTATACTTTTGAGACTATCACCAAAGAAAAAGCAGAATCGAATTCATCTTTTCTCTTTATTTCCCTTTACCAACCAAGGACAAAAGTTTGAAGCTTTGGAGCAGGAAGACACTGAAGCAAGTATTCGGTGGCTGAACATTAGACAGCCTGGTGCAAGTTAGACCCACCCACTAAAGGACAGCACATAGATAAACTACTACTGAAAGGCATCCCGGAAGTATATGCTCGATTAAACCACTCATTCCAACTAAAGAAACGCCAAAGATGTTGTTGCAGATCTCACCTGATTCAAAGAGGACAACCTTGTCTCCTCATATCCATCGATTATTGGTCCAAGGATCCATCAATGCAGCAGCGGAAAGCTAAACTCAAGAAATCCCTAAACAAGGGAAAGAAGGTAAGTTAAAAAGAAGAGATTGTCGGCTAAAATCATGAATGTCAAACACTGAATAGGGAAATTACCTGCCATAGTCTGAAAACTCGAAACTCCAAAGGCAAGGCGATCGGCGATTACAGATCAGGAAAGACAGTAGAGATTCGAACTTTCTCTGCACTAGAAATTGACAGCAGCTTCCGAGAGATGCAAGAAACCGAGATCCTACGGGGAACAAAAAGGCATTCTCCGACGAATTCGTCTCCAGGCGTCCAAAACTGCAGTTTCGGCTTACGAAACCAGAGTAATCGACGCGGAACTCGCGGCGACGAAGTAGAAGAGCGATTTCGAGGTCTTCAAGTCGGATACCTTGAGGTTCCACCGGAGCCCGCAGAGGAAACGAAGCTCCCCACCTCGAATGCCGTCGTCCCGAGATGTCGGAATCGGACCGCCGAACCGTCAAAGCCCCGTCGCAGCTCGCGTCGATGCTGATTCCAGATCACTCAGTACTCCAAGAGCAGAGAGAGAGAGAGAGAGAGAGAGAGGGGGCGGGGGGGAAGTGGCGGAGAATATAGGTAATGCGTTCGGGAGATATTTCTGAGAAAACCCTTTAACTTTAACTATTTTATCTACCGTTGGATTCTTGCATATACGTACCTAACATTGACATTTTTATTTCTCAAAGTCCCTATCATTAACAATATAACGGCGACGAATATATGCGTACAAGCTCACATCAAAGATAATATTTCTAAACGTACTCCCTCAAAAGGAAAGCGTAAAAGGTCCAAAGGACCTGCAGGTGTAAACGTAACGCAGATGCCGAGATTTACGCGAAAGGACACCATGCGCAGCAGCACATTCTCTTACCGGTCTACCCTCTCCGCCACCCTCCTTACGATTGGATCCTGATGCGGCCCCCGCGCCTTGCTCGATCAGAAGTTTTCACTTTAGCCAAATTAAGAGAGAGAGAGAGAGAGAGAGAGAGAGAGAGAGAGAGAGAGTCAAAATTTTCATGGCTCTGGCGCCACACTTGGTGATCAAAATTTTGGATACAAAATTGCTGACCTGTTTCGCAGATGCTGGCGCAGCAGAAAATGTTTTAACCACTTCTTCTTGCATGTTCTCTCGTCTGAATATTCGAATTGGTGAGGTCTTGATCACGTCAAACCAGCTTGTATCAAGTGGGGCCCTCCTCACAAGATTCCTTCCTTGTACGACCAAGCAACGCGTTTGCTTTCACGCCTGAGAGGAGGAGGCAAGGCAAGCTTCCCTCACCAACATCAAATCACATGATAAAGATACTGTAGATTCTATTTAGCACAACATTCAACACCAAATATATATCCTTCATGCACCGGACCAGACACGCAAGCGTCCGTCACCAACAGCACATCACATGATAAAGAAAGAAATTGTAGATTCTATTAGCACAAGATTCAACTCCAAAGATACCCTTCATGCATCAGGATCGCATGCAATGGAAAACACCAAGGCATTCAAGAATTGGTTCATCATGCTGCTTAAAAAGCCTTCAATTTAATTTTCATGTTCCCAGTGAAATCAGCACCAACAAATTTGTGTGTTAAGGTTCCGTCTAGGTTACAAGCAATCTTAACATGCAAGAATGATGTTCTGAAACCAACTTAAAACGATACATATAAAAACATTGTTATCCAGACACAGATTAAGAGATCAGAAACAAGGCATCCTTCTGTATCCCTTATTTGTAGAAGTCAAAATCCGTGTCTGGCTTTCTCACGTTGGCCCGATAACCTTTCTCAAAGTCCTTGGGAAGAATCACATACCGATTCTTTCTAACGGCATGCATCCCTGCTTCCTGGCAAATGGCAGCAATCTGCATACAACCCAGGCAATGATTTGGTCATATTCCAGCAACAAAATGGCTTAAGAGCAGCAGCTACTTCATTGGATATGTCATAGCACCAAGTAAATAACGCACATATCATGAAAAAGCAATCAACCTCATTACACCTGAGTCACAGCAGAAGATATGTACAAACACAGGCATTCAAGAACAATAATCTTCCTTTATCCACAAAATACTCACTCTATATCCTCCAGCTTACTAAACTCATAGGATTACTTTTTCACTTACATTGCTATCTCAAAACCAAGTCCTTGTTTGGCCTCCAAGAACTATGATATGAAGATAAGAGT